>JAOPSE010000089.1:4306696-4848930 GCA_029449295.1 Zea luxurians | reverse complement strand
GTCATACTGACAGATCTGAGCAAACGGAGGAAGGAGTTGAAATAGACTCCAAGCCCAGGTGTGGCTAACTCCAACGAGGACTAGGCAAGCATTTCAGGCTTGGCCGAACCTCGGGATAATCCTTGCGTCTGTGTCTCTATTCTGTATTGTATCCTAACTCTCTGTCTTACTCGCCTTTATATCTGCACTTCAATACTTATCTGTGGTATAAGCTTGAATTGAAGTGCAGGACATTTTGAGACAGGATCTTCCATTCCGCTGCGACCTACTCAAGAGTCTTCTCATTCCACTGTGTACTAAGTCTTCGAGTAGAGTAAGAATTTAAGTTTTAAAGTAATAAGTTTTAATCGCCTATTCACCCCCCCCCTCTAGGCGACATCCAGATCCTGTTCCCGGGTCAAAGGGAACTTTCAATTGGTATCGGAGCTAGGCCTCTCCAGTGTGGGCTTAGCCGTCCGAGATAACGATGTCGTCACAAGAGGTAACTGTAGAACTTCTTTTAGGCGATGGCTCTAATTACAAATCCTGTCTGTCTCTATTTATAATGCTTTCATGAGTGTTGATCCTGATTTGAGACAGATCTTTAGTAGAAGTATTTTCCATCTGATATTAGTAAAAAATCCCTCTAATGATGAACTAAGATGTTTATCTCTCAATCACGTGCTTGCAACATCTTAGTTGAATCTCTTTCTAGAGGTGCTTATTTTGCCATCATGAGTAGTGATAATGATTTATTTGGTGATGCTCATGATTTATGGAATAGAATTAAAGTAAATATTGTGTGGCAAATTGTACTGCTTCTACTCCCTATATTGCTTGTGATGCTAACCTTTCAAAGGGAGAAGATCAAGAACGATGGGCACCCAACGATGAATCCACCTCGTCGACAGGTTTGGTCTCCACTAATAATAAGTGTTTTGTTGCTAACAATGACGGTGGAGACAAAAGCCATGATGATGAGGAATATGAGGACGATAGCGAGGATGAGTCTTCATCACCTCAAGGTACATTTTCCTGTTTGGCTTCCACTGACATTAATGACAGGGAAAATGATACCGATGATGTGGAAGAAGAGGAGATTCGCCGTTTCTACATCCATCTCAACAAAGAGGACAAGGCACTCTTGGTTATAGCTGTTGAGAAGGAACAAGGAACAAGGCGATACGCTTCTCAGGCTAGAGGAGTCCCTCATCAAAACCAACAACAGCCTGGAAAAGATGACCATAGAACATGAGGAGCTAAAGTGCTCCTCATGATGATTTGGTCCAAAGGTATGATATGTTTTAATTAAGCAAGAAATAGTCATGATGTTTTATCTAACATTGCTCAACTTAAAACGGAAAATTCTATGCTTAAGAGTCAAGTAGAAACAATGGACTTAGAAAAACGTGCTCTAGGTAAAAAGTATGATATGTTGTCATATTCTCATAATAAATTAGTTGATGACCATATCATGCTTAATGTTGCTCATGAGGTTATAATTGCAAAACTTAAATTCATGTGAACCTCATTCTCGCACGTGTGCGCAATTGAATTGTATATCATCATGTGCTAACCCCTGTTGCTCAAAAGAAAGCCAATCATTGATTGAGCAACAAGTTTTAGGGTCACAAAAGAAATTCTGTGGGAATAAGAAGCAACGACAACTGAGGAGAAGACACTTTGCTCAACTCTCTCAAGATATCCACGGGCGCATGGTGAAGAAGCTTGAGAAAGGAAAAAACTGCAGCAAGTGTCAAGCTCAATAAGAAAAAATGTTCCTAAGATGAAGAAATCAACATGAGCTTGGAAAAGGTAAAGAGTCATTAATCATGTTGTTTGCACTGACCCTCTCTCCATGTCATTCAAGTACACAAAGGGAAAAGGAAAAAGGAGGTGTTTCAAGTGCAAGAAGTTAGGCCACCTCATCGCGTCTTGTCCGTACAAAGACAAAAATGAAGGGATAAGGAGTTGTTTTGGATGCAACAATAAGGACCACACGATCACTTCATGTCCGGTCATGAAGAATCAAGGATGTGCATCCTCCAAAGTGACCCTCACCAAGGAAAATGACACACAGCAAGCGTCACGTCAAGTTGAGCGACGTTTCTGCTACAAGTGTGGTGAGCAGGGTCATCTATCCAAGGTATGTTACAAAGGTAAGATTCCTAAACAAGTGAATTTGTGTCAATCTTATTCGCGTAGGAGACCCAAATCATACACTTGTGCTAGATCTATAACGAGATCACCTAGAACTAGCACAAAGTCAATTTGGGTACCAAAGGCACATTTACATGATCATTATGTACCCATCCCGAGATGGGTACCAAACTATGCTAACTAGACCATGCAGGTGCCTTGAGATGGACTGGAGACCATGGGAGAGCTTAAGACGGTTATCTAAACTCTATGCTTAAGCTGTTAATTGTTTTGGTGTTTATTGTCCCAAGGTTGAAATTATTGTGAGACACTAATCCCATGTTCATCTCAAGTAAAATAAGGTGTATAGTTCCTTAATCATTATTGGTGAATCAAGTAAAAGGACTTTGATGAGAATCTACAACTAGCTCTCCAAAGGACGGTACCGCCGTGTATTTTAAGTACATAATTGCAATTTAGTATTGCTCTTAAATTGGCTTGTTGTGCTTCCTGTCTTTGGAGTAGTTATGCTTTATGATTGCCTGTGTTAAATGTATCATAATGATGTTTGCTTAATCATGACTGATGCTATATAGGATATATCTTTTGAATCATTCATGGGTAGCTATTTCATTTGTTATATCCACAACGATTAACTCTCTTGGTGTATATGGATAAACCTGTAACTTTTTGTAAGTCATGCTATGTGCAATTATGACATTTTGTTTAGTCCATGTTCACATGATTACCCTAGTTTGGTACTGTGTGAATTTTAAATCCATGTCGTGCCCTTTTGAGCTATGAGGTGCGTAAGCAAAAGGAGCCCTGAAATGGCGATAACAAGGGCTCTCATAAAGGCAAAGGTATGGAAAATAGAGCTATGCAATTTCATTAAATATTCTTGAAATTCCATTCATTGTGATCATAGCTATGTTCTTATCTTTCAATTGGTAATATCTTGGCTTAGGTAATTTATGCCTTTAAAATGTTGTTTCTTTTGTGCACCTAAGAAACCTTCTTAATTATGACATGCTTAGATATTTCGCTTTATATACATGATTGTGTTGATCTTCAATTGGTATATGCAATGATAGTTAAATATGAAGCATGTACAAGTTGCGTAAATGTTAGACTTCCTGTGAGTATTCAATTGGCTTAGGTGCCACAAAGGCGTGCATTGTTGTATTTAGTCAACCTTTCATTTAGCCTTCAATTGGTGTTAAGTGGTGTTTCATTTGATATTCAAATTGGCATCTTTGGGTGATGAAAGTGGTAGAGTATGCCTTGACCAAGGTATGTTGTGATCCCCTCTAGTTCTAAGGAAGCTAGAATGTGCAAAGTGCAAGTCATTCAAATACTTGATGCACAACTTGAGGGGGAGCACACATAACTTGTGTCTTTTGAGACTAACTGTTTCTTGAGCAATCTTGTATAGTCTCTAGGTGGAAAAGAGAAGATAAGCAAGAAATGGAGCAATCAGGACTTGGGTACCTCTGTAAGTCAAGAAATTGGTATCTCAAGTTGTGAGTAAGTGCATATTTTTAGATTGCTCATGCTCTATAATATCTGGTGATAATAGATGCTTATTCTTAAATATCATGGAGTCATGATAATAAATTAACTTTGCAAATGGTATCTTTCAATTGGTAGCCGTAATAGTTCGCTTCAATTGACATCTTTTGATAATCATGAGAATAGAAGTTTCTTCTTGTGCCCAATACTATAACTTGTTCTAAGTTTGGTGTCTTAGCAACAAGAAAAAGTTAGGAGAAAGAATCAGGCACAAGTGTGGAGAAGCTCTTGAGAGATTAGATACTTTCAAGATGAGAAGTACACTACAACATGGTAAAGGTACAAAGGGAGTATTAATCTTTTTGCATATATGTATCTTACCTAAATGTTGACAGTGCATATGTTCAATAAGTAAGGGGGAGTTTTTTGACAGTCGTTTTTCCTCCTTAACACCCTGCTGTCCCTTGACATCATCCTATGTTCTTGCTTGAGTATGGTTTTGGTGTTTGATGTCAAAGGGGGAGAATTTGTGTATTAAAGCTTATCTCAACCTGAGAGGAAAGCTTATCCTAATGGGTGATGTGTTAGTTTGAGCTTTGCCAAGTGTGATAATCATATGTTTCTTGCAGTATTATATGTGTTGCTCATATGGACTAGTGTTTCCACTGCGATGAATTATTTGGCTTCTATAGTGTAATAGATAGTCATGTGGTTAATGGTGCTTTAAGATTGTCTTAAATTAGTGTCTTAGTTTAAATTGGTATTAGTTTGAATTGGTATCTTAATGATGAATAGTGGTAGGTTGATATTCCTGTGATATATCCGCTAATTTGAATGGTGTTTAACTCTGATTATGCGCATTTGTGTGTTATAGCATCATGGTTTGAATCTTGACACATTGCATCCTAAAAAGTGCTAAGGTGGAGAAATGTTTCGAATTGCCTAAGTATGTGCAAATTGGCGTCTGAGGCCAAAATTAGGTTCTTGAAGTAAGCACATATTTAGGGGGAGCATTCTAATTCAAAATTTGTGCTTCAAATCTTATTCTTATGTAAGCTTTAATTGTGTTGCCATCAATCACCAAAAAGGGGGAGATTGAAAGCTCTCTTGTGAGTTTTGGTGTTTGGATGACAACTCAATTAAAGGACTAACAAGTGTACTAAGTGTTGAACAGGTGCTTAAGGTAAAGCCTACAGGGTTCAACACAAGTGAACAAATGTGATGGTCCGAGAACTGGATTATGGATACATGATGGACATCACAAGTAAGATGGACATTGCATAAGTGAGACTCGGGTGCGTAGCTCGGAGACAACTGATCAAGCCAAGGACGGAGGCAAGAAAAGCTTCGAGGTACCAAGTGCACGGGAGAAGGTCAAGGAGGCTGAGGAACCCAAAGCCAAGGGTGAAGAAGAAGGCTTGCAAAGTCAAGGGTGATCGAGTTGAGAACAGCTACGGCACATCAAGGATCACTACATAAGAACGTGACTTACAGCCAATGAGGTAACAGCTACAGTTATGTGGTGTAAGTCATAAGGCTCAAGATCAAGCTCTAAGGAGATCAAGGTCACTAGAAGGAGAACAAGTGTCAAAACCAGAACTGGAAGCAGCCCAAAAGAGCTAAGTTCACCTTAATCTTTAGTTTGGGTTGTTCCTATGTTTGGAGATGTTCTATGTGACCTTTGCAGGATGTTGGAGCCAAGAAATGTCAATCTAGATCAAGTCAAGCCGACTTGATGAGTCCAACATCAAAGCTCAAGCATGTGAAATGCTATAGATGTAATAATTAAGAGAAGGTATGTTTCTAGACTTAGTACATCGGTTTTGTGGACTAATATACTTGTCTAAGTGATAGAAACAGAAAGAAGAAGAAAAGGAAAGAGGTGCGAAAGGCTTGGCTATGTACAGCCAAGACTTAGTTCATTCTGGCACACCGGACTGTCCGGTGGTGCACCGGACAGTGTCCGGTGCGCCAGGCTGAACTCTGGCGAACTGTCCGCTCTCGGGAATTCACCGGCGACGTACGTCTATAATTCACCGGACTGTCCGGTGTGCACCGGACTGTCCGGTGAGCCAACGGTCGGTCGGGCCAACGGTCGGCCGCGCGATCTGCACGGGACACGTGGCCGAGCCAACGGCTAGATGGAGGCACCGGACTGTCCGGTGTGCACCGGACATGTCCGGTGCGCCAACGGCTCCAAGACTGCCAACGGTCGGCTTCGACGTAGAAGGAAAGAAATCGGGCACCGGACAGTGTCCGGTGTGCACCAGACTGTCCGGTGCGCCACCCGACAGAAGGCAAGATTTGCCTTCCTGGATTGCTTCCAACGGCTCCTAGGCCCCTTGTGCCTATAAAAGGGACCCCTATGCGCCTCCAGCAATAAAAAAAGTGCAGCCAATAAGTGTAGACTTTATTGGAATCAATTCTCGCTCTCCCTCTTGTGTGTAACTCTATAGTTTGTGTAGAAGGCACAGCTATAAGCCTTTAGAGAGAGGAGTAGTGCTGCTAAGAGCTAGAACAAGGTCTTGAGCGTATCGTTACTCTGCCGGGGTGCTGCCAAGAAGTTTGTAAGCAGCCGCGGTTCTGTTGCAACCCCACTCAATAGTGAAAGGCTCTATCTGTCATACTGACAGATCTGAGCAAACGGAGGAAGGAGTTGAAATAGACTCCAAGCCCAGGTGTGGCTAACTCCAACGAGGACTAGGCAAGCATTTCAGGCTTGGCCGAACCTCGGGATAAATCCTTGCGTCTGTGTGCTCTATTCTGTATTGTATCCTGACTCTCCGTCTTACTCGCCTTTATATCTGCACTTCAATACTTATCTGTGGTATAAGCTTGATTTGAAGTGCAGGACATTTTGAGACAGGATCTTCCATTCCGCTGCGACCTACTCGAAGAGTCTTCTCATTCCACTGCGTACTAAGTCTTCGAGTAGAGTAAGAATTTAAGTTTTAAAGTAATAAGTTTTAATCGCCTATTCACCCCCCCTCTAGGCGACATCCAGATCCTGTTCCCGGGTCAAAGGGAACTTTCATAATGTCAAAGGGGGAGAAAGTATTAGCCCAAAGCAAAAGGACCGCACCACCACCACCTTTCAAAATTTTTTTAATGTATTTCAATGTATGTTGATTTTCAATTGGTATATTTTCAAAACTAGCATTTAAATATATTTCCAATTGATATCTATTTAAACCCTCTTGAAAGCTAAGAGAAGAATTTCATTCAGGGGGAGTTTTGTTTAAGTCAAAGGAAAAGCATTTGAAACAGGGGGAGAAAATTTCAAATCTTGAAAATGCTTCTCGAAATCTTATTCATATACCTTTGACTATTTGCAAAAAGACTTTGAAAATATTTTACAAAAGAATTTGCAAAAAAACAAGTGGTGCAAGCGTGGTCCAAAATGTCAAATAAAAGAAAGCATCCATGCATATCTAGTAAAAGTAAAAATTGGTTTAATTCTAAGTAACCTATGCACTCACCTTATACAAACTAGTTCAATTTTGCACTTATATATTTGTTTTGGTTTGTGTTGGCATCAATCACCAAAAAGGGGGTGATTGAAAGGGAAATAGGGTTTAACCTTTTCCTATAAATGATTTTGGTGGTTGAATGCCCAACATAAATAATTGGACTAACTAGTTTGCTCTAGATTATATATTCCATAGGTGCATAAAGGTTCAACAAAAACCAATAAAATATCTAAGTTAGGGTTCAAAAGCAAAGGAGCAAAATAATCGAAGGGTGCCCTAGTCTGGCGCACCGGACTGTCCGGTGTGCCACCGGAGAGTGTCCGGTGCACCAGGACTGTACATCTCCGAACTCTTCACCTTTGGCTTTTTCTGGCCGCGCTCTGCTATAATTCACCAGACTGTCCAGTGTGCCACCGGACTGTCCGGTGCACCAAGCGGAGCAACAGCTACCAGCGCAACGGTCGAATGCAAAGGACACCTGCGAACGCTACAGTGCGCGGATAGTGCACGCAGAAGTCAGAGCAGCCGCCATAGACGCACTGGACAGTGAATAGTACCTATTCGGTGCGGCAATGGACTGTTCGGTGCCACTAGAAGACAAAGCTCCAACGGTCGTCTGCACCTGAACCCTAATGGTTGGGTGATGTGGCTTGCGAACCGGACAGCGTCCGGTGGCGCACCGGACTATCTAGTGCGCCCATCGACAGCAACCACCCCCAACGGTTGTTTTGGTGGTTGAGGGCTATAAATCCCCCCAACCACCTCCACTCCAACCATCCAAGCATTCATCACTCTCCATTCAACAAGAGCAAAGTGCAACACTCCAAGACACAAATCAAAGCCACCGATCCGATCAAAGACCCCAATTCAATTCTAGTGTATTAGGACTTGTGAGAGGATCACTTATGTTTCTTATTGCTCTTGTTTGCTTGGCTTGGCTTTCTTTTCTTTCTCACTTCTTACTCTCAAGTGCTTTGTAAGCGAGGCAAGAGACACCAATTGTGTGGTGAACCTTGCAGGGTCTAAGTGACCCGTGAGATTAAGGAAGAACATCACTCGGTCTAAGTGACCGTTTGAGAGAGGGAAAGGTTGAAAGAGACCTAGTCTTTGTGACCACCTCAACGGGGACTAGGTTCTTTAGAACCGAACCTCGGTAAAACAAATCACCGTATTCATCCGCATTATTTCTTGGTTGATTTGTTTCCCCTCTCTCCCAAACTTAATACTCATTCTAATGCTAACCTCGGCTTGTAGTGTGTGTTTAAAGTTGTAAATTTCAGATTCCGCCTATCCACCCCCCTCTAGGTGACTTTCACTTCCCCTATCATCTCGTTCAGAGGAAATTGCAGTCCCGCTCTGAAGAAGCTCTTAAAAACCACTACTTCATCATTCTTTGGCACTGGGGTAGTCTCTTCTCCAGCAAATCGGACAAGTTTGCTTTCAACTTCCCCAAAATAACCTAGTTTCATCATCATGGGCATGTCGTCTTTGGACACAGTAGATTTCTCAAAATCTAGATGACTGGGCTTTGTTGGGATCAAAATACTGTAATCTTCACTTTCATCAACATTTTCTTCTTCAGCAACAGTTTGTTTAGCTTCGGCATCAGGAGCACCTTCGTCAATAGCTCCCTCTGTCATAACTAGACCTGATCGTTCCATGACTTCTGAAATTGGCGCTGTCTCAGTAACCTCGGTCTCTTCTCCCTCATGAGACACCCTTGCAGTTGATCGCACTCTGGCCATTTGGATGGTTTTACAATTTGACGAAGCTAACTCATCTGACGAAGTTAACTTTAAATGATGAAGTGCTCACTTGAGAGCATAGTGCAGAAAGCTTTGGCTATGGTTAAATTTTTAACAGCACAACAGTGCAATGGCAATGAATGTTGTGGTAACTCCTCACCAACCCGTCTGTTTATATAGTGCTGCAGGTGGGAAGACGAACCGCCAGGTTGCCCACACTCGCTGAATGGTGGACCACTCATCGCTCGGAATATTATAATCGTTTCTTGGCAACGAGCTCAGGGAAGGTGTTTTTTGGACCTTCGACATTCCGAAGCCTTCGAGTTTTTTCGCGGATCGAGCTCGTTACGAAAAACGATCTAGCACCGCGAAGGGGCAACTGTTGGGGCCTTCTTCTCCGTCGAAGGTCCTCTAAGCAAAAACACCTTCGGAAAAATGACATGCAAAAAGGCGTGACGTGAAGCTGTATTCCGAAGCTACCATCGAAAGAGCTTCGACATGATGATACGCTTGAGACGAAGGGTGGCACCGACTTAAAGAGGAAAAGAGCGCATAGTCCTTGATAGTTTGTATCATGATTATGATTAGTTGTCAAGGGCATAAATGTAATTTTGTCCGGGTTGCGTTCCGTTCCTATAAATAGATAACAGTACCCCTGCATTGTACACGCTGACTTGTATTCACTTGCACGTCACTCTTGGATTCTTACCTTCTGTCAAGCCGAAGGTACAGATGTAATTTAATATCGTTAACGTTTGTTCATGATTATATAATAAGAAAATAGATAATCTAATGTTTTTATATGATTATTCATATTCTTTATATGTCTCATATGTTCCTGCTTTTCAGTTCATATTGAAATGATGAAGGTATGTCCTTCATAACCTTCGTCTGAAGATCATTATATCCTAAGGGAGATAATGCTTCGAAGGACGAAGGTCTTTAACCATTAATAGTTGTGTTGCCTTGTTCTTAATTTGTAGCATTTGAGAACTGTTGGGGGCCTTCGTCTTCCGAAGGTCGTCAAAAACATGACTAACATGTTTTCCAAATGTAATATACTGTTACAGGAACCTTTGGCTTTGAGATGAAGGTGCGCACGGTATGAAAGGAGCGGTTTGGAAGAAGGATGAATCAGTTTCGAAGCTATGGATGATGAAGCTTCGGCTTAGCGCAAAGACAGTGTTGGGGACTTGTTCTCAAATGCTATGAGCTAAGAACAAGGCTACACAAAATGTTAATGGTTAAAGAACTTTGTCCTTCGAAGCATTATCTCCCTTGGGATATAATGATCTTCAGACGAAGGTCATGAAGGACATACCTTCATCATCTCAGTATATAATAATGAAAGTAGAAGCATATGAAACATGGAAAATAACCTGAATAATCATATTGAATCATCAGATTATTCATATTCTCATTATCTCATTATGGATAAACATTATTAACAGTAAATTACATTTATACCTTCGGTTTGACACAAGGTGTGAGCTCAAGAATGATGTGCGAGTAAATACCAGACAGCGTGAACAGTACTGGGGTACTGTTCATCTATTTATAGGCATGGGACGCAACTTGGACAAAATTACATTTGTGTCCGTGATAACTAATCATAACCAAAACACAAGTTATCATGGACTAAATGGTCTTTTACTCTTTCAGTCGGTGCTGCCCTTCATCTCAAGACGCGTCGTCATGCCGAAGCTCCCTAGATTGTAGCTTCGGCTTATACCTTCGTGATGTGTCTGCTTGCATATCACCCCGCTGAAGGTGTTTTTTTGCTTGGAGGACCTTTGGCGAAGAAGAAGGCCCCCAACAGTAGCCCCTTCGCGGTGCTAGGTCGTTTTTCATAACAAGCTTGATCCGCGAAAAATCTCAAAGGCTTCGGAATACCGAAGGTCCGAAAAACACCTTCCCTGAGGTCGTTGCCGAGAAACGATTAAAATACTCCAAGCGTCGGGTGGTCCACCGTTCAGCGGGTACGAGCGATCTGGCGGTCCACCTTCCAAGCGCCGAGTGGTCCACCATTCAGCGGGTGCGGGCGATTTGGCGGTTCACATTCCCACCTGCAATACTATATAAACAGACGGGTTGGTGCAGAGTTACCACAGCATTCATTGTCGTTGCACTGTTGTGCTGTTAAAAAATTTAACCATAGCCGAAGCTTTTTCACTGAGCTCTCAAGCGAACACTTCATCATTTAGAGTTAACTTTGTAAAAAGAGTGAGTTTCGTCAAAACTGCAAAAAAGAAACATCAACTTCGTAAGAACTGCAAAAAATCCATAAGATGGCCAGAGTACGTTCGACTGCAAGGGTGACTCGTGAAGGAGAAGAGACCGAGGCCACCGAGATAGCGCCAATTTCCGAAGTTATGAAACAATCAGGTCTAGTTGTGACGGAGGAAAAAACTGACGAAGGTACTGCTGTTGCTGAAGCTGATCAGACTGTTGAAGAAGATATTGAAGAGGATGAAGAAGATTATAGTATTTTGATCCCATCAAAACCCAGCCATCTAGATTTTGAGAAATCTACTGTGTCTGAAGCTGACATGCCCATGATGATGAAGCTGGGCTACTTTGGGGAAGCTGAAAGGAAACTTGTTCGATTTGCCGAAGAAGAGACGACCCCAGCGCCGAAGGATGACGAAGTAGTGACTTTCAAGAGTTTTTTTCAGAGCAGGACTCCGACTTCCTCTGAATGAGATGATAGGGGAAGTCTTGAAAAATTTCAAAATATATCTCCATCAGCTGACCCCTAACGCCATTGTTAGGCTTAGTGTCTTCATCTGGGCTCTCCGAAGCCAAGGGATGAGCCCCGATGCCGAAGCATCCTGCCGAGTGCATGAGTTGCACTACCAGACGAAGGCCAGGGCAGACGGTCTGCATGAAAATTTTGGCTGCTACAACTTTGCGTATCGCAAGGATACGAAGGCTCCAGTTCTCAGCTACCGCACCAAATGGCCAACCGGCTGGAAAGGTGAATGGTTTTATATCAAGGCTGATGAGAAGAAGAGGGGGAAACTGATGACAATGGTCGTGTGCCCGCTGACTCTAAACTTCAAAATGACCAGGCCCTGAGCAACATGCAGCTAGGGTCAACATGTCAGTTGGCCGAGGTGTAATTTAGAGTGGTGGCTGAACAAATCGGCACCAGGGACTTGGTGCAAGAATACCTAGCTAACCGAACGTACCCAACGTCAAGTGACTGGGTGATGCCGAAGATGAAAGGAGCAAAAAAGAAATATGAACTTGTTCAATTACCTTATCGCTTTAAATTTGAGAAACAGTTCAAGGAGCCTTGCCAAGAATGGCTGGAAATGATTGAAACTATGTGTAATGAAATTTTGGGGAACTATACCAAAAAAGAAGACCAATTAATGATAGCAGCCTTCGGCACCCGGCCAAAACGAAGGTTAAACCGGGTAATGGACGCTCTAAAATTTGAATACCCTGATTATGAACAACTCAACAAGGATACCGAAGGGGCAAAAAGGAAAAGGATTGTTAGCGTTCTAAGCAGACAAGCTGCCAGAATGGTGAAGGAGGATGAGAAGATTTTAAAGAAAAGAAAATCCACTCCTGAGCCGAAGGTGGCAACTTTGAAGAAAAGGAAAGCCGAAACTCCAGAGCCAAAAGTGACCAAGGTAGAAGAGGAGACTCCTTCGACACCTTCTGCTGCCGAAGTGGCAGAAATTTTAAAGGTAATGACTGAATCTCTACCTATCAAGCTGCTAAGTCCTCTGGGACCGGAACTGACAAAGCTTTTACAAAAGAAGGACGAGCCTTCAGCTACAAAAAGGTTGATGGGCAAAAAAAGCGAAGGATCGTCACCGTAATGGAAGCCATTGAACGGACATCACCATCGGCCCCGGCCACTGCTGAAGCAAACATTTCTGCCGAAGCTGCAGCTGCCCCCGAAGCTACCAACTTGGAGAGCACACTATCTAGAATTGATAAATTGATATTGGGTATGCCTACAGAAGAAATAGTTGCGGCTACAGAAAAGGTCATGGCCCAGTGCCTGACAAAGGAAAGAAAATTATCGATCCTGCTTCGGAGGAAAAAGATTTCGACCTTTGGAACCTAGTCGGGCAAGAACTATCTGAGGCCAAAAAGAAGGAGCTGCAGGAATATGGCATTTCCTGTGGCTACCAGCCAGTTGCCATGCTCTTTGGTGGGATCGAAGAAGAGGCCTTAGGATGCGTTCGCGACCACACCAGGGCGAAGATAATCGGCACTCTATCGAAGAGTGTTGGTTTTCTGAAGCTCGAAACTGATATTAGCAGCTACCGACGACAACATATCATCGGTAGTTTGTTTTATTCCAACTTCAAGGTAAAATTCTTGTGGTGAAGCAAAAAAATTTTCTTTTTATTTTTGCGAAGAAGCAAATTTGCTGATGAAGATTTATCTTTATAGAGTATGCTACTATGCAAAGCACTGCAAATGCAGCAAGACCTCAAAGATAAAAAGAACGAAATTATAATCGAGGGTTTAGAGAACAAAATTAAAGAATACGAAGCCTCTTTCGAAAAGAAAGATTTCCTACTCCAAGCATTGGAAGGTTCCCTCGCAGAAGAGCAAGCCGAAATTACTAGATTAAACGGGGAACTTCTCCAAAAATCAGAGAGCTTCAAACAAGAGAGAAAAAGCTTGCAGACAAAATACGAAGCCGAAGCTGTCGAAAATACGAAGCTGCAACAATCTTTGCAAGAGCTTCGGAACATGTGTCTGGGTTTTGGCAGCCGCTGCGTACAGCAATTGGAAAAGGTTTTTTACTCAGTTGGAGCCAGCACTGAAAAGTTTACCCCTTAGGCCGAAAGCATATCAAGCATCTTCGAACACATTGAAGGCGAAGTCGAGGCGCTTGACGAAGTAATAGCGGGGCACGGTGACTTCTGTGCCCTGCTAGCTTCTCACAGCACAGCTGCAGCATTTCTGAAAGCTGGCTGTACACATGGGAAGATTGTCAATAGACCAACTTTCAGCCTATCTTCAACAGATTTGGTTGATATTCCCAGTGAGGCCCAAAGCATAGGGAGTAGATTTATAACACAAATTTGGGCGAAGGGTGGTCGGGATTTGGCTGGTGACGAGGCCCAAAGCTTGCTTAAGCCAGTATGAAACTTATACCTGTTGCTTAACTTTTCGTGTGATTACTTTTTTACCTTATACGGCTTTGTTGTGTGTAGGGTGATGATGCCTAAGATTAGTAATCCGAAGTAGATTCCGAAGGCCACCTAAGCTGTTTTTTAGGCCTGCCTGCATAGATCTTTTAGAAGCATTTGTATTATCTCTGTAAAAGACATTGTAATCAAGAATTTGAACATTACTCTGTATATTTGTCCATACCTTGTAATATATTTTTACCTTTTCATCCATGTGTAAATTGCTTTGCTGTGAACAAAACTTATATCTTTTGAGCCGAAGGCGAAAAACACCGTCCCTTCTTTTCGTACACAATGAAGCATATCTTCGCTTCTTCGTGCTCATCAAAGCATTGTTATCAAAGCTGAAGTATCTATTTGTGCTTTATGTTATGATGATGATGATCCTACGAATGTCTACATGAATGTATATGAATGCAATGAATGGTGTAATGTAATGTGCAAATGAATGTCCCAAACACACACACGAAACCACACCCAGACTCTGCATCCCCTTAGGAATGACTTTTGAGTCTTAAGCTCTGCATCCCCTTAGGAACGACTTTTGAGCTTCTTCACCTTCTATTTCGGTGGCATTTATGTTCTGCAACCCTTTAGGAACGACTTTTGAACTTCTTCACCTTCTATTTCGGTGGTATTTGGCTCTGCATTCCCTTTGGAACAACTTTTGAGCAGAAAACTTACTCTGCGCTCCCTTAAGAATGATTTTTTTGCAGCTTCATCATGCTTTTGGCTTTGCATTTCCTTAGGAACGACTTTGGAGCAGAAAACTTACATTGCGCTCCCTTAGGGATGACTTTTTTGCAACTTCGTCATGCTCTGCATCCCCTTGGGGATGTTTTTTGAGCTTCTCCTTGTTTTTCTTTTTTGCACTCGATGGTGCATGCTCAGATTTTACTAATTACATCTTTGGGGATTTGGCCCTCGTAGGGCTAAATAAGAATGAAAAATTACAAGCTCTGGCCCCATTAAAAACCTTTCTCCCCTCTTGAAAGGAAAAGGGTGCCATAGAAAAAATGAAAAAAAATTACATCATATTACACATAGTATCGCTGAAGCTCATCCGCATTCCAAGATCTGGGTATGTCATTGCCGTCCATATCCTTCAATCTATAAGAACCAGGTCTTGATGAAGATACTACCAGAAAAGGACCTTCCCACTTCAGTTGCAACTTGCCCACTTTGTCTGGGTTGGCCACTCTCCGAAGCACCAGATGCCGGGCTTGATATTTTTCAATTGAACTTTTCTGTCATGCCATTTTATTGTTTCGGCCTGATATTTATTGATGTGCTCTATAGCCTGAAGTCTAGTCCCTTCTATAGTATCTTTTGTTACTTGATAATCAGCTTCATCTTCTGCGGAAGCTATTGTTCTTATTGACACTGTCTTTGCTTCTTCTGGAGCTATTGCTTCGTCACCAAATAAGAGCTTGAAGGGTGTAAATCTTGTTGACCTTGACGCAGTTGTGTTGTGACTCCACACCACTTTAATCAGCTCGTCTGGCCACTTTCCTCTGGGCTGGTTGAAGATTAGCTTCATTATTCCTGTCATTATAATACCATTTGCTCTTTCTACTAGCCCAATTGATTCTGGATGCCTAACTGATGCAAAATGAATCTTCGTACCAATTCGGTCACAGAAATCTTTGAATGCTTCGGCATCAAATTGTGTACCATTGTTCACGGTTATTTCCTTAGGCACACCGAAACGACAAACAATATTTTGCAAGAAGAATTTTTGGACCGTGACCGAAGTTATTGTAGCTAAGGGCTTTGCCTCAATCCACTTGAAAAATATTCTACTGCCACTACAACATACTTCAAGTTGCCTTGTGTTGGTGGGAGTGGACCCAACAAATCTAAACCCCATCTTTGTAATGGCTAGGTTGGCTGTATTAACTGAGTTAGCGACGAAGGTTGTTTCTGGTCTCTTGCACATTTTTGACAATTTTCACACTTTTGAACCAGATCTGTTGGATCTGAGGCTGCCTTTGGCCAATAAAACCCTTGTCTAAAAACCTTTTCCAGCAACGGCCTAGACCCAATGTGAGATCCACACAAACCTGCATTTATTTCCTTCATGAGCTCTATACCTTCGGTTCTAGATAAACACTTGAGAAGTGGAGAGCAAACTCCATGTTTGTATAACTCCCCTTCTATCATGACATATGGTCTTGTCCTTGCTTCCATTCTTTTATTATAAACTTCATCATCCGAAAGACAATTACCTTGGAGGAAAGATATGATTTCAGTCCTCCAATCTTCACTATGTACAGGTGATATTATGAGCCCTACTCTTTCCATAAGTTTAACCGAATGTGCTTTTATTGTCTCAAAGAATACTTCTGAAGGTAGAGGGAGCCCCTGTGCTGCTGACTTAGCTAGTAGATCTGCAAGCTCATTTTCCCCTCTTGGAATATTTTTTACAGAAAAACCTTCGAAAGAGGCCTCCAACCTTCGTACTATGTCCAAATATTTTTCAAGCTTCGGATCCCTTGCCTTGCTGCTTTTATCTACATGGCCAGAGATGACCTGGGAGTCAGTTTTAAGGATCGCCCTTCTTATTCCCATTGCCTTTAGTTTTCGAAGTCCCAATAGAAGGGCTTCGTATTCAGCAATGTTATTTGTACAACTAAAATCCAGTCTTGCTGCATAGCATGTTCTGACTTTAGAGGACGCTAGTAGGACAGTAGCGGCTCCTGCGCTGAAGGTTCCCTAAGAACCATCACAGAAGACTATCCAGGCTTCGGCGTCTTTTGTTACTTCTTCCTGAGCCCCTGGCGTCCAGTCAGCGATGAAATCTGCTAACGCCTGGGACTGAATTGAGGACCTATGTACATAGTCAATAGAAAATTCATTGAGCTTGGCAGCCCATTTTCCGATCCTCCCAGTAGCTTCCCTATTCCTCATTATGTCTTTCAAAGGTTGCGACAAAGGAACAATTATATGATATGCTTGAAAATAATGCCAAAGCTTCCTGCAGGCCATCAACACAGCACAGAGCACCTTCTCCAATTCTGTATAATTTTTCTTTAATAAACTTTGAACATCGGAGACGAAATATACTGGTGCTTGTTTTTTGACCTGGCCATCTTGCTTCTCCTGTACAAGCGCCGCACTGACTGCAGAGTGAGAGGCTGCTACATATAAGAGTAATGGATCCCCTGGCGAAGGTGGAGTTAGAGTTGTCAAGTCTATCAAGTATTGCTTTAACTCTTCGAAAGCCCTTTGCTGAGCCAGACCCCATTGGAAAACTTCGGCTGACTTCAGTATTTCAAAGAATGGTAGATTCCTTTCTCCTGATTTGGATATAAATCTATTTAACGATGCCAGCCTTCCTGCCAATCGTTGGGCCCCCTTCTTTGTATTTGGTGGCTCCATCCGAAGGATAGCTTCGATCTTATTTGGGTTAGCTTCAATTCCCTTTGTTAATACTAGGCAGCCAAGGAACTTGCCCTTTTTACTCCAAAAACACACTTTTCTAGATTTAATTTCAGGCCATCTAGCCTAAAATTGGCAAATGTCTCCGGTAAGTCAGCAATATGATTCTCTTGCTTCGTGCTTTTTACTATGATGTCATCAACATAAGTCAGCACATTTCTGCTTATTTGAGAATGAAGGACCTTGGCTGTCATTCTGCTAAAGCTCCCTCCAGCATTCTTGAGCCCCTCAGGCATCCGAAGGTAGCAATAAGTGCCACTAGGAGTTATGAAGCTAGTCTTTGGCTCATCTTCCTTCTTCATCCAAATTTGATGATAGCCTAAGTAGCAGTCCAGTAGACTCATGAGCTCCAAAGAAGCTGCTGCATCTACAAGGGAGTCTATTCTTGGTAATGGGAACTCTTCCTTTGGACATGCTTTGTTGAGATCTATGAAATCAATACACATTCTCCATTTGCCATTAGCCTTCTTCACCATAATAGTGTTAGCTAGTCATTCTAGATATGTTACTTCTCTGATAACACCAGCACTGAGAAGTCTCTTCACTTCGTTCCGAGCACCTTCAACTTTATCATCAGACATCTTCCGAAGCCTTTGCTTCCTTGGCCTGAAAGATGGATCCACATTAAGTGAATGTTCGATGACATCTTTGTTGACACCATAAAGATCATTGGCTGTCCAAGCGAAGACATCTTTGTTGTTGAACAAAAACCTTATCAGAATTTTTTCTTGCTCATCAGATAGTTGAGATCCAAACAGTACCCTTTGATCTGCTATATCTTCACATAGGAGCATAGGCTTCGGCTGATCTACCGAAGCAGCATTCTCTCTTTTGTGTTTATATTGTTGACAAGCTTTGGCTCCATCTATGTTGTGGATTGCCTTTGAATCTGTCCAACTCCCTTTAGCCCTTCTGGCAGCTTCTTGACTTCCATAGACAGCAACGAGCCCTTGTTGTGAAGGTATCTTCATGCATAAGTATGCTGGGTGAAGTATTGCTTCGAAGGCATTAAGTGTCCCTCGACCGATGATTGCATTGTATGGGTACTCCATGTCGACAATGTCAAAAACAACTTGCTCAGTTCTTGTGTTGTGGACATAACCGAAGGTTACTGACATTGTGATTTTGCCAAGTGCCACAATCTGTCTTCCTCCGAAGCCACAAAGAGGGTGTGTAGCGTCATGAATCTTGTCCTCTGGTTCTTGCATCTGCCTAAAAGTCTTTGCAAATATAATGTCCGCTGCACTGCCTGTGTCAACCAGAACATTGTGGACCAGAAATCCCTTGATGACACAAGATATGACCATAGCATCATTGTGAGGATAGTCTTTTAGCTGAAGGTCCTCCTAGGAGAAGGTGATTGGGATGTGGGACCACAAGGACTTGACGAATGGTCCTTGCACCCCAACATGTTGCACTCTTCTCTGCGCTTCCTTCTTCTGCTTCTTATTGGCTGGTTCTGAACTTAAACCGCCCGTGATTGGGAGCACCAGCTTCGTCACCGAAGGTGCTACAACTTGGTTGTTGAATGAAGCCATCAACTCAACAGTGGAAGTGAGTTCACCGGAGGTGGGCGCCAATGTTGGGGACTTGTTCTCAAATGCTATGAGCTACGAACAAGGCAACACAATATGTTAATGGTTAAAGACCTTCGTCCTTCGAATCATTATCTCCCTTGGGATATAATGATCTTCAGACGAAGGTCATGAAGGACATACCTTCATCATCTCAGTATGTAATAATGAAAGTAGAAGCATATGAAACATGGAAAATAACATGAATAATCATATTGAATCATCAGGTTGTTCATATTCTCATTATCTCATTATGGATAAACATTTAAAACAATAAATTACATTTATACCTTCGGTTTGAGAGAAGGTGTGAGCTCAAGAGTGACGTGTGAGTAAATACCAGTCAATGTGAACAGTACTGGGGTACTGTTCATCTATTTATAGGCACGGGACGCAGCCCGGACAAAATTACATTTGTGTCCTTGATAACTAATCATAACAAAAAAAAGTTATCATGGTCTAAATGGTCTTTTACTCTTTAAGTCGGTGTTGCCCTTCGTCTCAAGGCGCATCGTCGTGCCGAAGCTCCCTAGATTGTAGCTTCGGCTTATACCCTCGTGATGTGTCTGCTTGCATATCACCCTGTCGAAGGTGTTTTTTGCTTGGAGGACCTTCGACGAAGAAAAAGGCCCCCAACAGACAGTGATGGAGAATGAAACTGACCTAAAGGGGAAAAGACTGCTTAGTCCTCGACAGATTACTCCTTAGTCAATAGTAAATGTCAAGGACTTGGATGTAATTTTACCCAGGCTGCGTCCTGTGCCTATAAATAGATGAACAGTAACACCGTACTGCTTGCGCTAACCTATAATCACTCGGACGTCACTCTTGGATTCTTACCTTTTGTCAAGCCGAAGGTACAAATGTAATTCAATATCATTAATGTTTTTTCATGATCATATAATGAAAAGATAGATAGTCTAATGATTTGATATGATTATTCATGTTTTCTATATGTCTTATATGTTCCTACTTTTTATTAATGCATATATAGATGATGAAGGTTTGTCCTTCATAACCTTCATCTGAAGATCATTATATCCTAAGGGAGATAATGCTTCGAAGGACGAAGGTCTTTAACCATTAATATTTGTGTTGCCTTGTTCTTAACTCATAGCATTTGAGAACAAGTGACCAACATTGGCGCCCACCTCCGGTGAACTCATTTGACCACCTTCGGCAACCTGTGACCTTCGTCATGCAGCCGAAGAAGTCTTCAGGGCTAGGGGCTGCACTGCAGCCACTGTACATCAATCAGGACACATCATGCAAAGCTAGGAGCCAAAAAAGGAAGGCTACCAGTCTGACACCTCAGGAGGAGGAGTTGGACCAAGAAATCAGGGACCTCGAAGCCATTCATCAACAGGTCCAGAGGAAAAAGGAAAAGATGCTTCGTCTCGCCAATCTTCAGAAGAAGATTGAAGAGGCCACTGAAGAAATGTGTCATCTCACCCAAGATGACCAAGACCGACGACCTCAACACAGAGAGCTTTGTCAAGACAACTCCTACAACAATGATGAATGGTATGATGATTTCCATCATGGCAATTTTGCTTTTGATGATGATTCTCCTCTAGTAGCAGAATTGCAGGCTACCCCATAGCCCCCATCATACAAGCCACCCCAGCTCCCTATGTATGATGGGCACTCAGACCCGAAGCAGTTTCTCATGAGCTATGAGGCAACTATATCTTCTTATGGAGGCAACACTGCAGTCATGGCAAAATCCTTCGTCATGGCAGTCAAAAGTGTCACACAAACCTAGTACTCTTCACTCTAGCCAGGGACAATCACATCATGGCAGAAGCTTAAAGACATGCTAATCACTAGCTTCCAAGGATTTCAGACGAAGCCAGTCACCGCTCAGGCTTTGTTTTAGTGCACACAAGACCATGAGGAGTACCTTCAGGCGTATGTCCGAAGGTTCCTACGTCTGAGAGCACAAGCGCCTACAGTGCCCAATGAAATTGTCATTGAAGCCATGATCAAAGGGCTTCGACCAGGACCTACGGCTCAGTATTTTGCAAGGAAGCCCCCACAAACCTTGGAGAAGCTTCTTCAGAAGATGGATGATCCGCGCTGATAATGATTTCCGCCAGAGAAGGGAAGAAGCCTACAAGTTTTCTAAGATGACCAAGGGCTTCGGAGAAAGAATCCACCTCAGGCATGTCAGATCAATCCATAATTCCGGCATAAGTGATGACAGAGGAAGCCAGCCTCAAAGGCCACAACATAGCTCCCAATTTCAGGGCAACAACAAAGCTCTTTGAGGCCACTAGCCCTAAGGGGCAGAAGTGGCAGGGGCTTCGGCGGAAGGTACGGGGATCAACCAGAAGGCTATATTGCTTATTCTGTGGAGAAGATAAGGGCCACACCACAAGAACATGCCAAGTCACAATACAGAAGCAAAATGAGTTTGCCGAAGCTGAAGCACGGCACAATCAGCCGAAGCAAGTTTTACATACTACTTCATGCTACTCTCCCTATGTACCAGAGTACGTAGGCAACCAACAACCTTCAGCTTCTGTCGCTTCGGCAAGTCACTCTCAAGCTTCCAGGGCCCAGCTCCCATTACCACAACCATTACCACCCACTCAGACCTAAAGCCAGCAGCCAAAAGGGCACCCACGTGCACAGCAGCAGCATGATTTTTGGGAGGAATCCGAAGCTCGCACAGTCAACAAGTCATGAAGAACTAAATTTCGATTTTATGTAATAATTGTGCTTGTGTCAATGAAAATCGTTCCTAGGGGAGCACGGAGTAAGTTCTGAAGCTACAAAAATCATTCCTAAGGAACCACGGAGTAAGTTCCGAAGCTACAAAAATAGTTCCTAAGGAAGCGTGGAGTAAGTTCTGCAGCCACAAAAATCGTTCCTAAGGAAGCGCGGAGTAAGTTCCAAAGCTACAAAAGTCATTCCTAAGGGAGCGCAGAGTAAGTTTTCTACTTAGAAGTCGTTCTTAAGGGGATGCAGAGCCAAAAATTCCACCGAAATATAAGGTGAAGAAGCTCCAAAGTCGTTCCTAAGGGGATGCAGAGCTTAAATACCACCGAAATAGAAGGTGAAGAAGCTCCAAAGTCGTTCCTAAGGGGATGCAGAGCTTAGAGACTCCAAAGACGTCCCTAAGGGGATGTAGAGTCTTGTGTGTCTCAGTGTGGGCGCGTGTGTGTGTGTTCGGCATCACCATCATATTGCATCATATCACCGCATCATTCCACATAACATTACATCATACATCACATCGCATTAACAACAAAAGGATTGGATACGAAGCAAATCTTCGGCAATACTTTGTTGAATGAAAATGTGCTGAACCACGAAGCAAACTTCGGGAAACACAATTTTATCAGACTGGCCATAGAAGGGGCATCTTTTTTTACGAAGCATGAAAAGAAGGGAAGGTGTTTTTTCGCCGAAGGCTCAAAAACGGTATGTACGTAAATTTCATGCATCGCAAAGAAATATATTACAATAATTTACATGTCTGATTAATTGTTCAATACACCAAATGTTACATACTATCATTACAATAAAGTTTAATCATCCTTAAGTATTTTCACTGTGGCTTCGTTCAGCAGCTTGTCGACGACTTCGTCAATGATGGAGTTAGCAACGCTCATTATATCCAGTGCTTCTTTCATGACTGGATCGGCTAGGGGGTTGTACGGCTTGGGCAGCGGCAATAGTTCAGCTGTAATAGACAAAATGTTAGTTCGAAGCTATAAAATAAATGTCGAAGCTAAAATTCAAAAACAATACCTATGCGCCTTTCGCGTTCAGCAGTTTCTTCGGCTCGCCTAGTTTCTTCCCGGGCTTCGTGGGTTTCTTTTTCATTCTTCTTTATAATTTTGTTGGCCAATTCCTAGCCACCATTCACCCATATATCAGAATAAAATTTTCCACCCACTAATGTAGCTTCAGCCGAAGGGTCTTTTGTGTTGTCTATGGAGAAGGCGGCTTCAGCCTGGGCCGCAGCTTTAACATGATCACAACCAGCCTTCTCTAGGATAGCCGCAATCCCTCGAGCACCGGAGAAAGCACAGATATCCCCGCGATCGCTCAGGATCTCTTCAAATGCTTCGACTTCCCCGCTTATTCAATCAATAACGCCCTCGGGGTCGCCTCGGATGAAGTTTTCTTCAGAAGAATAGGCGCCTACTTTCGCAAAGCTGGTTTTCAATTTTTTCACACAATCCAAGGATTTCTCGAAGCACCTTTTCTTGGATTCACGAAGCTCCTCAACATTTTTCTCTAGCCTAGTTTTCGACCATTCACTAATTTCTTGACTAGCCTTGGCAACTGCAAAATTCTCATTGGCTTCGGCAAGTTTTTTCCGAAGGTCTTCAATTTCGGCTTTATAAATTTCGGATTTAGTGTTAAACTTTGCTTCATCTTCTTTCACTTTATCCACCAATGAAAATAAAATTTTGTCCTTCTCCAAGGCTTCGTTTCTCAGTTTAATGACTTCTGATTGAAGGTTGCCAAGAGCTATCGTGCAGCTTTCATCCTCTGCATTCTTTTGCGCCCTCAGGGCGTTGCTAAGAATTAAGCCCTGCGAAAAAGAATGATAAAGGTTTAGCATGATAATAATACTTTATTTCCAAGTTCATAGACTTTAAGTTCACAATTTCTGTACCTTCAGGCTGTTGTATGCAAGGCTATCCGCGAGGTCATCCTTCGACATGGCAGAGAGGCCAACCTCGAGCTTCGGAAATCCCATACTTTTAGCCATCTCCCAGCAGACAGATATCTCTTTGTTGTCCGGGAGATAGTATAAGAAATCATCTTCGTCTGTACCATTGAACACTAAGGCCCCCTTCGGGTATTTCAGTTTTTGGGCATAGTGTTTAGCTTCTGCAATCTCTCCTTCAGATAACCTTTTTCCCGAAGCATGTCGAATAATAAAATCAAGATTTTCGGACAGTGCTTCGGGAGTAGGAGATTTAGCTTCTTCGCCTACTTCCTTCTCCATAGCTATGCCAATAACAGGAGATTCTTATTCAGCCCTTTCCTCAGTTACAGCAGGCTTCGTCTCAACAGGCACCGAAGGCCCACCTTCAGTTTCAGTATAAGCCATAGCAGCTTCGACAACCTTTTTTACAGGAGCAGGAGTCAATGCTCTTGTCTCTATGATGGCGTCTAGCACACTGGCCATTCTTCTCCTCTTGGGAGTTGTGGCGGGAGCTTACGCAACCTTCGGCAATTCTGCTTCTACCGACAGGCTCAGAATTTCTGGCAGCACTATTGTTTTTTCTAACTCTGGCTTCTTGGCCGCCCCATCTTCGGCTTCGACTGGCTCAACTATAGGCACCTTCGGCACTATATTTGATTCCTCAGCACTCTGAGCGGCGGGAGCAGCTTGTTCCGCTTCGGCAGCGGAAGATGTCTCTTTACCAAATTTTGGCACTGTGGCCGTCTCAATGTACCTCGGCCGATGCATCAGAACATTGATCTTTTTGCCCTTCGGCATAACAGAGATGGCCGAAGCGGCAGTTTTCCTCTTTTTTCCCTGCCTTCGTGAGGGGTAGCAGTAATCATGGTATATGAAACCAATTGCATCGAAAACCCTGTTCAATCTTTTCTTGCCCCGACCCCCGAAGGCTGAGGATAAAGCATCATCTTCGACTCTGGTATATGCCCCAAGTAACTCGTCGCTAGTAGCCTCAATACATTTTAGCCAGTCATCATTTGGTTCGTCAAACCGGTCTCTGTATCTGAAGGTATATTTCAAACGAATTAATCCACCTTCACTGGACCCGGCAGTAGTCTCCTTCGGCATCTCCCAGTTATCCACAAGTGGCCATACCCTATAGGCTATGTGCTCTTGGATCAGGTCTCTGGTACCAATGAAAGCACAGACATTGCTGAAAGCTTTTTGACATGCTTCGGCATCATTTTCAATCACCTCGGTCGGCCTGCGAAGGCCGAAGCAAGACCAGATGGGGTGTTGGATGATCCCCTTTATGTCCTCCCTTTCAATCAAATTATTCTTAACATAAAACCATTCCTCCATCTAGGACCCAGGCCACCTTTTCCGAAATATTGGAACTAGGTAGCTTGCATTAAAACAAGAAATAAATCCATAACAACCAAAGTTGCTGTGATACTGCTCTTTGCCAGTGGCCTTCGTTTCGTACAACAGTTCGTGCATACTACAAAAACACTTCGCGCTCGGTTCTAGCCCTTGGCTTCTCACAGCCCAAACAAACAAACCCATTCTGATTATAGCCTCGGGAGTAAGTTGATGAAGAAAGATCTGAAATATCTTCAACACTTCAACCAAAAATCTGCTTAATGGGAACAGAAGACCCGCCTTCATAAAGCTTCTATAGACAATAACCTCATTTTCTTCAGGAGCAAGGGAGGTGCTGTCTCCTCCAACCCTCACAATAGACATATCACGAAAGTATCTTCCCTTCATGGCGTCAATTTGACTTTGCTTAATGGTCGACTTTCCAAAGATGGTATGGCTTGGCCGCTAGAGCCGGTCCTTAGAATCTTCATCCCCACTTTCCACATCATAGTCATCGCTATCGTCAGAATCTTCAGACAAATCCGCCATTATTTCCTTTGTGATCTTCTCTGTATTTGTTTTTGCCATAGATTCATAAAACCCAGCAAGAAAAGGGTCCACAACTTTCTTCTCCTCAAACATCTTCTTCTCCTCAGACATCTTCTTCTCTTCAGACATGGAACAAGCACTTGTCTATATCACGAAGCTCGAAAATCAAGCGAGCGCTGATAAGCAAGAGTTAGAAATTTGAGAAAATAACGCAAGCAACAGAAATGGCGTAGCAAATGCTGCCGCTGTGGGTTTCTATTTATATGCCTAGTGCATTGCAACTTGGCGGGCCCCATTTGTCATTGACTTTCGCTATTCTAGCGAAGGGAAGGTATTTTTTCAGTCCTTCGGCTAAAGGCTTTCGTTCATGTCGCAGTCTGAATTTGTTAGATACAAGAACAAATTAATACTGCGAGGGGCTACTGTTGGGGGTCTTCGTCTTCCGAAGGTCCTTAAAAACACGACTAACATGTTCTCAAAGTGTTATATACTGTTACAGGATCCTTCGGCTTTGAGATGAAGGTGCGCACGGTATGAAAGGAGCGGTCTGGAAGAAGGATGAATCAGTTCCGAAGCTATAGATGATGAAGCTTCGGCTTAGCGCAAAGACAGTGATGGAGAATGAAACCAACCTAAAGGGGAAAAGACTGCTTAGTACTCGACAGATTACTCCTTAGTCAATAGTAAATATCAAGGACTTGGATGTAATTTTACCCAGGCTACTTCCTGTGCATATAAATAGATGAACAGTAACATCGTACTGTTCACACTAACCTGTAATCAATCGCACGTCACTCTTGGATTCTTACCTTCTGTCAAGTCGAAGGTACAAATGTAATTCAATATCATTAATATTTTTTCATGATCATATAATGAAAAGATAGATAGTCTAATGATTGATATGATTATTCATGTTTTCTATATGTCTTATATGTTCCTGCTTTTTATTATTACATATTGAGATGATGAAGGTTTGTCCTTCATAACCTTTATCTGAAGATCATTATATCCTAAGAGAGATAATGCTTCGAAGGACGAAGGTCTTTAACCATTAATATTTGTGTTGCCTTGTTCTTAACTCATAACATTTGAGAACAAGTGACCAACAGAAATGCTTTTAGTTATCATCTGAATCTACTTCATTAGGACATCTGATTATTATATTAGATAAATTTAGGAGATTTGACTTCGCTTACATGTAATCTACCTACTCCTGTGTGTTTGCCTGAATATGTGTGCATATTTTTCTATATATGTCAATCAATACATAAATTTTATCAAACGCGAAGGTGATTGTTAAGGTCCAAGAATCTCAATACCACTATCTTTTGTTTTACAATTTAATAGGTTAGAGTAGACATCCTATCCGTGCGAGAAAGTATCACTTCATAATTCGGAATGATTACGACGTTCAAAACTATAAAACCTGCAATCACAATGGGCTTATGATCCAGTTGTTTGAAGCACAAGTTGTTTGAAACACAGTGAACTGATCTACTTGTAAAATTATCAATTATCACTATAGTGTAACAAAAAAATCACTCACAACAATAATGTAACACACCAAAGTCCTATTTTTAGGATTCAGTAAAATTTTGTAAAAGATTTAAAATTTAAATGATTTTTATAATAAAGTTATAAATTAAAATTATTTTCCTAAAATTTAAATAAATGTTATATATAAAAATCTGGCTATATGTTTGAATTATTTTATTGAATAATTATATGGTAAAATGTCTTACATGAATTATTACTACTGAGTTATATGTATTGTTTGAAGCATTTGCTTAAATGAATAAATTAATTAATAAGAAAATTTTTTGCTTTCATGTTGATTTTTTGTCTGTTGTAATTTATGCTTTAAATAAAAAATTAACTTAGCTCTAGATTAGACTTCAATTTTAAATTTAAAATAGAAAGCAGAAATTAGAAATATAATATAAGCTAATATATTTTATCGATGTTTATTTGGTTGGTACATTTGTATGAGACGTTATTTAGGTAAAGTCGATACAAATTAGGATATCGCAATGGGATATTTAAGAAAATACTCTTTCAACTCGTGTGTAACAAAAAATAATTTAAAATTTAAATAAAAATATATTCTAAGATTTATTTAAATTATGAGTCTAATATGGTTAGTACTCTAAGAGTATAAATATGACAATAATATTTTTGGAATAAGAGAGATAAATTAGAGTTCCAAATATATATGATTGGATTTTAACAGATAAGTACCAGATTAGAGATGTCATTTAACCGCCCATATCCCTACCTATATAAATACATGTCACTATAACATCTGAAGTCATCAACTATGGATTCATCTCATCTATAGTCTCGCAGCAGCATCACCACCATTCAAGCCACAACATCTCGTTGTCAGCTAAGCTCACAACTATAAGCCGCTATGACCATCTCGTCGAATTTTGACTCCATCCCCAACTCTAGTGATAACTCCGGTGAGGAATTTCTCTCCGTCCGTTCATCTTTTGGGGCAACCTACAACATCGTCGTGACCAGCTCGACCAGAGCTTCATCATCGCGCTTCCAGTTCGTCAGTTAGATCTTCGATTCATCGTAAATCTATGAAAAATCGAGATGTCTAGCAGCAGCACGGATCAAAGGGATTGGTTAGAAGGTAAGTTGATGGTAGGTTAGGGGTTGCATGATAGGCTTGGCGCTTTCCACCTGATAGATAATCACCACCATATACCCTTTAAATGCAAGACTGTCATACTACACAAATTTAATAGTAGATACAATCATGATAAGTTGACAACAATTAGGTTATGTCTTTGTAAACAAACATTTTCCACCTTTAAGGAACTGATCTAACTAATCAGATTGTGTCATTTCTGTGCAGCCCTACTAATTTATTAAAAATATGATATCTTCTGATTAAAATAATTTGTTTTAATTCATTCAAATTGACTTAGGTTCATATTAATTTTGCGTATATAGTAATAACATTGTTTTAATTACACCCCATGTTTTAAATAATTATTATTTAAATATTTGTTTAATTAATTTTAATTAGCTAGGAAATCTAGATAATCCAATTTATAGTTCTAACCTATGTATTTTATAAATAATTATTAAAGTCATTAATACCAACTCAAATATTTCAATTTAATACCTGCTTAGTTTAGATGCAATATCTGATAGATCCTATTTATTAGATCTATTGCGCCTAAAATATTATTTTATCCATAAATTCTTCGTTTGAAATCCGAATTTAGTGGTTCTCGAATTTACGATCTCATAGCAACACGTAGAATATTATTTTATGGTTTGTTTCCATGTTTTGGTGTAATGTGATCATATCCATCATTTGTTTATTTGTATGTATTGCTACGAGTAGAGGCGAGGTGACGAGGAATTTGGAGCCTAACTTTTGGGGCTGTACCTGGACAACAAGATTTTCGCAAGTATAAGGCAAGTTGTGTCCTTAATTATATTCTTTGAACTAATAATGTTCTGTTAATCACCGTGGCATAGTTAGGTTAAGCTGATGGGACCTAATAGGTTACCTAGTTTGTTCACCCTACATCTTGCATATCAATGAATTATTTGGTAGTCTTGGTATTGCTCTACTTAGTTTTTGGATTAATGGTACTTATGAATTTTGAGCATGTTTCACTATGTTATAATGCTAGATTATTTATTATTGTTCATGATAAGACCATTTTGTTAATTGGAACGTGGAGCTTAACTTGAGAAAACAGTGATACCACAAGGATGGAATGTGACGTCCTTGGCCAATTAATTAGGAAAGCTAGTGAGAGATTACCTTATCCCGAAAGAGGCAAGCGGGGAGGCGTCACTGCAGAGTATAGTGTTGGCTATAATTACTGCAATGGGGATACATACCGTGTAAAAAGGCATATGCTTCTTTTGTCCTGAAACCGTAGCAGGTTTTCTCAAGCTAGTGGAACTTTATAAAGGTCTCACAGTGGATCCCTAGCCATTCACTTTGGAAGTGTCTAAGACTACCTCCAACAGGGACCTGTAAATGGTCCTGTCCTCTAAAATATAGAGGATGCATGCACCTTTTTGTCTCCAACAAAAGACTGTAAAGGATCCTCTAAATTTTAGAGCACGACATGCATCCGCTAGAAATGGAGGACGTACGGTTCTACTCTATACACTGTGCTTATTTATTGTGTGTGCTCGTTCACGTGCATATGACTGGTAAAAATCAATATAGAATGTGAAATATGGTACACTATTGATATAGAGGATGAAATTTAGAGGAATTTGCTGGAGATGGAGAAAATATAGAGAACAAAATCTTTTAGAGAGTACTGTAAAGGACAGAGAATATTCTTTTAGGGGACGAAATTTAGGGGACGTTGCTGGAGACAGTCTAAGGGTCTAGCTAACCCTAGCTTCATGGGAAACACGTCTTGTGGATAAAGATGTGTAACCTCTACATAGTGTAAAACTGGTATATCAGTCGTGCTCATGGTCATGAGCGGCTCAGGACTCTTGCATGAGTAAACGATGGAACTAAACTTAACTTGATATGCATTGCATTGCATTATGGGTATTCATTAATTTATGATCATTTATATTACTGGGTTGGTATACACTTACACTTAGTAATTGCTAATAAAATTTTGACAAAAAAATTAAAAACAATGCTCAACCTTAACCATTATCCTTAATAAGCCTTACACTACATTTTTCCCCTACACTTGTTGAATGATGACCATATAAGAGCTCACCCTTGCTATAATCACAGCAGGTCAAAAGCAGGAACCGCTGGATGACGAGCATGAAGGATGATACGATGAGTTTGGAGAGGTCTAGACCGTCATCTCTCAGTCAACTATGGTTGCAGAGGATCGTTGTTGTCATATGATACATTATATTTAGCTATTTTTGTACAAAACTTCTATTATATAATAAAGACGTGACGTTGATTTTTATACCCTGAGTCATCATATGTGTGAGACTTGATCCTAGCACATGTTTGAAACGTACCCGGGTTAATCCGGGTGTGACAAGTAACCCAAATAGTGAAGGAGACAATACTGTAACAAGAAATTGTTTGATTCAAGCTAATTGAGGCGCTTGTGCATTTTCATCTAGAAGCACTGATCATCTTTGTCATTAATAATCTAGAGCTTGTCCGGAAGATTGGGACTATAGGAAGTTGGATGATCCACGTCACTTGATGCATGGTGTTGTTCCCACTCACCATAGCTGACGTTGGAGATCCCCATCACTGTCGTCGTGTCGGCACTCGAATCCATCATGGGTGAGGAGGCTGAACACAGGGACGAAGGAGGCGAGTGTGTGTGGCATTGTGACTGCATCACTCGGCCGCCCGATTCCTTCGTTATCTTCTATGTTGTTTTCTTGGAACTGGTTTCCTCAGGGACGAGACCATGCTGAGGCTCAAGGAGTTGGGCAAGGTCAGACCCTCCGATCCATTGATTCGCTTTTGGCTAACTACTGAAAATATTTACCTTCTCGCGATTCGCTTTTCTAGTTGAGGATGCAGAATAAATGTTTTAGCTACTCCAATCCAATTTGTCAATTAGGAAGAGATAGATGCAGTAATGTATAATCAACAATGAAATTTGATAAAAGTTGATATAAGAATCATGATGCTTCTCTTTTTCACTCAGGGAATCTTATTGATTACTCTCTAACATTAGAAAGAGAATTTTGGTCTATTTAAAAAACATTATTTATTCAATGGCAGTGTGTTTTTTCTCTCATCTATTTGTGAACTATAACGACAGAAGAACAAAATTGGAATTCTTCATGTTCCCCACTCTAGAAGTTTTTGTAATGATCATTACTGGCTCTATAGCTGCTGTCATTATAAGTAATGACTCGAGTCCTTTATCTTAATTGTTACATTGGAGAAACTTGGTTAGCTTTTATAGAGTTATTATATATTATTTGTAAAACTATAAATATTACACTGTAACACCAACTTTGATTAGACACCAAAAACTTGAAAGGAAACTAGCACTGCAACCATTTGTGTTTACCATTGACATCTTTGAAGCATTATTGGATTTGTTGTATAGTTTATGAGAGTGGTTGTGGTAGTAGGATTAGATCTATCACCACCGTGGCTAGTTGTGGTAGTAGGGTTAGATCTGTGACCATGGCTTACTTTTTCTCTTGTGTTGGGAGTAACATTATATTGGTTGTTGGAAAAGATTTTTGAGATATTAAGATCACTAATAATATATATTGTTTGTTTTATGTAATCATTATGTACTAACATTTTATTGATTATTTATGTGCCATCACAACGCATGGGCCTTGTACTAGTAGAGTTTAAATGATCACTTCTGATAGCAAGTAAAATAACAAAAAAAAACAGATGGCACACTAAAACTTGCTGCCTTTTCACTTTTACTTGCTAGACACTTCTGCAGAAAAGTGAAATGTTTTCTTGATCTATCGCAATGCCAAGGTGTGAGAAATAAAACAAAAACACTAAGGCCTCGTTTGGGAGGCTCAAAACTTGTCAGTTTATCGGCCAAAACACGGCTTGTACACCCCCCGTGTAAAAGAAGACTCATTTGGCTTTGTCGTCGTTTAGAAGTCCACGAAAAGGTAAGCGTAACTAAAAGCTCTCTTGTGGGTTTTGGTGGCTTGGATGATAACCCAATTAAAGGACTAACAAGTGTGCTAAGTGTTGAACATGTGATGAGTGCAAAACCTATAGAGTTGAACACATGTGTTCTAGTGTGATGGTCCAAAGGTTGAGTTGATTATGGTTATGGACATCACAAGTGAATGAGAATATTGCTTAAGTGAGACTCTGTGTGCATATCTGAGAGCACCTAGATGGGGGGTGAATAGGTGATCCTGCAAAATTCAACTCTAAATAGCCACAAAAACTTGGTTATAGAAATGTTAGTGTGACTAAGTAGTTGAGAAGTGAGTTCTTGTGGGCAAAACGGTCACAAAGAGATCAACACAAGAGAAACGCAATTTTATCCCGTGGTTCGGCCAAGTAACACTTGCCTACTTCCATGTTGTGGCGTCCCAATGGACGAGGGTTGCACTCAACCCCTTTCAAGTGATCCAATGATCAACTTGAATACCATAGTTTTTCTTCCTTATATCTTTTCCCATTTGTGAGGAATCTCCACAAGTTGGAGTCTCTCATCCTTACAACAAAGATCACAATGAAAACACAAGAGTATGGTTGGGGAGCAACACACACAAATCCGCAGCACACACACACAAGCCAAGACTTGAGCTCAAAATGAAGCACAAAGAGTTCACAACTAGAACGGAGCTCAAATCACTAACACGATCGATCAAGTGCGTGGAGACGGAGTGTGGGAGACTTAGAATGCTTAGTGAATGCTTAGGTCACTCCTCCATGCGCCTAGGGGTCCCTTTTATAGTCCCAAGGCAGCTAGGAGCCGTTGGAGACCAACAAGGAAGGCTATCCTTGCCTTCTGTCGGGTGGCGCACCGGACAGTCCGGTGCAGATCTCTTTCCTATTCTGGCGCAGACGACCGTTGCAGATTCGTGGCAGTTGGCGCACCGGACACTGTCCAGTGCACACCGGACAGTCCGGTGCCCCCTGCCGACTGTTGGCGCGGGCCACGCGTCGCCCGCGGATTGCGCGACCGACCGTTGCGCAGTCGAACGTTGGCTCACCGGACAGTCCGGTGCACCACTAGACAGTCCGGTGATTTTTAGCCGTACGCCGCCGATCCTCTTCCCGAGAGCGACAAGTTCGCCACGGACGACTCACCGGACAGTCCGGTGCACCACCGGACAGTCCGATGAATTATAGCCGCACACCGCCGTCGAGTCCCAAGAGCGGCCTGTTCACCGGAGACTGGCCTGGCGCACCGGACACTGTCCGGTGCACCACCGGACACTGTCCGGTGCACCCAGACCGAGTAGGCAGCCAACTCTTTTCCAATTCCTTTTCTCCTATTTCTAGCACTTAGACAAAATATGTTAGTACTCAAAACAATGTACTAAGTCTAGAAACGTACCTCGTTACATGATTTGCACTTTTCGCTTTGTTTGGCACACAATATCTCACTCACTATGTGTTGGACACTTAATCACCAAAACATTATAGAAATGGCCCAAGGGCACATTTCCCTTTCAATCTCCCCCTTTTTGGTGATTTATGCCAACATATCAAAAAGCAACACAAATAAGTGCAACATCGATGCAAATAAGGACCAAATCGTTTTTGACTCTAATTTGGCATATTTGGATCATTCTTTGCCACCACTTGGTTTATTTTTGCAAATCAAATTCATTTTCCTATCTCTAAGTCAAACACACTAGTTTAGGCACAAAGAGAGATATTCCAATGGAAAAATTAATCGAGTGCCAAAAACTCCCCCTTTCCCCATAATCATAAATTCTCCTCCACAAGAGACCAAATTTTGCAATAAGAGAATTTTGGACAAATCAAAAATTATAACTCTACTATTTTCAAAATTCTCAAGTGGTAGCTGATCCATTTGCTTGCTTTGGCCTTAATTTCTCCCCCTTTGGCATTAAGCACCAAAACGGGATCATTATTGGCCCTTTAACCCCATTGCCTCACCAAAAATTGTCAACTAAGAGCAAAAGGCAATAAGAGCATAGGAATGAACTTGGAGGTGAGTACACTAATACCAGAGTGCAGTGGAAGTCTTTGCATGGTCCAAGTTCACCTTTCCCTTTCAATGCACCTTTAATACTACATCAAGTAACTCAAACACAAGGATTAGTCTCAAAGGGTTAAGTTGTAGCACTTCTCCCCCTAAATATGTGCATCATTCACACATGGACTTGTGAGGTCAGGGGATCCCTTGCACAACTTGAGCACCATAAATAAGCAACAAATTGCATAAATGTATAAGTAACATGATCAAAGGCATAAAACACATGTATGCTATAGACCAATCCAAGTTACACGAATCTAAGACATTTAGCTCACTACGCAGCCTACAAAAGGTTTTCTCATCTAATGGCTTGGTAAAGATATCGGCTAGCTAGTTCTCGGTGCTAATATGGAACACCTCAATATCTCCCTTTTGCTGGTGGTCTCTCAGAAAGTGATGCCGAATGTCTATGTGCTTAATGTGGCTGTGTTCAACAGGATTATCCACCATGCGGATTGAACTCTCATTGTCTCCTTGTGAGCAGTACAAGTACAGAAGGGAGAAGGCTTCTTCGGCCGATCAGCCGAAACCCATGCTTTTATGCGAAGATATCGCAGAGCAGAAGGTGCTGCTGGGATCTCAATTGTCTGAGGAAGAAGAGAAAACCCTGATAAGGTTCCTGTTCAACAACAAAGATGTCTTTGCATGGTCGGCTAACGATCTCTGTGGCGTCAACAGGGATGTTATTGAACACTCGCTCAATGTTGATCCATCCTTCAGACCCAGAAAGCCGAGGCTTCGGAAGATGTCTGATGACAAGGCCGAAGGTGCTCGAAATGAAGTAAAAAGACTCCTCAGCGCCGGAGTCATCAGAGAAGTGAAGTATCCAGAATGGCTGGCTAACACTGTTATGGTAAAAAAGGCCAATGGCAAATGGAGGATGTGTATTGATTTAACTGATCTCAACAAGGCTTGTCCGAATGATGAGTTTCCATTGCCAAGGATAGATTCCCTAGTTGATGCAGCAGCTTCATCAGAACATATGAGTCTGTTGGATTGTTATTCAGGCTATCATCAAATTTGGATGAAGAAGGAGGATGAGCCAAAAACCAGCTTCATAACCCCTAGCGGAACATATTGTTACCTTCGGTTGCCTGAGGGGCTCAAGAATGCTGGAGGAAGCTTCAGCAGAATGACAGCAAAGGTTCTTCATTCTCAGATAGGCAGAAATGTGCTAACTTATGTCGATGATATCATTGTAAAAAGCACGAAGCAAGAAAATCACATTGCTGATCTGCAGGAGACTTTCGCTAATTTTAGACAGGCCGGTTTAAAACTGAATCCAGAAAAGTGTGTTTTCGGAGTAAAGAAGGGGAAATTCCTTGGTTGCCTAGTTTCAACAAAAGGGATTGAGGCTAATCCAAATAAAATCGAAGCTATTCTTCGAATGGAACCACCAAGCACAAAGAAGAGGGCTCAACAATTGACAGGAAGACTGGCATCTCTCAACAGATTCATATCTAGATCAGCAGAGAGAAATTTATCATTCTTCGAAGTACTGAAGTCAACCGAAGTTTTTCAATGGGGGCCAGTTCAGCAGAGAGCCTTCGAAGAGCTGAAGCAATATTTGATAGACCTAACGACGTTAACTCCACCAACGCCAGGGGCTCCTCTGTTGTTATATGTGGTAGCCTCGCACTCAGCGATAAGTGCGGCACTTGTCCAAGAGAAGCTTGAAGGGCAAGTCAAAAAGCAAGCCCCAATATACTTTGTATCCGAAGTTCTTAGTTTATCAAAGAAAAATTATACAGAATTGGAGAAGGTGCTGTATGCTGTTTTGATGGCTTCCAGGAAGCTTCGGCACTATTTTCAAGCATACAATATAATTGTCCCTTCTTCACAACCATTGAAGGATATTATGAGAAATAGAGAAGCTACTGGAAGGGTTGGAAAATGGGCAACGGAATTCAATGAGTTTTGCATTGATTATGTGCATAGATCTTCGATTCAGTCTTAAGCGTTAGCAGACTTCATTGCTGACAGGACGCCAGGGGCTCAGGAAGAAGAAGCGAGTAAAGATGCCGAAGCTTGGACAGTATTCTGCGATGGTTCTTAGGGAACCTTCAGGGCAGGAGCAGCCGCTGTGTTGGTCGCACCCTCCAAAGTTAAAACTTGCTACGCAGCAAGACTTGATTTCAGCTACACAAATAACATTGCTGAGTACGAAGCTTTACTTTTGGGTCTTCGGAAGTTAAAGGCAATGGGAATTAGAAGGGCGGTTCTTAAAACTGATTCCCAGGTTATTTCTGATCATATTGACAAGAGTTGTAAGGCAAGAGACCCGAAGCTTGAGAAATATTTAGACACGGTTTGAAGGATTGAAGCTTCCTTTGAAGGGTTTTCTGTCAAAAATATTCCTCGAGGAGAAAATGAATATGCTGATTTGCTAGCCAAGTCAGCAGCACAGGGGCTGCCCTTACCTTCGGAAGTATTTTTCGAAACAATAAAAGCACCTTCGGTTGAACTCCTTGAAAGAGCAGTCCTCAATATATCTCCTGTTTATAGTGAAGACTGGAGAACTGAGATCATCTCTTTCCTTCAGGGTAACTTTCTTTGAGATGACGAAGCTTATAACAAGAGAATAGAGGCAAGAGCTCGACCATATGTTATAATAGGAGGGGAGCTGTACAAGCATGGGGTTTGTTCTCCACTACTCAAATGTTTATCCAGACCCGAAGGTATAGAATTGATGAAGGAAATACACGCAGGCCTGTGTGGATCTCACATTGGATCTAGGCCTTTGCTGGGAAAAGTTTTTCGTCAAGGATTTTATTGGCCAAAGGTAGCTTCGGATGCAGCGGAATTAGTCCAAAAGTGCGAAGGCTGTCAGAAATGTGCAAGAGATCAAAAACAACCTTCGTCTTTAACCCAGTTAATACAACCCACTTGGCCATTGCAAAGGTGGGGCCTTGATTTGTTAGGTCCGCTACCACCAGCACAAGGGAACTTAAGATATGTTGTAGTGGCAGTGGAATATTTCTCTAAATGGATTGAGGCAAAGCCTTTAGCCACAATAACTTTGGTTACTATTCAAAAGTTTTTCTGGCAAAATATTGTCTGTCGCTTCAGAGTGCCGAAGGCCATCACTGTGGACAATGGAACGCAGTTTGATTCTGAAGCTTTCAGAGAATTTTGTGAACAAATTGGCACGAAGATCCATTTTGCATCAGTTCGACATCCGGAGTCAAATGGACTTGTTGAAAGGGCTAATGGCATCATAATGACAGGAATAATGAAGTTAATCTTCAATCAGCCCAGGGGAAAGTGGCTAGATGAATTAATCAAAGTGGTGTGGAGCCACAACACAACAATATCAAGATCAATAGGTTTTACACCATTCAAATTGCTATTTGGTGACAAAGTAATAACTCCAGTAGAAGCAAAAGCAGGATCAATAAGAACAGTTGGTTCGGCAGAAGACGAAGCTGAAGCTGATTATTCTGTGGAAAAAGATGCTATAGAAGGGATCAGGCTTCAAGCTATGGAAAACATCAATAAATACCAAGCCGAAACAATAAAATGGCGTGATAGAAAGGTTCGCCTAAAGAATATTGAGCTAGGACATTTGGTGCTTCGAAGAGTAGCCAACCCAGAGACAGTAGGCAAGCTACAGCTGAAGTGGGAAGGACCTTTTCTGGTAGTATCTTCGTCAAGACCCGGTTCTTACAGATTGAAGGATATGGACAGCAACAACATTCCTAGATCATGGAATGCGGATGAGCTTCGGCGATATTATGTTTAGCCTGATGTAATTTTTTCTATTCTTTCTTGTGGCACCCTTTTCCTTTCCAAAGGGGGAGAAAGGTTTTTAATGGGGCCACAACATGTAATTTTTCTTTTTCTTATTTCAACTCTATAAGAGCAATATCCCCCAAAGATGTAAATGTAAAAGCTGAGAACACACCATCGAGTGCAAAGGAAAAAAGAAAAGAAAACAAGGAGAAGCTCAAAAGTCGTTCCTAAGGGAATGCAGAGCCTGCAGCGAAAAATAAACGCTGATTCCGCCGAAGTAAAAGGCGAAGAAGCTCCTAAGGGAGGCTTACAGCGAAAAATAAATGCTGATTCCGCCGAAGTAAAAGGCGAAGAAGCTCCTAAGGGAGGCTTACAGCGAAAAGTCAGCGCTGATACACCGAAAAATAAACGGCGAAGCCGAAAAATAAGCGGCAAAAAGATTTGAGTCATTCCTAAGGGAATGAAGGCTATGATTATGGCTTCGAATATATATTCGGATATTCATTTGCACGATACATCACATCATGACATTTGCATTCATAAACATTCATTTAGACATACATAGGATCATTATCATCATATCATACAGAAAAGGCAGATGCTTCGGCTATGAGGATAAAGCTTCGGAGAAAAACAGAAAGAAGAAATTTTTATGCTTCATTGTGTACGAAAAGAAGGGAAGGTGTTTTTCGCCTATGGCTCAAAAAGAAAATTTCGTCCACAGCAAAGCAGATTGTACACGGACAAAGGGGAAAAGATATATTACAAGGTACGCACAAATTTACATAAGTTTCTTTACAATCATATTACAAAATTTTCTCTAGAATCTTATGCAGCAAAGTCTTTTGGAACATCTGTTAAGGCTTCAGCTCGTCATTCTTTAGCTTCATCATCCTGTACATATTAAAACAGAATGAGAAAAGCGCAGAGTTCAAGGAGAAGGTAAAAGTAACAAGTATAAGTTTCTCACTGGCTTAAGGTGGCTCCGAGCTTCGTCACCAGCCATTTTTTGCCCGCCGTTTATCCAAATCTGGGTCATAAACCTGTTTCCTATGCTTCGAGCTAGGCTGGGGATGTCAATCAAATCTGCTGGCGACAAACTGAAGTTTGGCCTATTAACAATTTTCCCGTGCGTGCAGCCAACCTTCAGGAAAGCAGTAGACATGCCTCGAGAAGCTAACAGGGCGCAGAAATCGGCATGCCCAGCGATAACTTCGTCAAGTGCATCAACTTCGCCCTCAATGTATTCAAAGGTGCTTGGCAGGTTTTCAGCTGAAGGTGTAAACTTACCAGAGCTGGCTCCAATTAAGTAAAACACATCCTTCAGCCGCTGCACACATCGGTTGCCGAAATCTAAACATTTTTCCTGAAGCTCCTTCAATGATTTCTGCAAATTTGAATTCTTCTCAATTTCGGTCTTGAGACTTGTTTCAAGATTTTTCTTTTCTTGCTCAGATTTTTCTGATTTTATGAGTAATTCGCTGTTTAATTTGTCAATTTTGGCTTGAGCTTCAGCCAGTGAACCTTCCATTGAGTGAATGACGAAGTCCTTCTTCTCCAAGGCAGCTTCATGATCTTTAACTTTATTTTCAAGTTCTTGAATGTCGAAGTCCTTTTTCTTCAAAGCAGCTTCGTAACTTTCGACTTTATTTTCTAGATCTTTGATGGTAGCTTCGTTTTTTTCGTCTTCAAGATCTTGTTGCATCCTCAGCACTTTACTTAGTAATATACTCTGGCAAAACAACCTTCGTCAGAAAACATCTTAATTCCAAAAACAATAAAAGTTGAGAGTTTTTACCTTGAAATTAGCGTAGAACAAGCTACCGGCGATATGCTGTCGCTGGTACCTGCAGAGGTCCGCTTCAATCTTCGGCAGCCCAACATTCTTTGAGAAAGTCCTAACAACTTTGGCCTCGGTTTGATTCCGAAGGCATCTTAGTTTCCCTTCATTGACTCCGCCAAACAGCAGAGCCCCTGGTTTGTACCCACAGGATACAACATATTTCTTTAGCTCTTCTTTTTCAGTTTCTGATAACTCTTGTCCCAGTATATCTTGAAAATTGAAATTTTCCTCTTCCAAAATATCTTTAGTTTGCTCTTTTCCCTTCTCAATTGTCATGTCCACCGTGGCCGCAGCAGCTTCTTCCTCAGCCATTTTTAGAAGTATGTTATCAATATCACCAAGTTTGGTTTCTAGATTGGGATCTTCGGCGGTCTCGGTTTCGGCTCCGGTGGCTGCTCCGGTGGCTTTGGCTCCGATGGCTTCGGCTCCAGTGGATGCGGTTTCGGCAGTGCCAGCGCTTTCAATAAATGGTATTTTTGACACCGATGTTGGTGGCGGTGTCTGATGAATGACATCGGCCACTTGGATAATTCTCCTTTTTTCGGCTTAGCGGGACTTTCTGTTGCCAAAGGTTCTTTTTCCTTCTGAAAAAACTTCGTCAGTTCTGGCGCCAGGGGACTTAGCTTGATAGGCAAAGGTTCAGTCATTACCTTTAGAATCTCTTCCACTTCGGCAGCAGAAGGTGTCGCATGAGCTTCCTCCTCTTGGCCCGACGTCTTTGGTTTCGGGGATGCTGCTTTTCTTTTCTTTGGAGCAGCTATCTTCGGCTCAGGGCTCAGTTTTCTTTTCTCAGAAATTTCTTTATCCTTTTTAGCCAATTTGCTACCTTCTTTGTCAAGAGCGCTGGCAACTCTTTTTCTTTTCTGCCCTTCGGCAACTTTGCCCAACTGCCCATTGTCAGGATAATCAAAATTCAAAGCATCCATCACCCGATTCATTCTTCTCTTCGGACGAGTGCCGAAAGCCGCAGTCATTAATTGATCTTCTTTTTTAGAATAGTTGTCGAGGATCTCGTTGCACATAACCTCAATTGTATCCAACCACTCTTGGCAAGGTGTTTTAAAATGTTTTTTAAACTTGAAATGATAAGGTAGTCGAACAAGCTCTTTCTTCTTCTTCTCTCCTCTCAGCTTTGGCATGTCCCATTCCTTCAAAGTTGGGAATACTCTGAATGCTAAGAATTCTTGGACCAGATCCCTGGTGCCAATGTGCTCTGCAACAACCCGAAATTCGCTCAGTGCAATCTGGCATGGGCTATCTGGATCCATGACGCATTGAGGCCTAGTTTCTCCGAAGGTTAACCTTAAAGGGCTCTGAACCAGCTTTTCCTTCTTGTCATCCACTTTGACATAAAACCATTCACTCTTCCAGCCAGCTGGCCATTTCTTACGATAGCTAATAATTGGGTACTTGGCATCTTTCCGATATGCAAAATTGTAGCAGCCAAAGTTATCATGCAGCCCATCTTCTCTAGCTTTTGTCTGGTAATGAAGTTCGTGTGCCCGGCAAAAACCTTTGGCAAGTGGTTCTGCCTCTTGGCTTCGGAGTGCCCAGATGAAAACACTAAGCCTAACAATGGCGTTAGGGGTTAACTGATGAAGGTGAATTCCAAGTATGATATGTTGTCATATTCTCATAATAAACTAGTTGATGACCATATCATGCTTGATATTGCTCATGAAGTAGTAATTACTAGTTTTAACTCATGTGAACCTCATTCATGTACATGTGCAAATTTAGATAATTTATCACCATGTGCTAACCCCTGTTGTTCAAAAGAAAGTCAATTTTTGAATAAGCATCAAGCTGCAGGGTTACAAAAGAAATTGTGTGGGAACAAGAAGCAAAGACAACTAAGGAGAAGACACATTGCTCAACTCTCTCAAGATATCCACGTGCGTGTGGTGAAGAAGCTTGAGAAAGGAAAAACTGCAGCAAGTGTTAAGCTCAATAAGAAGAATGTTCCTAAAGATGAAGAAATCAACATGAGCTTGGAAAAAGGTAAAGATTCAATTAATCATGTTGTTTGCACTTACCTGTTCTCTACGTCATCCAAGAACAAAAAGAGAAAAGGGAGGAGGAGGTGCTTTAAGTGCAACAAGTCAGGGCACCTCATTGCGTCGTGTCCATACACCAACAAGGATGAAAGGATAAGGAGATGCTTCGGATGCAATGACAAGAACCACACGATCACTTCTTGTCCCCTATTGACGGATCAAGCATGTGCAGTCTCCAAGATGACTCTCACCAAGAAAAATGACAAACAGCAAGCGTCATGTCAGGATGAGCGACGCTTCTGCTACAAGTGTGGTCAGCAGGGTCATCCATCCAAGGTATGTTATAAAGGTAAGATTCCTAAGCAAGTGAATTTGTCTCAATCACATTCGCTTAGGAAACCCAAATCATACACTTGTGCTAGATCTATAACGAGATCACCTAGAACTAGCACAAAGGCAATTTGGGTACCTAAGGCACATTTAGATGATCATTATGGACCCATCCCGAGATGGGTACCAAACTGTGCTAACTAGATCATGCAGGTGCCTTGAGATGAACTGGAGACCATGGGAGAGCTTAAGACTGTTATCTCAAACTCTATGCTTAAGCTTTTAATTGTTTTGGTGTTTATTCATTGTCCCAAGGTTGAATTATTGTGAGACACTAATCCCATGTTCATCTCAAGTGAAATAAGTTGTAGAGGTCCATAATCATCATTGGTGAATCAAGCAAAGGACCTTGATTATGCATCTGACTCTCCAAAGGACGGTACCTATGTTTCTCAAGTGTCGTGCTATCTGTCCTTGGAGTAGTTATGCTTTTTTGATTGCCTGTGTTGGGTATCTTTTGATTAATGATTAACCTGTGCACAAATATGACATATTGTTTAGTTTATGTTCACATGATTACTCTAGTCTGGTATTGTGTGAATACCAAATCCATGTTGTGTCTTTAATGCATTCTTTTAAGCTATAAGGTGCATGATCAAAAGGAGCTCTCAATTAGTATCAACTGGTGATTTGGTGCTCTCATAAGCAATTCAGGAAAAGGCAAAGGTATGGAGAATGGAACTATGCAATTTCATTGAATATCTTGAAGTTCCATTGATTGTGATCTCAGCTATGGTTTGCCTCTGAATTGGTAGTATCTTGGCTTAGGTGCTCCTTCTTTATAATGTTGATTCTTTTGGTGTATCTAAGGAACCTTCCTAATTATGATGTGATTAGACATTGCGCTTTATATGCATGATCATGTTGTTTTTCAATTGGTATATGTGGTGCAATTATTGTCAAGTATGAAGCATGTCTAGGTTGCTCATAAAATGTTATACTTCCTGTGAGTATTCAATTGGCTTAGGTGCTCCTGAGGCATGCATTGTTGTATTTAGTCAACCTTTCATTTAGCCTTCAATTGGTATTAAGTAGCTTTCAATTTGGTATTTAATTGATATCTCTTTGTGTGATGAAAGTGATTGAGTATGCCTTGACCAAGGTATGTTGTGATCCCCTCTGGTTCTGAGGAAGCTAGAATGTGCAAAGTGCAAGTCATTCAAATACTTGATGCACAACTTGAGGGGGAGCACACATAACTTGCGTCTTTTGAGACTAATTGTATCTTGAGCGATCTTGTGTAGTCTCAAGGTGGAAAAGAGAAGATGAGCAAGAAATAGAGCAATCAGGACTGGGGTACCTCTGTAAGTCAAGGAATTGGTATCTTAAGTCATGAGTACTTGCATATTTTTAGATTGCTCATGCTCTATAAAGTTTGGTGATACTAGATCCTTAAATATCATGAGGCTATGATAATAAATGATCTTGCAATTGGTATCTTTCAATTGGTAGCCGTGATAGTTCTTAAATTGACATCTTTTGGTAATCATTAGAATAGAAGTTTCTTCTTGCCCACTACTATAACTTGTTCTAAGTTTGGTGTCTTAGCAACAAGAAAAGGTTAGGATAAAGAATCAAGCACAAGTGTGGAGAAGCTCCCGAGAGATTAATACTTTCAAGATGGGAAGTACACTACAACATGGTAAAGGTACAAAAGGAAGTATTAATCTTTTTGCATATATGTATCTTACCTAAATGTTGATAGTGCATATGTTCAATAAGAAAGGGGGAGTTTTGATAGTCGATTTTTCCTCCTTAACACCCTGCTGTCCCTTGACATCATCCTATGTTCTTGCTTGAGTATGGTTTTTGGTGTTTGATGTCAAAGGGGGAGAATTTGTGTATTAAAGCTTATCTCAACCTGAGAGGAAAGCTTATCCTAAGGGGTGATGTGAAGCTTATCTCAACCTGAGAGGAAAGCTTATCCTAAGGGTGATGTGTTAGTTTAAGCTTTGCTAGTGTGTTATTCATATGCTCTTCTTCTTGCAGTATTATATGTGTTGCATCATATGGTTAATGGTGCTTTAAGACTAAAGGTGCTTTAAGATTGCTTTAAATTTGGCTTCTATAGTTTAATAGATAGTCATATGGTTAATGGTGCTTTAAGACTAAAGGTGCTTTAAGATTGCTTTAAATTGGTATCTTAGTTTAAATTGGTATCTTAATGGTGAACAGTGTAGGTTGATATTCCTGTTATATATCCACTAATTTGAATGGTGTTTAACTCTGATTATGTGCATTTGTGTGTTATAGCATCATGGTTTGATTCTTGACACAATGCAACCTAAAAAGTGCTAAGGTGTAGAAATGTTTCGAATTGCCTAAGTATGTGCAAATTAGCGTCTGAGGTCAAGATAATGTTTTTGAAGTAAGCACATATTTAGGGGGAGCATTCTATAAACTTAGAATTCAAAATTTATGCTTCAAATCTTATTCTTATGTAAGCTTTAATTGTGTTGCCATCAATCACCAAAAAGGGGGAGATTGAAAGCTCTCTTGTGAGTTTTGGTGTTTGGATGACAACTCAATTAAAGGACTAACAAGTGTACTAAGTGTTGAACAGGTGCTTAAGGTAAAGCCTACAGGGTTCAACACAAGAGAACAAATGTGATGGTCCAAGAACTGGATTATGGATACATGATGGACATCACAAGTAAGATGTGTGGCAGAACCACCCGAATTATTCCAGCTTAAGTGCCTAAGTCATGCCTCAAGGGCCGTGACACACTTAAATCGGAATAACCCGTCAGTCCTTCAGATCTAGTCTGATAGAGCCACTTAACCAGGATCAAATTCCACAATCCCACTCGAAGGTGAGTCACAGAAGAAATACAATAAAACAGGAAACCTCAAATTAAGTACTGAATTATTACATAAATCGGAGTTCTGGAGTAGCAAATAAGTTCATTAAGTAAGGTGCAGCGGATAATCGATGTCGTCGGTAATGAGGAAATGGGCAAGGCCTAGCCCACTACTCCTCATGCTCCTCTCCTGCCGGAGCAACATCCCACTCGACCGTCCAACCCGGTGGCAGGGTGGTAGGCCAAGTCACACCATCAACCAACTCCTGCATGGTACCTGCAAAAATGGTGCCACAAGCAAGGCTGAGTATACTAATACTCAGCTAGACTTACCCGGTGTGAGGAGTCTACTCCTCTACCTCTAGACTATGCAGCTATTTGGCTGAGGGGTTTGGTTTGCCAAAAGCACTAGCCGAGTCTAAAAACAAGTTTTAGCTTTTCCAATTCTAGTATCATTAATTCAGCTAAGTTTGCTCTTTCTAAGCATACATGGTAACAATCAATTAGTTCAAACAACAAGTTATCTCATATAACCACATTTCACTTCTTACTCGATGCAGTACAAGGAATCAAGCAGTCTCATTAGCTGCGAGAAGCAGACGATTCGAATCGAGTTTTTAACCCTTGCAAGGTAACCCTAAACACACGGCATGTCAGGGTACTCCGACCCCACACATGACAACCGTCCCCATCGATTCCCCGTTCGCGTCCAGGCCTCACCGCCTTGGCATACAATGCTCCACTGACCCCGGCTGCCGCCGTGCAGTGACCGCACTTGTACCCACCATAGCTAGCATGGGAGAACCAGTCTCAGGTCGCATGAGGGATAAAGTTCGCGCCCGGCTTCACTCAGGTACTAGGTTTACCGGTTACCATTTTTCCCGGCATGTGTTTAGTACGTTCAAAAGCTTGACTCAGGTATCCACACATTAATCCTTAATTCATTTTCCCGTCTCATGGGCAAGGCATCCTCCCTGGATCCAAGTCCATAGACCAACATATATCCCATTATCAAGATGAATACAATCAATTCCTGACCTCGCGCGAGTGCTAGAAAAATCACTCGACTTCTACCGAGATCCTGATTAGCAAGCAGCTACTCGACCTAGCATACTAGTATCCATCTCAAAAAGGAGTCCTAAGTTCGTGCAACTAGAGGTTTCAAGCAACTCCTACACTTAAGTGCACATTACAAACCTACAAGCATTAAGTGTAGTAAAGTAGCATATAATAACATGGTTATGCATAAGACTGGGGCTTGCCTTCGATTGCTGGGGCTGCGGGGAGATCCTCAATGGCAGCCTCTGAAGTCTGCTCCTGGTCCTCCTCTTGGACAGGTCCTTGCTCGGGGATGAGCACGTACTCTCCGTCGGCTAGATTACAATCTAATGAATGCAATGCGTAAGATATATGCATGATATAATATGTGCCTTTTTTTTGAAATCATAACTTAAAGGTGTATAATCTTTCTTGAGTTAAACAAAGTCAACTTTACTTATGCAAGACCCTTGGGTGGTATACTTGGTAGATTAAGTTAAACTTTAGCTAAGGCAAGTGGTAGGTTTTACTTTTAGGGGTTCCACTGAATTCCTTTAAGTCTTAGGGATAAATGATAAGCACTCAAGTTAGACTTATTGAGGTGGGGTTTATTTCCTCTTTCCTTTTTCTTTATTCTCTTTAATGTTTTGGAGTAGGTTTGAACTACAAGTTGCTTTTATAAAATTCTAAAAATTCTGTAAAAATTACAGTGGCTTGCTACTGGTGTGTGTTTCTCTGTCTTAAAATTTGGGGATCAGAAAGTGAATAGTTTTCTCTGCACAAAATTGTTAAATTCTAGGGTAAAAGAGGTGCTTTGAACTACAACTACCATTTAACAGTGGGTAATTCTTCAAAACTTATTTTTGCTGACTTTTAGGTGTGATAACATGACTTGATACAAATTTCTAGTCATTAATACCTTTTAATTATTTTTCTATGGTTTTCTCAATTTTCTAGCCAAATGGGTGCTTTCTACTACCACTATATTTGAAAAATATCAAACAACAGAATTCTTATTTTTCTTAGTTATTGTTTTGTGCAAGAGCAATCATTCTGAAGTTTGGCATCTTTTTGCTTAAAGGAAGGGGGTGGGGTGCCTTATTTGAATTAAATGGCCTTTCCCTTGAATTCTTAACAAATGGTATGAGTTTGCTTCTTTTTCATGGGTTTGCATTTTTCTCTGGTAGTTTACCTCATCATGGACTTAGCTAATTTTTGGTTGCCCATTATCTCATTATTTGAGGTTGTTCATGATTTAGTTGGAAAATGCCTTATTATCACTTTGTATTTATTTCCCTTACTTAAAAAGTTGGACTGAGGTGCTCCATATTTTTGTAGTGGGGCTCTGGTGGTTATAAGTTCACTGGATTTTTGTTAAGCATTTTGGTTATAGTTTTGCCTCTTTAATAATTGATTTTCAGTCTTATTTAGGCTAAACAAATCACTTTAATTTAAAACTAATCCAAACCAATAGTCTCTGTATTTTTCCTAGGTTCTTTGTTTCATAAATAAACTAGGAAAAATAATATTAGTCACTGTTCATTAGTTTCTAACACCCTTATGATTTTCTCTAAGTTTTGGTCAAAACATCTTCAAATGAGAAACTACATCATAATGTCTAATGCTGGGGTTCCTACTATTTTTAAACAGTGTCTAAAAGAGGTCTGAATACCCACAAATTTTCTTAAGTCTAGTACAGAAGAAAAACTAATTTTCCTTGATTAAATAAGGTTTAGGGGGTTTCTGTTTTTAATTTTAAACTCTAAAAGGTTGAACAGAAAGCATAGGGTTTACTATTTTTAAATGATAGATTGTAATATACAGAGGCTAGCAAAATTGGTTTGACATTTTTTGAGTAAGAATTCATCAAGTTATGAATTTTACAAGTTCTCTGGTTATTAAAAAGGATTTCAGAATCGATTTAAATGAAAACTACTTTGCACTGGGGTCCCTGGACGTTTTCTAAGTTTTTCCTCGCGAATCAGTCCTCAGGTTACTATTCACCAGGGTCTCTGACATTGCAGAAAACCCCTCGGGTTCTTCACCTCCTAACCCGAGGTCCTTAGCTAATCTTAAACAGTAGCCGCGGCGGGGAAAAGGGCGGAGGGGCTTACCGGCGGCGAGACTGCTCCGGTGAAGTGGTCGAGGATGAAGGGGAGGTCCTGGGGATCACAACGGTGGGCGAAACACCGTCGGAGATGGCCGGAGTCGGTCGGTCCACGCGCGCAGGCGGGGATGCTCGTCGGCGGCGAGGAGACCGGCCTGGCCACGGCGAGATAGGTCAATTGAATGGGTCAGAGAGGTTCACGGGATGCCAGAGAAGACATGAGCGAAAGGAATTGGGCGGAGACTCACCGGATAACTCGGTCCACGCGCGGCGGCGGATGACCGAAGTCCGGCGAAGTCGATCTCGGGCCTCCGGTGAAGTCCGGCTGGGTCCGAGGGCTTGGCGAGCTTCACGGGCTACTGGTGGAGCTGGCCGAAGCACTGGCTTGACTTGAGGGTGGCTGGAGGGAGCTGGCCACGGTGGCCGAAGCTCGGGCGGCAATGGCGGGCGGAAATCAAGCTCGCCGGAGCTAAGGAAAGCGGCTGGCCGAAGAGGGTGAGTGCGGGGTGAAGTGAGGCGCGCCTGGGGAGGCTTTATAGGCGCGGGCGGGCACGGCCGAGGGCGAGGACGCGCGGCGGACTTGACCGAACGCCGGGGAGCGCGCGCGCGCGGGTTGGGCGAGCTCTGGCACGCCGGCCAGGGTCGAACACGTGGGAGCACGCGTTCTGCCCAAGTTCTGGCGCGTGTAGTCGCTCATCCGAGCCTGCTCTCGCCTTGGTCAATGCACAAAACCTCTTCCCCTCCCTACAAGCTACCATTCTTGTGTGGAGGTCATAGGATTTTGCCTACTGGTTGCAGAGATATGGAGCCAGGAAATCTGGTCTGTCTCCCTGCGCAAATCCGAGGCAAATCCAAGGTTTAGTCGTGTCTAGGGCTCGCGTCCCAATGCCATCTTCTGGCACACGACAGAGGGGTTAGTTAGGCACATTTTTGTCAATGGGACCATTAGGATTCGAGTTAAGGATCAAGGTGAACATCTCTGATCTTTGGATCAAGGTCTGATTTTCAGAAATCTGAAATTCAGAATTCTTATTAAGTCCACACATGGAAAGCTTGATTTGGGGTTTTATTTGAGCTATTTTGGCTAAGCTTTCTCAATCTTTCTTGCTGCCCATTAAATATACTTTAATTTTTATAATTGGCTCAACTCAAAATTTTAAACTTTTCACTTCCTTTTTCTTACTTTCTGAATTTTGCTCTTGGGGCTCAGTTTGGGATTTTTAAACTAGGGTTGCATGATCTTATCTTTTAAGGGACTCAATTGCTTTGATCATGACACTTTTAAGTATGTACTTGGTGACTTCATCATTACTTAAGTTATTTGATGCTCATGCTTACTTTGGTTCACATAAAATAATGGTTCTAGGTTTAGCTTTTGAAGGAAAAACCCTGAGTGACACTGGGGTGTCACAAGATGGACATTGCATAAAGTGAGACTCGGGTGCGTAGCTCGGAGACAACTGATCAAGCCAAGGATGGAGGCAAGAAGAGCTTCGAGGTACCAAGTGCACGGGAGAAGGTCAAGGAGGCTGAGGAACCCAAAGCCAAGGGTGAAGAAGAAGGCTTGCAAAGTCAAGGGTGATCAAGTTGAGAACAGCTACGGAACATCAAGGATTACTACATAAGGATGTGACTTACAACCAATGAGGAAATATCTATAGGTATGTGGTGTAAGTCATAAGGCTCAAGATCAAGCTCTAAGAAGGAGATCAAGGTCACTAGAAGGAGAACAAGTGTCAAAACCAGAACTGGAAGCAGCCCAAAAGAGCTAAGTTCACCTTGATCTTTTGTTTGGGTTGTTCCTATGTTTGTAGATGTTCTATGTGACCTTTGCAGGATGTTGGAGCTAAGAAATGTCAATCTAGATCAAGTCAAGTTGACTTGATGATTTATGAGTCCAACATCAAAGCTCAAGCATGACAAATGCTATAGATGTAATAATTAAGAGAAGGTATGTTTCTAGACTTAGTACATTGGTTTTTGTGTACTAATATACTTGTCTAAGTGTTAGAAACAGAAGGAAGAAGAAAAGGAAAGAGGTGCAAATGGCTTGGCTGTGTACAGCCAAGACTCAGCTCAGTCTGGCACACCGGACTGTCCGGTGGTGCACCGGACAGTGTCCGGTGCGCCAGGTTGAACTCCGGTGAACAGGCCGCTCTCGGGAGGAGTCTGGCGACGTACGGCTATAATTCACCGGACTGTCCGGTGGTGCACCGGACTGTCCGGTGAGCCAACGGTCGGCTTGGGCAACGGTCGGCCGCGCGATCTGCGCGTGACGCTTGGCCGAGCCAACGGTCAGATGGGGGCACCGGACTGTCCGGTGTGCACCAGACAGTGTCCGGTGCGCCAACGGCTCCAGGACTGCAACGGTCGACTGCTCCATTTATGGAAGGAGATCAGGCACCGGACAGTGTCCGGTGGTGCACCGGACAGTGTCCGGTGGTGCACCGGACTGTCCGGTGCGCCACCCGACAGAAGGCAAGATTTGCCTTCCTGGATTGCTTCCAACGGCTCCTAGGTCCCTTGTGCCTATAAAAGGGACCCCTAGGCGCCTCAAGCAATAAACAAGCACAGCCAACAAGTGTAGACTTCACTCGAATCAATTCTCACTCTCCCCCTTGTGTGTAACTCTATAGTTTGTGTAGAAGGCATAGCTGTAAGCCTTTAGAGAGAGGAGAAGTGCTGCTAAGAGCTAGAGCAAGGTCTTGAGCGTATCGTTACTCTGCCGAGGTGCTGCCAAGAAGTGTGTAAGCAGCCACGGTGTTGTTGTAACCCAAATCAATAGTGAAAGGCTCTATCTGTCATACTGACAGATCTGAGCAAACGGAGGAAGGAGTTGAAATAGACTCCAAGCCCAGGTGTGGCTAACTCCAACGAGGACTAGGCAAGCATTTCAGGCTTGGCCGAACCTCGGGATAAATCCTTGCGTCTGTGTGCTCTGTTCTGTATTGTATCCTGACTCTCTGCCTTACTCGTCTTTATATCTGCACTTCAATACTTATCTGTGGTATAAGCTTTATTTGAAGTGCAGGACATTTTGAGACAGGATCTTCTATTCCACTGCAACCTACTCGAAGAGTCTTCTCACTCCACTGCATACTAAGTCTTCGAGTAGAGTAAGAATTTATGTTTTAAAGTAATAAGTTTTATTCGCCTATTCACCCCCCCTCTAGGCGACATCCAGATCCTGTTCCCGGGTCAAAGGGAACTTTCAGAAGTGGGGGAGGGAGAGTAGGAGCCACGGCGGTTTCCGACTCGGGGAGGCGAGTGGGCGCGGCGCCGAGGGGCGGGCCAGGGTGCACGGCGCGGGAGGGAGGAAGGAGAGGAGGGGCCGTGGGTGGGCCCCGCTGGTTAGTGAGAGAGGGGAGGGTTGGGGCACGATTGGGCCCCTAATGGGCCGGTTTGGCCGGCTAGGGTTAGGGTTTTCCTCTTTTTTTTCTTTTCTTTTCTATTTCTAAATATAAATAAATATATTTTAAATAACTTTAAAAATCATAATAATTATTCCAAAATTATTTATAACCAAAATATTTATTTTTGGACCAATATTTCTATATTAATTAATTGGATTTCCAATATAAAAGAAATTCTACTAAACATCCAAAAATCAAATATGAGCAAACAAAATTACTCTAAATGCAAATAAAATCAAACACTTGAAAGAAAAATTCATTACCATATTTACCACTAATAAACTAAATGCATTATTTTTTGTTGATGGTTTTGTAGTGTTACAAACCTACCCCCTTAAAAGAATCTCGTCCTCGAGATTAAGGAACTTCTGAGAATAACTGGAGGAATTCTACTCTGAGTTCATCTTCTCTTTCCCAAGTGGTCACATCTTCTGAATGATGACTCCACTAAACTTTACACATGTTGATAACTTTACTCCGTGTAATTCTGCGAGATGTTTCTAAAATTCTGATAGGGTACTCCGAATAAGTCAAGTCCTCATTAACATTCAGTTCTTCCATAGGTAACTGTTCCTCCGGTACTCTTAAGCATTTTTTGAGTTGTGACAGGTGAAATACGTCATGCACGTCTGATAAACTATGGGGTAGCTCCAACTGATATGCTAGTTCTCCTTTTCTTTCCAAAATTTTGAATGGGCCAATGTAGCGAGGAGATAATTTTCCCTTAACCTTAAGTCTTTTCATTCCTCTCACTAGTGAAACCTTAAGGTATACGAAGTCTCCTACTTCATAATCAACTCTCTCCTTCTATTGTCAGCATAGCTTTTCTGTCTCGACTGTGCTGTTTTCAAATTCTCTCTGATAATCTGTAGTTGCTTTTCTACTTCTTGGAGAATTTCTGGACCAAATACTTGACTTTCTCTGGTCTGATTCCAATAAAGCGATGTTCTACATTTTTGTCCAAAAAGTGCTTCAAACGGTGCCATTTTTAGACATGCTTGATAACTATTGTTATACGAGAATTGTGCATAAGGAAAACTCTTATCCTAACTCCTACCATGCTTTAGAGCGCAAGCTCTTAACATATCTTCCAACACTTGGTTTGTTCTTTCTATTTGCCCATCTGTTTGTGGATGATAGGCTAAACTGAAGTTTAGTTTGGTGTCCATGGACTCATGTAGTCTTTTCCAAAAGCGCGAGGTAAATTGGGTTCCTTGATCTGAGACGATCTTCTTTGGTACTCCATGCAGACAAACAATCCTTGACATGTATAACTCTGCTAACTGGGCTCCTGAGTAAGTTGTCTTCACAGGTATAAAGTGTGCCACTTTAGTCAACCTGTCCACTATGACCCATATTGAATTATAGCCATCCCGAGTACGGGGTAGTTCAACTATGAAATCCTTACCGATTTTTCCCATTTGCATTCCGGTACCTTGAGAGGTTGTAGTAATCCTGCTGGTCTTTGGTTTTGGCTTTAACTCATTGACATACGTCACATAGTGAAACATGAGTAGCCATATCTCTTTTCAAACCGTACCACCAATACTTTTCCTTTAGATCCTGGTACATCTTTGTACTTCTAGGGTGAATAGAATAAGCTGAATCGTGAGCTTCTCTTAAAATAAGTTGGCATAGGTGCTCGATTTTTGGTACACATATTCTCTTTTTAAAACCAAACGATGCCTTGTTCATCTTCTATGAATTTTGGGGCTTTACCCAAACTAATTTGTGTCTTAATTTCTTTGATTTTCTCATCAGTCTCTTGTCCTTTACGAATCTCTTCTTTCAAAGTAGATTCAACTTCCATAACTGTTGCTTCCATATTATTGAGCATTCCAAGGTTGAGTTATTCCATTTCCTAGCACAATTCCTGTGACATCAAATGAGTAGCGATTTGTTCACTTGACCTTTATGGCTCAAAGCATCTGCCACTACATTTGCTTTTCCTGGGTGATATTGTGTTTCCAAATCATAGTCTTTGATTAACTCAAGCCATCTTCTCTGTCTTAGGTTGAGTTCTTTCTACGTGAAGATGTCTTTCAAGCTTTTGTGATCTGTGAAGATTTTACACTTGTTTCCAATCATGTAGTGCCTCCATATCTTCAAAGCATGCACTACGACAGCTAATTCCAAATCATGCATAGGATAATTCTTCTCATGCTTCCATAACTGCCTTGAAGCATATGCAATTACTTTTCCTTCTTGCATTAACACACATCCAAGTCCTACATGTGATGCATCGCAATACACATCAAATCCTTTATGAATATCAGGCATAATTAACACTGGTGCAATGGTTAGCCTTTCTTTTAAGTCCTCAAAAAATTTCTGACATGATTCATCCCACTTAAACTCTTTACCTTTCTCCAACAGTGAAGTAAAGGGTTTCACTATTTTGGAGAAGCCTTCAATAAATCTTCTATAGTATCCTGCTAATCCAAGAAAACTCCTGATCTTGGACACATCTGTGGGTTGTTTCCAATTTAGTGTTTCACTTGTTTTACCGGGGTCTACTTTGATTCCTCCATTGGTGATAATATGACCTAGGAAAGCAACTTCCTTCAGCCAAAAATCACACTTCGAAAATTTCGCATACAACTGATTGTCACGAAGTTTCTGTCGAACTAATCTCAGATGATCTTCATGTGCTTCTTTATTCTGAGAGTATACCAGTATGTCATCGATGAATACCACCACAAACTGGTCGAGGTATTCCATGAATACTTTATTCATCAAGTTTATAAAGAAAGCTGGTGCATTAGTTAGTCTAAAAGACAAGACTAAAAACTCATATAGTCCATATCTTGTAGTGAAAGCTGTTTTAGGTATATCTTCGGTTTGAATCTTCAACTGATGATAGCCTGATCTTAGATCTATTTTTGAGAATATTGTAGCTCCTCTCATCTAATCAAACAGATCTTCAATCCGAGGTAATGGGTACTTGTTCTTAATCGTTACTTCGTTCAAGCTTCTATAGTCCACACACATTCTCCTTGAACCATCTTTCTTGTTCACAAATAGAACTAGGGCTCCCCATGGTGATGAACTGGGGCGAATAAAACCTTTTTCTAGTAATTCTTCTATTTGTTTCTTTAGTTCAATTAAATCTTTGACATCCATTCGGTAAGCTCTTTTTGAAATCGGTGCGGTTCCGGGTAATAGTTCAATAGAAAACTCTATATCATGATTAGGTGGCATACCTGGTAAATCTTCCGGAAATACATCTGGGTATTCACACACTATTCTGATGTGCTTCAAAGATTTCTCTTCCAACTGATTTACCATCGCTTCTGCTGTTGCTGGCATACTAACATTGATTTCAATTCTTTCTCCTTGCAGACTGGTCAATGTAACCATCCTTTTGGCACATGATATTACTCCATCATACTTGGTCAAGAAGTCTATTCCAAGTATCATATCGATTCCACTTGATTCCAAAATTATCAGCTCTACTAGAAAGCTTAGGCCTCTAATTTCAATCTTAGTCTGAGGGCATGAGTGAGTGGCTCTAAGTTCACCTCCTGGTGATCGAATTAATAGTTTCTTCTTCAAGTGATAGTTTGGTATATTATGTTTTCCCACAAATGACTTTGGTACAAAGGAGTGAGATGCTCCAGAATCAAAGAAAACTGATGCAGGAATGGAGTTAATAAGAAACATACCATACACCACGTCAGCATCCTCAGGAACTGATTCCGCTGTCACATGATTGACTCTTCCTCTACTCTGGTTCTGCGGAGTCTTGTTCTGTGCAGATCCACGAGCAGATGTTCTGGTCAGTCCTCTGGTTGCTGTTCTTCTAGGGTGTCTATTGATTACACCTTGGGCAATTGTTGGCATTGTGGCCAAGTTCGCCACACTTGAAACATCCATTAGGTTGAACTAAGGTAGTTGTGTTGTTGTTCTTGACCGGTGTGTTCACGACACTTCCTTGATGATTCTATTATTGGACACTAGACCTTTGACCGGTCTGAGTGCTGCTTCGCTATTGGTTCTGGTATTGGTTGCTCCTTTGACCTTGTTGTCCAGAGTGTTGTGCTTGATAGTTGTTGTTCCCACTCTAATTTTTAGAGTGGAACTGAGAACCTTGGGATTTGTTCTGGCAGGTATTCCTGCTGGTTTGCCCTTGGTACTTTCTCTTGTGATCCGACAAATCTTTCCTTTTGCTTTCAAGGCCAATTGCCTTGTTCAGCAAAGTTTGGAAGTTGGGGAAACTGTGGCTCTATAATTGGTAGTTCAATGGTCCAATCAAGCCTTCCAAGAAACGTTCTTGGCGCTTCTCGTCAGTGTCCACCTCCTCTAGGGCGTAACGTGAAAGCTGGATGAAGCGATCACGGTACTCACTAACAATCATGTTCCCTTGAGTGAGAGAAAGGAACTCCTTCTTCTTGAGCTTCATTATTCCCAAGGGAATATGATGAGCACGGAAGTTCACTTGGAACTCCTGCCAGGTTATGGCATCAGCATTGGCATGGGCTGCGGTGAAGGCATCCCACCAATTAGACGAGGCTCCATTGAGTCTTCCTGAAGCGTACAAGACCTTTTCTCGGTCATTGCACTAGGTGATGTCCAATTTCTTTCCAATGACCTTAAGCCAGTCATCGACATCCAAAGGGTCTACTGCATGAGAGAAAGCAGGAGGGTGATGACTCATGAAGTCTCGGTGCTTGTCTCTAGCTTGGGGTGCATGTTGCTGTTTTTGTTGGTATTGTTGGTTTTGTTAATTCTGTTGAATCTGCTGCACTAAAGCTGTGAGTCCTTGCAGAAGTTGCATCTGCACTAAGATGAATTGATCCATAGTGGGGTTGGGTGGTGGTGGTGGCAACTGCTGACCACGCTGGTTTTGGTGGTTATTGGGACCTGATCGAGTGTTCACCATCTGGTTGGTTAGAAAGTGCAATCCCGGGTAAGTGAGGAGTAGAGAAGATTCTAGGGGGAATAGCTTATTATTAAGGTTAAGTTTATTTTTTTGCTCTTATGGCCATCATTCCATAAGACCATTGCACTCAAGCAAAATCCAAATCAAACATTTCAAACAACACCATCACATGGTTGTTATTATTATAAGTGTAGTAATAGATAAGTTTTCTTCGTCTAACGTGAAACTAACTTATTACAACATAAATGAAAAAAAATCTAGAGCAGCCTGGTGATGGATCCTGGTTCTCTAAAGTGGATCCTCTTACGGGGAGGGGATAACGCCATGGCAGGGACTTGAACTTCAGGGGGATTCCTTCCATCAAGCTGAGCTTCTAGGGCTACGATCCTTGCGTGTGCATCCTCCAGCTCCAACTGTACCCTAGAGAGGTCTAGGGTAGCACTATCCAGGTTGGTGTTAAGACCTGCCACCACACCATCTAGGGTGTTGAGGCGATCTTCTCCAGCTCCACCTGGAACAATGCTAGTCTGGCTTTCTCCACGAATACATAGAGGAAGATGCCTGTACTTCGTGTTGTGCAGTTGCTGCCGGTAGGTGTGGCTGAGGGACCACAGAGTTCGCCTAGCAGCATCACTGACCGAAGCAGCGTAGGTGGATAGCGGCGTTGGAGACTCATGAGCTGACATAGTCCTGAACCCTCTATCACCTGCATCCATCACCCTAACATGAATGCGAGTGATGTAGTAGCAAGCCCGAGGAGGCTCGTACACTCACCTTGTCTCATACAGGGGTCAAACATAGGTTCCTAACGCATGCAGAACATCCTGCAACAGGTTAGGGAAGTGCCCTGTCTCGAACATTGAAGTATAATGTTTAGTGACAGGCCATAACCCCACGTAGTGGTCCTCCTGTTCTTTGTTGGCTTCCTCATTGATGTTTTCTTCATCTTCTTCTTCTTCATGTTCATCATATTCATCATCGTCACCAGAGTCGTCTGGGTCATCGCCTTCAGGACAGGGGCTTGGACTGCTGGTGCTGGCGGTGCTGAAGCTAACGATCTAGCTACGAAGGCTAGTGATTCTGCCAACGGGGTGGGCGTAGGCAGAAACTCCTCCAAGCTATCCACCAAAATGACTTCGTTCTCCACCCGAATGCGAGGGAGATCCACAGGGATTTCCTCTACTACCACTGGGTAGACAGGAACTTGCCGTGGCGGAGGAATGTAGTTGGTGTTGATCCGAGTGGTTTGAATGGTACGAACCATCTACAAGAGAAATTGTCAACTTAGTTCAATTTTAAAGAGGTAAGGTTAATAAAATAATTTTGTAAGAAAAAATTAGCATGTTTTGAACAGACTAGGCTATCCATTTCTAACTAGTCTAATGACCTAGAGTCAGCATAGCTTTGATACCACTTCTGTCACACCCGATTCTGGGGGGTGGCAAAACCGAATGCATAGCATATGTGGGCCAGTATCCATTTTCCACACATATGTTGACATCACAAGTGTAATATATCGAATAACAATGCAATAAAGGCGTAAAGAGAGTAGAGTAACTTTATTACATCATCTAGATAATTGTATCTTAACAAGTATCATAATCAAAGTACGATGGAATTAACACGGACACTCTTCCACAGGAAGGTGACTGGCGCATTGTTAGACTCAAAACTCATCAACGTCATCTGCAAAGTCTTCGTCATCACCCTCTGATCAAAATATTAGCAAGGGTGAGCTCACTTATGGTCAGGGCTCAGCAAGTGGGGGAAATTAATGCAAGTTAACAAGGTAGGCTATGGATAAGCGGTAAGCATTTTAGTTGGTCAATATTTTATTAGCAACACCAGTCTTACTAATAAGTGTGTATCCCAAATATCCTGATTAATCAAAGGTATAAGATTATATCAAACCACTAGTAGATCATCAGATCATGATTTATTTTCTATCTTTAAGTTCAATTATCATGTGAGGGTCTAGGTTGCTCTTAACCGTGAGCACGGCTGTCATATCAATTTTACACTCTGCAGAGGTGGTACAACTTTACCCACAAGCCATGTATCCCATCTAGCCTAGGTTGATCGGACCCATAAACATTGTCGAGGTGAATGGCTAGGGATCCATCATGAGGCTTTCACAAAATATCCTTAGTACAAAGCCACCCGCTAAGGTTTCCACGTCAGTATTGATGGCCCTCTGGGTGAGGTAACTTAGCTAAGACTACCACCCCATGTTAACATGAGCTGCCACCAAAACACTGCCGCCCCCTCTTGCCCATCTTTCAGGTAGGGTTGCTAAGCACTAAGTCTATAGAGCTAATTACCAAAGCCAGAGCCATTATAGCACTCGTGGTTGCACTGTTATCCTGGGTGGTCACTCTATGTTCCATTTAACACAAAATGTTCATGTTTAACCATCGGGTTAACATCATAATAAAACTTTATTTCTGGAACATAGTATCATTAAAAGAGTGACATCATATTTATCAAGTGGAGCAATAGCAAAAAAATGCTAAACATAACATTTATCCTAGGATAATTCAAGGAATAGGGTTGGTAATTCTAGGAAATCCTTATTTACGTAAATCCCATCAAATTATGCAATATATATATCCAAAAGTAAACATTATTGTATGCATTATTTGGGTACAAATAGAAATGCAGAGGGAGAATCCACTTGCCTTGCACGAAAGTGTCATGTGGGTCGTCCTCGAACGAGTTTGGTTCGTCTACCTCATAGTCAACTTCTAGCATCGATTTGCGTATCATACATACAAAAGAATACGTACACCAAATAAATAAACATACACCATTACATGGGTAATCATTCACCATTACATATTCATTCATACATCACACAATTATACTCATAAATACGTCTTAAAGCATAAATACTTATTAATCCTCTATGACTTCTACTTTGAGTTATCATCGGTGGAAATATGAGTAGGTGACTATGACGCTAGTTTATCTAGTATAATATGGATAAAAATGTGTTAACAAACTTTACGGAAAATAATTATTTTCTTTATTACTAGTAATAGAGTTTTGGGTTTTATCATTTTCTTTCTAAATAGAAATTTTACGTATAGCTAAAAATGTTTATTTCTAAAATCACCTAACATTAATATTCTAAGAATTAATGTAAATTACTAGTTTTGGACTTTAGTAACATAATCATGGTTATTATGAGATAAATAGACATTTTACTAATTCTAAGTAATTAAGTGCTATACTTATGAATACATTTATCATGACTAGTAAAACCTATATTTTAATCGGACTGAAAATACGTGGCCTATTATTTATTCCACTTTCTTATATCAATAAAATTATACTTATACCAATACTAACAAATATCGTTCCATGTGCTAAAGCGAAGTTAATAGTAAACGTTTCTAGTATGTCAAACACCAAGTTAGTGAATAGTGACATTATTTATTTTCGAAATATAAAATAATGCACCTATCCAAAATATTGTTGCAGGGCTTGTTTACGATTACATGTATACATCGGGGTCTCTTTTCGATAATTTCTAAACTGAAAATCTCGGAATTAATTTCATTTACACGTAGGGACTAAAATGCAAAATGTGCTTCTTCTACCTTGAGCTTGTGCTCACACGCAGGAATGGACATCGACGGGGGGGGGGGGAGTTCGGCCGGACAGGGGCACTGCTTAGGGGCTCGGTCGAGAGGGCGAGGACGGGCGCGGATCGTCCGGCCGGGGTGCGGACGTCAGGGCACGGTCGACGGAGCTCCGTCGACCGGCGAGGCGGCTCGGGCATGGTCGACGGCGAGCAAGGGAGAGAGGAGAGCGTGAGAGAGAGAGAGCTCGGGGAGGGAGAGAGGAGGGAGCTCGGGCGGGTTTTATAGAGTGAGAGAGGGAGAGGGAGAGCTAGGGAGGAACTGTCGGCCATCAACGCCATCAATGGCGGCGATCATTATCTCGGCATTAAGTGAAAGAAGTGGGGGAGGGAGAGGAGGAGCCACGGCGGTTTTCGGCTCGGGGAGGCGAGCGGGCACGGTGCCTAGGGGCGGGCCAGTGCGCACGACTCGAACACCGAGGGGGCGGCGGTAACGCGCAGAGCGACAGCGCGGGAGGGAGGAAGGAGAGGAGGGGCCGCGGGTGGGCCCCGCTGGTCAGTGAGAGAGGGGAGGGGTGGGGCACGGTTGGGCCCCTAATGGGCCGGTTTGGCCGGCTAGGGTTAGGGTTTTCCTTTTTTCTTTTCTTTTCTATTTAAAAATATAATTAAATATATATTTTAAATAATTCTAAAAATCATAATAATTATTCCAAAATTATTTATAACCAAAATATTTATTTTTGGACCAATATTTCTATATTAATTAATTGGATTTCCAATATAAAAGAAATTGTACTAAACATCCAAAAATCAAAATATGAGCAAACAAAATTACTCTAAATGCAAATAAAAATCAAACACTTGAAAGAAAATTTCATTACCATATTTACCACTAATAAACTAAATGCATTATTTTTTGTTGATGGTTTTGTAGTGTTATAGACAGTTTCCTAGGCTTGTGTGGGTTGGTGCACTAGACCAGTCCAGTGGTGCATGAGACCACTTATGCAGAGAGGTTATTTTGAAGAGTTGAAGACTATGGTGCACCGATTAGTTTGCGAGTTCAATGGTCAAACTGATGTGGCACTAGCATGGTAGGGTTAAGTGGTGCACCGGATCGGTTCGCTGCCACCTAACAAGACAAATTCCCATCAGAAACATCATTGCTCATCCAGGCATGGCAGAGGTCTAGTGTGAACTGAACCTATATTGTAGGAGGTTCGATGCACCTGTAGAAAGTGCAGAATTTATGACTATTTGGGTGGCCAAGCACTATAAATACACCCCAACCAGTCTATTCAATACAAAAGAGCTAAGCAATAACTCATACAAGCTAGAGCAACACTCCGAAGTGATCAAAAGCCTCTCAAGTGCCACAATAGAGAGAATTGAGTAAGTGATAGTTATTCTAGTATGATTTGTGATAGTGCCTCGTGAAAGTGCAATAGAGAAGAGTGTGTGTTGCGATCTTGTGCTCGTGATCTTGCAGTTGTGACTCCCATTCATTGTAAAGCTAGCAAGAGGCTTCGACATGTGAAGTACCTTATGGATACTTCAGTCTCTCGATTGAGAAAAGCGAGAGGACGCAAGTTTGATCTTCAGAATAAGTTGAGAGGGTTGAAAGTGACCTAATCCCTTGAGACGCCTTAATGGATACATGTTTCATTTGGAAACTGAATCTGGTAAACAAATCATTGTGACTTTTGTGTTTGATTGTTTGCGATTTATTTTCCCTCTCTCTAAGTTTTCTTGTGTTGATTTCCATTTTAATCATCTTGTGTTGCTCCTAAGTTTATTCTGCACATTAACTAAGCAACACATTGCAAGAATAACTCAACTCCCTAACTTCAATTATCTTACCTCTTACTCCAACCGACTAAATTGGGTTCAAGTTTTGCTTTAGGTGATTAAATTTAAGGTTTTTTTCCTATTCACCTCCCTCTAGGCAACTATCGACTAGCCTAGTTTTCAAACACATCAAAGTCTTAAAACTCCAGGAGGTCCCCTCCAATTGCTTCATCTTCCCCTTAGAAGTGGTTGCATGAGTGGCAACCTAGTGTTTGTTGGAAAGCAAGGGTGAGTACACAACATACTCAACAAGTGTCCCATTTGGCTAATACAAACTAGCTTTATGTAAAGTTAGGCTAATAGCAGTTGCTTTTAGTTCAACAAGCAATTATTATTTGCATAAGTCAAGTTTTAGCATCAACCCATGAATACATGTCCTTCTTGAGGGACATCATTGATGTTATCATCATCATAACCACCATAACCGAGATATCCCTAATCAGAGAGGATCCCAAGGTTGCTCTTAACTATGAGCTTGGCTGATATACCAATTTTGATTAACCCTCTTTAGAGGTTGCACACTTTACCCATGAGCTGTGATCCTTATTGCCTTATGTTGTACAAAGCCTTAAACACTTCCAAGGTGAGCTGAGAAGGTTGCACTACATAGCCTTTACAAAGGTTCCCAAAGGTATAGTAGCACATTATTTTTCCCTAGTTCCACAATATAGTACTCCTCCCCATGGTGGTGACTAACAAACCTAAACAAATAAACCTCAACACCCACCCTTGGCAGAGCGAGGACTATGCCCTAGGCCCCATTGACGACATGACGATGAAACAAACTACACCTCAAGTTGCTCTAATTAATCAACTAAGGGCATCCCATATGACCCTCATGTTTGCATTATTTTATTAGGTGGTCACTCAACGAATTGCTCCTTACGGAGCACTTGGGATGCCGCCTAAGCTCCCTTACAGTGAAGCACTTGGGATACTACATAGATCTCCAAGAGACCACAAATCCATTATTGAAACATTGAAACAACGTTTCATAATCTATGTCTCATCATGTTCATTAATTAAGTTCAAGTGCTAGCATAAAAGCTAAACATCATAGCCCATTCCCAAAAGGTAAACAAGGACAGGGAAAAGAAAAAACTGCTCATCCTTAGGTTGATCATGTTATGCGGGAAAATAAGTTCTTTTGTGAAATAGGACATAAATAGGTTAGAGGACACTTGCCTTCATCCACTTGTTGCTCAAGGTCTTCACTTGCATCTCTTCGGATTCCATAAACTACCCATTGTCTACATGATACAAACATTCATTGAATACACCAGAAAAGAAAAGAACAGTACATAAAATATGTGCAATAGATCAAACCATATCTAGAAAGAAGGTTTTGCATTAAGTATGAATTTATGGGCTCTGGGGTAATTTAGAATGTATTTTCCTAGACATGTTAGTTATGAACAACATGAAACACTAAGACCGTGTTTGTATTTACAAAGAAAAATGACAAACTTTTCATTATTTGGGTTAAATTGATCCTACTCTAAAAGGGCATACCGTGGTTTATTCTACATTTAATGATTCTACATTTTAATATAACTCTATAGTTCACAAACCATTGGGAAGGAGTTGGTTTGCAATAATTATGAATAATATAGTGTTTCTTGGGATTTGTATTATTTTATCAGGTTATATGTCACACCCGGGTTTTAGGGACCCGGGTGAGATAATCACCAAGTGTGCTAGGACCAAGTCTTACACATATGATAACTCATGGTACAGAAACAAATGTCACAACATTAATATATAATGGGAGTTCTGTACAAAATAGTTAAATAATTACATCATACGAAGATAACGATCCAGCAACCCAAAGTTGACTGGGAGACGACGACCTAGACCACTCACGAACTCATCATAGCATCCTTCATGTGCCTCATCCTGCGGAACCTGTTCTTAACCTAGGGGATGTGAATACAGCAAGGGTGAGCTCACATACGTTCATCGCTCAACAAGTTGTGGGGAACAATGTGCATGAACTCACCAAAGGTGGGAGCTCATGTGGTGTGTAAGGCTTACCAAAGGAGATGGTTAAAGTTGAGTATTGTTTTTAAAGTTGGTCAAAATTTTATTAGCAGTTACTAAGTATAAGTAGATACCAACCCAATTAAGTAAGAGATCAGTATTAATAATAACACCCACAATGCAATGCAAATGACAAATTGAGTTTAATTCCATAAGTTAATCATGTGACGGTCCGAGCCGCCCATGACCGTGAGCACGACTGATATACAAGTTTTACACTCTGCAGAGGTTGCATATCTTTACCCACAGTCGTGTTACCCATTTGCCACGGAGTTGATCAGACCCCATACACCTCTACCAAGGAAGTGAGGTAGAGTACCACTATAAGGCCTTTACAAAGTTCCACTAGCTCCAGAAAACCCACTACAGTTTCTAGGAAGCGCGGTATAGGAATCCCTTGTCTAAAAAACATCGCAGCAAAATCAGCCTGAGAGCCTCCCTATACCGACCACTCCCCTACTGCCCTTGCCCCTTTCGGGTAAGGTAGTCCTCCACTAGCTTTTCTAATTAGTCAGTCAAGGGCATCCCATACCACCTGTTGGGGACTTGTTCTCAAATGCTTTAGCTCGAAGGAAGGTAAAAGTACAAGCGTGATGCAAAAACAGGATAACAAGTCAGCGTAAACAGTATGGGAGTATTGTTCATCTATTTATAGGCATGGGACGCAGCCCGTGTGAAATTACATCCATGCCCTTTTCATTTGCTAATGACTCTAAGGTAATCCACCGAGGTCTAAATAGCCTTTTCCCTTTTAAGTCGGTTCCCTTTTCTGCCGTTATGCCGAAGCTCCCTTGCGCGTAGCTTCGGTGCTGCGTCAACCTTCGTATTGTTCGCGCTTTTCACACTGTGTGTGGTTCTGATCCGAGTTCGAAGGCACCTGTTCATATATTACACTCAAGAAACATTGTTAAATCATGTTTTTGAGGACCTTTGGAAGCCGAAGGCCCCCAACAGTAGCCCCTCGCAATATTAATTTGTTAGAATGATAAATTCAGATTGCGACAAGGATGGAGGCTCTGAGCCAAAGGTCAGAAAAAACACCTTCCCTTTGCTAGAATAGCAATAGCCACTGACAAGCGGGTCCTCCAGCACGCAATGCACCAGGCGTATAAATAAGAGCGCATCACTAGCTCATTTGGCACACTTTCTTGCCACCTGCCTTGCCTCCTCAAACAGCTCTTTGCTTACACACGCTTGACCAGATTTTTAAATTTTTAAGCTTCGGCTTTGAGAGCACTTTTGTCAGCACTTTCGAAGATGTCTGAGGATAAGAAAGCTACCGCTGGAACGAAGTTGAGCCTTTCTGAGGAGATGAATCTTGGCTTTGTTGAATCGATAGCAAGGACAAATGCGGAGAAGATTGCTAGGTAAACATTGGAGGGTTTGTCTAAAGATACCAGTGATAGTGACAGCTATGATGTGGAGAGCGGCGGGAAAGACTCCGAAGATCGACCCTGGCGACCAAGCCATGCAGTTTTTGGAAAATCGACTATTAAGCAAAGCCGTCTTGACAACATGAGGGGGAAATACTTTCGGGATATGTCTGCTGTGAGGGCTGACGATGGAGAAAAAACTTGTCCTACTCCAGAGGAGAATGAAGTCGTGATCTTTCGGAGCTTTTTGAAGGATGGGCTTCGGCTTCCTCTTAGCAGCTTCCTAGTCGAGGTTTTGAAGATATTTCAGATTTACCTTCACCAGATTACCCCCGAAGCTATTATAAGAATGGGAATCTTTGTGTGGGCTTTAAGGAGTCAAAGCTTGGAACTAAATGCAAAAAGTTTCTGCAGCATGCATGAATTGTTATATGAGACGAAGCCCTGGGGTAAGGAACAGTATCATAATAATTTCGGCTGCTATAGTTTCATTGCTCGCTCTGGTTCAAGCTCGCTAGTACCAACTTTTTAGAAGAGATCGCCCGGAGACTAGACAAAAGAATGGTTTTATGTAAAGAATGATTTAAAGGCACAAGAAGACATTAAAGATATAATCATGCACCCTATCTGGCAACGCTTCGGGCTCCGTAAACCGAAGGTAGAGATTGACGAAACGACCGAAGAGTGCCGCAAGGCTTTCGGCTTAGTCTGCTCTTTCATTGGGACAAGGGACTTAGTACAAGAGCATGTGGCCTATAGAATATGGCCGTTGCTAGCCGACTGGGAGGTGCCAAAAGAATCCATCAGCAATCCCCACAAAGGTGGTCTGGTTCAACTAAAATATACCTTCAGATTCAGAGACCAGTTTATCGAGCCAGACGATGACTGGCTGAAAAGCGTCGAAGCTACAAGCGATGATCTGCTTGGGCTGTACTCCCGAGCAGAAGATAACGCATTATCTGCGGCCTTCGGGAATTGTAAAAAGAAGAGACTAAACAGAGTTTTCGATGCCATTGGGTTCATGTATCCCGACTATCGTTACTCACCCCAAGGACAAAAAAGAAAAAGTGGAGATTCCGGGAGAGATGATGCTTCAGCTGCTGCGAGCAAGTCTGCGCCGAAGAGGAAAAAGAGTGAAAGTCCTTACTCATCGACCATGCTATATTGAACCGGCTGCAGTGCCTGATTTTGGCGGTGAGACCTCTTCGGTGTCCGAAGGCAAAAAACCTGTGATTTCGCAAAAAAGTGAACCGGCTGCAGCGCCGAAGACATCATCAGCCAAATTGGATGAGCCGAAGGCTATTAATATTGAAGAGATGAAGGTTGGTAAAACGAGAATATTGGAAGCAATAAGTCCTTCGGCGGAGGTGGCAATGCCGAAGGCACAAAAGGATATCTCGACAACCCTCAAGAGAAAGAGAATGGTTAATGTATTAGATGTGCTAGAAATAATAAAAACTTTGAGCTCTACTCCGAAGAAAGCTGTCGAAACTTCGAAAACACATATTGAGGCCGAAGCTTCCAAGGTTCAAATCGATACCGAAGTTGAGCCCTCTGAGCCCGTCAAGGAGAAATCATTGGAAATTGGAGGCAAGATTGAGAAAGAAACTGCAGAAGCAAGCAAAACTGAAAAAACCGCCATTCCTATTCCCGAAACATTATCTGATGCTACTGATTATATTATACGACATGCTTCAGGAAAAAGATTATCTGAAAAGGAGAAGCAAGAGGCTCAGTTTTATGCCCAAAGATTGAAATATCCAAAGGGGGCCCTGGTATTCAACGGCAGCGGGGAAGAAGACTTCTTGTATTGCCTCCCAGACAACAAAGAAATTTCTGTCTGCCGAGAGATGAGCAAGAGCTTTGGCTTCCCTACACTAGAGGATGGGCTCTCAGTGTTATCAAAAGATGAGTTGGCCGACAGCTTAGCATACAATAGCTTAAAAGTGAGAAAATTAGATTTTTGTATTTAAAAAACGAAATCTTCCATTTACTTACATTTAATACCGCATTTTTTGCAGGGCCTTATTCTTAGCAACGCCCTCAGGGCGCAAAAAAGTATCAAAGATGAAGGATACACCATAGCCTTGAACAACCTTCGTTCCGAAGTGATTGAACTAAGGAACAAAGGTCTTGAAAAAGACAAAATATTACACTCTTTGTTGAACAAAATAAGGGAAGACGAAGCTGCTTCCAAAGCCAAAGCTGAAGCTCAAAAATGCGAAATCGAAGATCTTCGGAAACAACTACTCGAAGCTAAAGAAAAATGCGGTGTTGCAGAGGCTGAATGAGACATCAGTATATATTGGAGGAACCATCTAGAAAAAACAGTTGATGAACTTCGTGCATCCGAGGAGAGATGGTTTGAAAAATCTATAGAGTGTGTTAAGAGAATAATAACTAGCTTCGCCAATGTTGGCGCATACTCAAGTGAGGAGAATTTCATAAGGGGTGATCCCAAAGGCCCAATTGAATGGATCAGCCACGAAGCTGAAGCCTTTGAGGAAGTTTTGAATGGCCGTGGGGACATATGCGCCTTCTCGGGTGCTAGGGGATTGCTGCAATCTTGGAGAAGATAGGTTGCGAACACGTAAAATCTTTGGCGCAAACCGAAGGCGCCTTATCTATTGAAGATATAAAAGACCCATCGGCTGAAACAAGCTTAGTTGGTGGAAAGTTTTTCACCGACATCTGGGAAAATGGCGGCCGGGAGATGGCCCAAGAAATCATAAGGAAAAGTGAAAAAGATACTCACGATGCTAGAGAAGCAGCAACGACCGCTGAGAAAGCTGCGGATCTCGAGAGGCGGGTAGGTATTGCTTAACAGCTTTTAACTTTATGTTCTAATTTTGTGACTTCGAACTTATTTACGTTTTGCATCACAGCCGCGCTAACTCCTCCCCTAGAGCCCGTCAAACCATTGGCGGACCCCAAAGCAAAGAAAGAAGATGAAATTATTAAAATGGTCGAAGCTATTATGGATGTAGTTGTTGATCAACTACTACACGAAGCTGCGGAAGTAGTTTTGAAAGAAGAATAGTATTATTGTAAAGACATTTGGAGTGTAATATTTGCTGAATAAAGTGCATAATATTTTGTGAATATAATGTATATGCTGTTTGTAATTCAATTCTTTACGATGCATGAAACTTTATGTATATACCATTTTTGAGCCTTCGGCGAAAAAACACCTTCACTTCTTTTCATGCTTCGTGAAGAATATCCATATTCCATAAAAATATTGTGCTTCGTGAGCAATAGATCTTTTCAAAACTATTTTGTGCTTTATCACTACTTTGAAACAATCTCTGAAGATCAACATTGTAGGTCAACATTGTATACGCTTCCGAAGGTCAACATTGCATCCCCTTCTTGTGCCATTGATGCAATATGATGTATGATGTTATGCTATGCAAATGATGTAATGATGTTATGACATGCAAAATGACATTTGTGCCGAAGATACTCACACATTCCCTCAGTAAAGCACACAATCTTTTTGCCATTTATTTTTTGGCTTCACCGTTTATTTTTCGGTGTATCAGCGTTCACTTTTCGCTGTAAGCCTCCCTTAGGAGCTTCTTCGCCTTTTACTTCGGCGGTATCAGCGTTTATTTTTCACTGTAAGCCTCCCTTAGGAGCTTCTTCGCCTTTTACTTCGGCGGTATCAGCGTTTATTTTTCACTGTAAGCTATGCATTCCCTTTAGAACGACTTTTGAGCAGAAAACTTACGCTGCGTTCCTTAGAAACAACTTTTTGTTGCTTCGGAAAACTTACGATGCGTCCCTTAGAACGACTTTTATAATGCTTCGGCAAAACTTGTAGTGTGACTGTGAACTCCGCACTCTTTTGAGAGGCAACTTTCGTGCTTTACCAACTTTTTGGACTTCGTGAGTCTGTAAAAAAAATTCATTTCCACTATGGCCTAAACAAAGCTATTACAAGGAATTGAAAATGGCAAGAAAAACTTAGGCTTTTAACGATTGTTTTCTATTGAAAAAGAAAAAATGATAACAAATGCTAGAACTATTTCAAAAGTAGGATATCCTCTTAGTAGATGTGCTTCGATTCTGGCACAGTACTGTTGACTGTGCGAGCTTCGGACTCCTCTCTAAAGTCTCATTGCTGAAGAGTGTGGTGGCTCCCTTCTGGCTGCTGGGCTCGTTGCAATGGTGGTGGAGGTGGAGGTTGTTGCCAAGATGTCTGAGGTTGGCTTGCCGAAGCAACAGAGGCTGCAGGATGGTTACCCACGTACTCTGGAATGTACGGTGAGTGATACGAAGCAGTATGCATGACTTGCTTCGGCTGATTCTGTTGGGCCGCAGCTTTTGCTATCTCTTTTTGCTTCTGGATGGTGATGTGGCACATCCTGGTAGTGTGGCCCTTGTCCTCACCGCAGAATAGACAGTAAATCTTCCTAGGTTGGTCCCCATATCTTCCTCCGAAGCCCCTAGCGCCTCTACCTCTTGGTGCTGGCGACCGAAAAGAGCTTTGTTGCTGCCCCAAAGATTGTGAAGAATGCTGGGGCCTCTGCAGCTGACCTCCTCTGTCATCATTCTGAGTGTTGTGAATTGACCTGACATGCCTCGGGTGTACTCTCCCTCTGAAGCCCCTGGCCATTTCGGAGAACCTATAAGCTTCCTCCCTTCTCTATCGAAAATCATTGTCAGCGCGGATGTATTGATCCATCTTCTGAAGCAGTTTCTCCAGGGTTTGAGGGGGTTTCCTGGCGAAGTATCGGGCTGAAGGTCCTGGCCGAAGCCCCTTAATCATGGCCTCAATGACAATTTCATTGGGCACTGTCGGCGCTTGTGCCCTCAGACGCAAGAACCTTCGGACATAAGCCTAGAGATATTCCTCTTGATCTTGCGTGCACTGGAACAAGGCCTCAGCAGTAACCAGCTTCGTCTGAAACCCTTGAAAACTGGTGACCAGCATGTCCTTCAGCTTTCGCCATGATGTGATTGTTCCTGGCCGAAGAGAAGAGTACCAAGTTTGTGCAACATTTCTGACTGCCATGATGAAGGATTTCGCCATGACTGCAGTGTTGCCACCATACGAAGATATAGTTGCTTCGTAGCTCATGAGAAACTGCTTCGGATCTGAGTGTCCGTCATACATGGGGTGCTGTGGTGGCTTGTAAGACGGGGGCCAGGGCGTAGCCTGCAGTTCTGCTGATAGAGGAGAAGCATCATCAAAAGCAAAATTTCCATGATGGAAATCCTCATACCAGTCATCTTCGTTGAAGAAGCCCTCCTGGTGCAACTATTTGTGGTGGGGCCTTCGCTGCTGCTCATCTTGAGCAAGATGACGCACTTCTTCGGTGGCTTCGTCAATCTGCCTTTGCAGGTCAGCTAACCGAGCCATCTTCTCCTTCTTCCTCTGTACCTGCTGATGAAGCATTTCCATATTCCTAATTTCTTGGTCCAACTCATCCTCTTGTGGTGTTGGACTAGTGGCCTTCCTCTTCTGGCTTCGGGCCTCCCGAAGAGAAAGGGTCTCCTGGTTTGAGTCCAGCGGCTGCAGAACGGCAACCCCTGTTGCCGAAGCTTTCTTTGGCGGCATGATGAAGGTCGATGGTTGTTGAAGGTGGCCGGAAAGGGCGCCAATCTTGGGGACTTGTTCTCAAATGCTTTAGCTCGAAGGAAGGTAAAAGTACAAGCGTGACGCAAAAACAGGATAACAAGTCAGCGTAAACAGTACGAGAGTACTATTCATCTATTTATAGGCACAGGACATAGCCCGTGTGAAATTACATCCATGCCCTTTGCATTTGCTAATGACTCTAAGGTAATCCACCGAGGTCTAAATAGCCTTTTCCCTTTTAAGTCGGTTCCCTTTTCTGCCATTATGCCGAAGCTCCCTTGCGCGTAGCTTCGGTGCTGCGTCAACCTTCGTATTGTTCGCGCTTTTTCACACTGTGTGTGGTTCTGATCCGAGTTCGAAGGCACCTATTCATATATTACACTCAAGAAACATTGTTAAATCATGTTTTTGAGGACCTTCGGAAGCCGAAGGCCCCTAACACCACCCTTATGGTAGCACTGTTTTCCCGAGTGGTCGCTCTATGTTACAATTAACTATATGATCTTATCCTGAACATTAATTAAACAACAACATAATTGGAACATGATCATAATAAAACATTAGTTTCACAAAACCAGGTAGAGCAATAGCAAATCTACCCAATAATTCATCTGTTTGCAAGGTGGGGAAAAACAATGCTAGGGAAACCTATTGGGTCCCATTAAATTAACCTGAGCATGTCACAGTGATGAATAGCGAACATTATTAGGTAAAAAGGAGTGATCAAGGGCACAACTTGCCTGAGACTCGAGATTCTAGGTACTTCACCAAGTTGGTCTTCGGGTTTCTCGTGACCTCACTGCCACTCATAGCAATACATACTAATAGACAAGAAGTACATAAAAATAACATTACACCAAACATAGAAGAAGACTACGTAATATAATTCCACGTCGCTACGAGATTGCAGGTTCGAGGATCACTAAAACCGGAGTTACGATAAAAAGATATAGTATTCCAAAGTTTTAGGTGATTAAACAGTAAATATTTTACTCTTTATTGCTTAATATAAGTCAGAAAGGTTATGACGAATAAATAACTAATTTATCTTTAATCTAGTTTATAACCTGACTAGAGGTTACATTTTAGTCAAACTCTAGTATGGATATACTACTTTGTTTAGAAGGTTTAATCTACTAAGCATAGGTTAAATGAACATTTATTTTTGAAAACATATTATTTGATAAAATAATGTTAGGCAACATTAATACGAAGCTAATGCAACTTGAATGGATCAAATCAGATTTAAAATGAGAAAGTTGTGAATTTTCTAAGTTTACCATTTTTACTTTTATCCTGAAAATTATTTTAGTTCTTAGTTTCCCAAACCCATGGGCGGTAGCTACTATTTTTATTAAAGACAGGGTCTAAAACATAAGTTTCAGGACTAAATCGCAATACCTTTTGAATTACTATGGATGGCGGGTTGATTTCAATAGACCCCGAGGGCCTCTATATAAGTATAGCAGGGCTGGTTATGCACGGACTGATCTGAGCCCTTGTATCCCATATCGTCACCTTTGAATAAACCGCGAGGGGTATGCGACTAAGGTCGTTCATCCCAAGATCTACATTGTGGATTTAATTAAGCTTGATTTCATATGGATTGTCCAATCTCCACCCCATGGCTCTGATCTATCCTGCGAAGCGATATCTCAACTTCTTATCTCAACCATCTATCCCAAGATGGACGGCGCAGGGGGCTTCTTCCTCATCAAGCGCCCTGACTCAACAGACGCCGCAAACCCACAGCGGGAACCTCGCTGGCGCAGTACCTAAACAAGAACCAGAGCTCTATTTCCACCTCGGATGATGCTACACGAAGTAGAGTAGGAATAGAACCTAGGAGAAGTCATCTCACTGGCGTTTTTTTATGGCAGCAGAGTCTACCCACGATGCATAGTGGCTCCACGGTGGCGCGTAGAGATGGCAATGGGTACCCATGACCCGATACCCGATGGGTATTTACTCTATTAGGGTATGTATATGGACTAAATATTGTACCCATGGGTATATTATTGGGCAAAAACATTCACCCAATGGGTAAATGGGTATTAGAATGTTCTGTTGTTACCCATACCCGTTAACCCGCAGGTATAAAATACCCAGCATAATATTTTTCAAAACATGAATTTGGGTTGTTGCCTACTTGCCTCTTGGGCACTTGGGCCAGCTGCTGGCCCAAAAGTCCAAAACAAATGAAAGCGTAATATCCATATATGATTTTTACTATCTAGTTTCTACCCTAACCCTAGTTCCTAGAGTGTGTACATGAAGTTTAACGTTAAGCTTGTAGCTAAGGCAAGTCTGTCCATTCAACAAGTCAAGTGATGCCATGCTGTTAGCAGCTTAGGACTTCAGTCATCTATTTTTTGACTATTTACCAACCTTTTGGGTCTTAATGTTATAGAAGGCTTAACAACTTATGATGACCATGTAATAAAACATATAATGCTATATTCGGTACTATCATAGTGTTGCTACTTTATGCAATTACCTATGATGATGTTGAATGGATGTTTGAATTATGCTTGAATTTTTTATCATGGTATTTAGATGGATCATGGATACACTTGATGATGCTTGAATCTTTGCGGGTATGGGTTACCCGACAGGTGACCCGTACCCATTAGGGATGGCAACGGGTACGGGTATGGGTAAATAACCGCGGATAATTATCCATTGGATATGGGTATGGTGCAATTTGATATCCGCGGGTACGGTTATGGATATAATAAGGTATCCGCGGATATTTTTTTCACGGGTATGGATATCCAGTATCCATACCCGTTACCCAATGGATATCTAATATGTGGGCAATCTGGATTTATATATTGTCATAAATTCTTATTTTTTTAATTTTTATCCATAACATGTTGTTTGGTGCTGAAATTATCATTTAATGCTATTGGAATGATAATTATTTTGAAATGTAATAAAATTGTTGTTTGGTGTTTAATGCTAAAATTGTAGTGAGCAGGCAGGTAACGGGTATCCACTGGATAGCGGATACCCGGCGGGTACGGGTATGGATACTGATCCATACCCACGAACGTTTATGGGTACGGGTATGGGTTGAGTTTTGTCTCGCGGGTATGGATTCGTGAACTATTTATCTGTGTACTACCCGCCCGATTGCCATCCCTAGTACCCATGCGGGTATGGGTATGGGGATAAATCTATACCCGCTAGCGGATATGGGTAACCCAACGGGATTATTTTTTTGTCGTGGGTATGGGTATGGAATAATGATACCCGGTGGGTATTTACCCATTGCCATCTCTAGTGGCGCGTGCACACCAGCGAGCAATCGCCGCCCCACCGGCCATCTTCGGCCCTAGAGACCGATGCACACACGTCAAGTGCGCCACGACGATCCCCACTGACTAACTATTGTGCCTAGAGCGTCATTGTAGGCGGGCACCCCCAACAGCGGATTTCTGTCCCAACTCCAATGTATGTTCCGCTCGGGATTAGATGCTCGGCAACGGCCTCCACGTGCGGCTAGGATTCACCCCAAGGCGACCACAACGGCCCGTCACCAAGCCCCCCGACGAGCACACAGCGCGACCTCTCACTCTCGCTCTCTCAACTCGCTCGATGGCTCAGTTCCCATGGCATGCACGTAGACTAGAGGAGGGGGTCACGGGTCGTGCCTATATATATGTACGGAATGCCAGGGCGATGAGCTGGCAAGATCCGGTGGCTACGGAAGATCCCAACGAACACAACGGTGGCTAGCGTTTTTGTTGCGTGAAGAAGGCGCTGATATCGCAACAGACTGAGGTTGAAGACCACCCTGACTATGGGCCCACATGGCATAGACACCAAAAGAAAAGGTGAGGAGCAAGGCTATGCGGGAGTGAGTGGGCTGGCACAGTGACAAAGATAATGGGCCGCATGTGAGTTTTGGCCCGCATAGGTAAAGCTTCTCCTTTTTCTGTTTTTATTTCATTTATCTTCTTTCTTTTCTATCTAATTCAAACTAAGTTCAAATTAGTTTCAAATTTGAATTCAAGTTTTAATGCACAAACAAGAAAACTCCAGCATGATGAATATTTATTATTGTTATTCTCATTTCTCTAAGTAATAATATTTTAAAACATATAGCTTCATAAAGATTAAACCACTTAATCAAATAATTAAGGATCCCTCTTCCTATCACTTATTAAATAAAATAAGTAATAATTTTATCAAATTAATTATTTATTACATATTCATAAATGATCATGTAACCTTTTATTGGTCCATGCTTTGGTGAAATTCATTTAGACCATCTTTCAAAATATAAGTTTTAAATGAAAGGATTATTTTAACTCCTCAGGGCTCTTTTCATTTAGCCATTCATTTTCCATTATTTTAATCCTGAGATAAGCTTCTCTTTTTTCCCTAATTTACCTAACACATGATTTTTGTGTATTACATTATAAGTATATAAGTTGATCTTATTTTTTATTTACATTTATTTTAGAGTGGCAGGATAAAATAGAGCTTAGACTTTATTAAAGCTAATAAAGTGTTGGGGCCTGCTTCGTCACCGAAGGTCCCTTAAGAAGAAACACCTTCGAAAGATTAGTGTATAATCAAACACAGCGCGAAGGTACACACGAAGCTGCTGTCTAAGGAGCTTCAGCATAATGGTACGCCTTGAGACGAAGGGCTGCACCGACTTAAAGAGGAAAAGACCGATCAGTCCATGATAATTTATGTCATGGTTGTAACTAGTTATCAAGGACATAAATGTAATTTTGACCGGGCTGTGTCTCGTGCCTATAAATAGGTGAACAGTACCCCCATACTGTTCACGCTGGCTTGTATTCGCTCGTGCGTCACGTTTGGACTTTTGCCTTCTGTCAAGCCAAAGGTACAAATGTAATTCAATATTGTTCTTATTCATCCATGATGATATAATAAAGATATATTCATGATGTCATATGATTATTCATGTTATTTCTCATGTTTCATATGCTTCTTCTTCCATTAACATATACTGTGATGATGAAGGTACGTCCTTCATGACCTTCGTCTGAAGATCGTTATATCCTAAGGGAAATAATGCTTCAATGGACGAAGGGCATTAACCATTAACCTCTTTTTGTGTTGCCTTGTTCTTAATTCATAGCATTTGAGAACAAGTTCCCAACATAAAGCTAAATCAATATTCTCTAATTAAACTAACATTTTATTGATTCCTTAACACATGTGAAATGGTAAAATAGCACATTTAACATGTAGACAATTTTATTATTAAGCTAATGCAGCTTGAACCCTAAACTTTGGAATTTATATGCAAGAGTTATGCAATTTCCAGGTTTTAGGGGCTTAAACATATTTAACCATAGCCTTTTGGTCTTATCCGCGAATTCCAAAGGCCAAAAATTCTTGGGACTGTGGTTAGTTTCTAGACAGTCGAGGGTCTCTTTAGCAAATTAGCTCAGGCGAAGGGGTATAAGCCACCATGGGCCATCAGATCTGATAAACTACCAAGATTAGATTGCGGGCCTGGACCACGACAGCCATTAGATCTGTCGGGGACCGTAATTAGGGGTACCCCCAAGGCTCCTAGTCTCAGCTTGTAACCCCCATCAGCACAAAGCTGCAAAGGCCTGATGGGCGCAATTCCGGTCAAGGCCCCGTCCACTCAAAGACACGATCTCGCCTCACCCGAGCCCAGCCTCGGGCAGGAACGGTAGACCAAGGCAGATTCGCGCCTCGCCCAAGGGTCTCCTCAAGCAATGGACACACCTTCGACTCGCCCGAGGCCTAGTTCGGGCAGGCTTCGCAGAGAAGCAACCTTGGCCGGATCACCTTGCCAGCCGACCGGATCGCAGGAGCATTTAATGCAAGGATCGCCTGACACCTTATCCTGACGCGTGCTCTCCAGTCGACAAGGCCGAAATGACCGCAGTCACTTCGCCCCTCCACTAACTGACCTGACAGGAAAACAGCGCCGCCTGCGCTGCTCTGACTGCTGTGCCACTCGCCAGGGTGAGGCTGGTGTCACACCCGTTTCCAAGGGCAGAGCCGGGTGCATAGCATATGTGTGCCAGGATCTATTTCCACACATATGTTGACGTCACAAGTGTAATATATCAAAAGAACAATGCATAAAAGCGTAAATAACGACTTTATTAACATATTACACTTCAAACAGACATAATGTCTTAACCTTTATTCATCAAAGTACAGCGAACATGGACATCCATCCACAGGAAGATGACCGGGGGTATCGCTAGACTAGCATCCATGGAGTTTAGCATCATATCTTCATCTGCAACTTCTGATCAAAATTAAGCAAGGGTGAGCTCACTTATGGTCGGGGCTCAGCAAGTGGGGGAAAAACTAATGCAAGGTAAGAAGGTGAGGCTAAGGTTGAGCAGTAAGCATTTTAGTTGGTCAACATTTTATTAACAACACCTGTCTTACTAATAAGTGTGAATCCCAAGTATTCCCATTAAGCAAAGATACAAGAGTATTTCAAAAACACTTAAGTGAAACCACTTAAGCAAACCATTGGTAGATCATCGGATCTCGATTTACTTCCATCTTCAAGTTCAATTATCATGTGAGGAGTCCAGGCTGCTCATAACCGTGAGCACGGCTGATATATCAGTTTTACACTCTGCAGAGGTGGCGCATCTTTACCCATGAGTCGCGATTCCCTTTTTGCCCGGGTTAGCTAGACCCGTATTCACTTCCGAGGTGAATGGCCAGGGTCTCACTACGAGGCTTCTCCCTAGAGTCCTCATTACGCAAATGCTGGAAATGATCAAACTGCATAAGGCACACCTACCGTAACCAACTTATAGTCCAGACTACAGGGTAAAGCTTTGGGAACTATGCCCGTATCCAATCTGCCTGAGCCGGAACTATAAGAGCTTGCCAGATGCCCCCGTTCCGGTCGACCACGACCAACACCCAACATAAGACTTCCCTAGTTATTTAGCCAAGACCAGAGCCATGATAGTCCTCATGGTAGCACTGTTTTCCCGGGTGGTCACTCCATGTTCCAATTAATATGCAATAATCTTGTTTAACCATCGGGTTAACAACAACAATGTACACTTACCATTTGGAACATTAATATCATAAGCGGGAGTGACTGCATAAAGTTAAGTTGTAGCAATAGCATAGCTACGAAGGTAAAGTATAATTCCCAGGTTTGATCAAGGAATAAGGTTGGAAAGGTTATCTAAATAGGTAACCCGTCAAATTATGCATATATATCCAAAAGAATAAACTTTATTAAATGTATTGTTTGGGATCAAACAGAGTATGCAGAGGGAGAAGTCCACTTGCCTTGCTTATTGAAAACTTGAGGTTCTGCCACGGATCGGAATAGATCTTGATTCTTAACTACTAGATCAACCACTGAATATCACACAAACAAACAAAAAGAACAAGCACCACTCAATAACATACAACATTCATCATACATAAAGCTAAAAGAAAGCTTAACGAAAGGAGCGTTCGCTTTTCAAAAACGTTGTAAGTAATGGTTATAATTAAGAAGGTATTCTTTTTAAAAATGTGTGATCTATAATTTATAAAACAAGACATAAGTTTAAAAATATCTTAATTAAAATATACAAATATTAGGTTCACCAAATTAATCTTTTATAAATCGTCATACGTGATATGTCTAATATTAAGGGTTTATAAGATGATAAAACACGCTATAACAATATTAAACCTTTTTAACATTTTAGAAAAGATATATGTTATATCTAACGTTAATGGGCTACTAATCACGTTATTAATTATAGAAGCATTATGGAGCATATTATTAGTCATTCACTTATGACAAATTAAAATATAAGTCTAAATAGGTTTTATGTGAAAAGATCATAATTATATTATTAATCACTTGTTTAAGACGAGTTAGGTTATGGATCTTAAGTGGATTTTCATGTAAAAGATAATGAACACATAACTATCATTTAATATCATTAAAAAGCATATGGCCTATAATATTATATTTGAAATCAATATATATAAAGTAACATTTTTAAGTTATAAAAGAACTTAAACTCTTATTACTTTATTTTATCCTTTAAGAAAAACTAAGTGATTCGTATATAATGTGGATTAAATTCTATGAAATCATTAATCCTGCCATAAATCTAGTTAAGAACAAATTGACTATCGGTTTGATTATGATAAAGGATAATTAGTCTATTAATTACCTTTAATTCTATTGTAGGGATAAATGATCCAGATAATTAAAATAAATACTATATTTATTAACTATCATTTTAGTTATGACAGTGTGAGCACTAAATTAAGCAATTGTATCATTATTAGAAAAGTTATATGACATATTACTATTTAGTACGGCTACACTTAAACATCTATACGAACCATGTTAAATATGATATCTATTAAAAATATCATTTTAATATTATGAACAAATTATCTTCTTCATCAGTAAGAAACCTATCAACATACTATCAATTTCTTTATTAGAAAAATATAAGTGCCTAGTTAAGTCATTTTAACACTATTAAAAATTCTACTATTTCAGTTTTCTCCTTTCTTTTCTAAATAGAATTTATACATATAACAAAAAATATTTATTTAATTCTTCTAACACTAATATACTAAGAATTAATTGTAAATTACTAAATGGGACTTTTAATAACCTATTCATGGTTATCATGACATAATTGAGCATTTTACTATTCTAAGTAATTAAGTGCTATACTTATGAATACATTTATTAGGAATAGTAATATCTATATATATTTTCATTCGACTAGAAAATACATGACTTGGTGTCTATTTTAATTTATTCATGCAAATAAGTTTATACTTGAACTACTACTAACAATTACGTTCCACACACGAAAGCGAAAACAAATCCGCAAACCATTCTAGTATGAAAATCACTGAAGTAGTGAATAGTGATCGTGTTTATTTTTAGAATTATAAAATCCTACGCATATTAAAAGTGTTGTCGCGGGGTTCAACTTTGGCTACACATATATATCGAAATCTCTAAATCATACACGTGAATCGCATCGACTCAATATTACAACAATATTTCACAAAATTTAAAACATGCTTTAGAGAATAAATTAATAGATTGTCTTTAACCTTGGGTTCTCGCTCATGCGCAGGGATGAACGTCGGCGAGGGGGTTTCGACCGTGCACGGGAGGGACAGTGGGTTTGGCGTCGAGCAGAGAACGACGCGGTCGTCGATAGACGGCGAGGTACAAACTTCGGCGAGGCTCCACGGACTCCGGGACGGACGGCGAACGACGAACAGCGCGTAGGCACGGTGAGACAGGTGGAGCTTCGGCGAGCGACGACAACTACGTGGTGACGATGTTGGAGCTTCGGCGAGCGACGACAACTACGTGGTGACGATGTTGCGCGCAGGTGGGCTAGTGGCCGAGGTGCTAATGCATGGCGAATGGCGAGGGAGAGAGAACCGAGAGGAGGGAGAGAGCTTGGGGTAGGGAGAGTGAAGGGCTCGGCTGGGATTTTATAGAGAGGGAGGGAGAGCAGAGGGCGCCAGGGTCTTCAAGCTACCATTAGTGGCGTGCATCAATGGAGGGAAGAGTGGGGGGAGTAATGGATGCAGTAACCTCCATTCACGCAGAGAAACGGACGGTAATGAAGGTCCATCAACGCACAGGAAGAGCGGTCGCGCGGGGTAATGGCGCTGGGCACCGTTCGGGCGTCGCGGTCGAGCTCGGTTCTCGGTGTTGCTCGGCACTGGGCGCGGGTCGCAGGGGCACGGCTGCTCGGCTTCAGATCCTGCGCATCGGGCTTGGCACGGGACACAGCGCTTGGTGTCGCGGTGGGGTCGTGTCGGGCATGCAGGGGCGCTCGGCCGGTCGGAGTCGGGGCACCTGGCTGGGGCGCGGTCGTCGAGGCAGTCGGGCGCGCGGCGTCGGGGTTGGCCGGTCGGCTGCTCCTGGGCTGCTTGGCTTCTGGCGCGTCAGCGCAGCGGAGAGAGAGAGCCGAGTGGGAGAGAGAGAGAAAGGGGAAGAGGGAGCAGGCAGCACTCGGCATGGAGCAGGGCGCGCGCGGCGCTTGCAAGCAGAGAGAGCAGGGGAGAGGGATGAGAGAGAGGAGGGAGTGAGAGATGGCCAGGGAGGCGGCGGCTAGCACAGGGAGAGGAGCGACGGCGGCTACAGGGAGAGAGCAGGGCGGCTAGGTCAGGGGCGCGGCTGGGCCCTTAGTGGGCCGATTTAGCTTAGTTTTTTTTTTGAATTTTTCTTTTCTAATTCAAAATACATATTTAAGTAACTCAAAAATTTATAATAATTAAACCAAAAGTATTTATAAATAATATAGTCATTTTTGGACTGATTATATTATTTATTTACTAGGATTTTTATTTAAGAAGAAATGTTATTGAATAACCAAAAATCAATTATGGGCAATCAGAAATCATTCCAAAGGCAAATAAATGGCAACCACTTAAAATAAAATTTATTACCATAATTACCTTTAATAACTAAATTTATTACTTTTATTTGATGATTTTTTTTATGGTGTTACAGCTGGCAGCAGCCAAGTCCGGCCTCGGGCGCCATAGGAATCTCCGCCTCACCCGACCCCAGAGCTCGGACTCCACCACGACCCTGGAGGACGGTCTCCGCCTCGCCCGACCCCATGGCTCGGACTCAACCTCGACCTCGGACGATGGTCTCCTCCTCGCCCGACCCCAAGGCTCGGACTCGACCTCGACTCCGGAAGACGGTCTCCGCCTCGCCTGACCCCACGGCTCGGAGTCGACCTTGCCTCGGACGACGATCTCCGCCTCACCCGACCCCAGGGCTCGGACTCGACCTCGCCTCGGACGACGATCTCCGCCTCGCCCGACCCGCGGGCTCGGACTCAGCCTCGACCTCGGAGGAGTCACCACCTTGCTCGGGCCGACCACGCCACAAGGGGAGGCCATCATTACCCTACCCCTAGCTAGCCCAGGCTACGGGGAACAAGACTGGCATCCCATCTGGTTCGCCCCGGTAAAACAAGTAATGATGGCACCCCGCGTGCTCCATGACAACAGTGGTTCTCAGCCCCCTACGGAAGCAAGGATACGTCAGCAAGGATCCGACAGCCCCAACAGCTGTGCTTCTACAGGGCTCAAGCGCTCCTCCGACGGCCACGACGCCACATGAACAGGGCTCCAACACCTCTCTGACAGCCACGTCGGCACGTACATAGGGCTCTAGCACCTCTCTGCTAGACACGTTAGCACACTGCTACACCCCCCGTTGTACACCTGGACCCTCTCCTTACGTCTATAAAAGGAAGGTCCAGGGCTCTCATACAAAAGGTGGCCGCGCTGGAGAACGGGCAGCCTCACGCCGTCTCTCTCGCTCTCTCCCTCGCGAATGCTTGTAACCCCCTACTGCAAGCGCATCCGCCCTGGGCGCAGGACAACACGAGGCCGCGGTTTCCCCTCGCTGGTTTTCCCCCCTTGTGCTCCATCTCGCGCTGACCCATCTAGGCTGGGACACGTAGCGACAATTTACTCGTCGGTCCAGGGACCCCCCGGGGTCGAAACGACGACAGTTGGCGCGCCAGGTAGGGGACTGCTGCGTGTTGACGAACAGCTTCCCGTCAAGCTCCAGATGGGGAGTCTCTAGCAACCTCTCCAACCCGGGATGAAGCTCCATTTCAGGAGTCTCAAGTTCATGTCCCTCGACGGCAGCTATGACATGATACTCCTTCCTCCGCCGTGCAACAAAGACAATGGCGGCCGTCAGCCCGCCCGCCGGCGGCGGAATCGACGATATCTTCCCCGCGTGGTGGAAGAACATCATCCGAGTCTGTCCTGTCACCTTCCTCGTCGATGGGGAAGGAGGCGGGGCAATCATGGCCAAGCAGGAGGCGGGGCCTCGTCGGCTGTCGAGCGAATCGACGACGCTGGCGCCCCAGCAGGGGAGACGTCGGGCATTGACCTCGCGTTTGAGACAAAGACGAGTGTCGTTTCCCCGCAACACGCCAACCCCAAGAAAACGGGCGATGCCAGCACGCTCACGAAGGACTTGCTGAGCGTTAGCCTTGTACCTGAGATAACGGTGCAGTCCGTCCCCGACGCGACTTCGTCACCGTCCGTCGATCAAGAGGTACCGTTCGTTTCCCATCCTATGCCTTTTAGATTCAGCTTCGACCCACCAAGCAACCCCGCTTCGGTGGACGCTTTCATAAAGGCATATCCGGACCTTACGGGGTACCATATGTGGTCAACCTGGGACCGCTTGACGGCCGTCTCGACCTACGGCCCCCCGGGTTCCGAGGAAGACGACGAGCCCAACTCTGGTTGGAATTTTTCTGGGCTCGGTAACTCTAGTGCCATGCGGGACTTCATGACCGCATGCAACTACTGCCTCTCCGATTGCTCCGATGATAGCCACAGCCTCGGCAACGAGGACTGTGGCCCAAGTCGCAAATGTTTCCACGTCGATCTAGAGGGTCTCGACGAAGGCAACCACCTTGGTATGTCGGAGGACGGCGATCCCTCTAGGCCTGCGCCTCGTGTTGACATCCTTCGGGAGCTAGATGTGGTCCCAGTCCCTGCGGGGGGTCAGGACATACAGCTCGAGCAAATCCACGAGATGCAGGCCAGGCTCGACGAGGAAGCAGGACAACTTGTGCAGCTCTGGCAGAACATCGGGCAGGAGCGGGCAGGCCGAGCACCAGCCGGAGAAGCGCGTCATCCGCCCCATGACGTCCAGCACCGCATTGCCGACGATGCCAGGGCAAGGCTGCCCCGGCTTCTAGTGGGGTCGGCCAGAACCTGGCTGCAGCGGCAATACTACTCTACGTGATGCCGGAACCATCCACCACCGAGGGGCGACGTATCCAGGGAGAGCTCAAGAATCTCCTGGAGGATGCCACGGTCCGACGGGCTGAAAGCTCTGCCTCCCGAAGGCAGGGATACCCCCCAGAGCATCGCGCCGCGACTTCCCGATTCATGCGGGAAGCCTTGGTCCACACCGGGCGCACGCAGGACACAGCGCCTGTGGCCCCGGGCCGCCTCGGCAACGAGCACCATCGTCGCGACCGTCGAACCCACCTCGACGAGAGGGTGCGCCGAGGCTATCACCCCAGACGTGGGGGACGCTACGACAGCGGGGAGGATCAGAGCCCTTCGCCCGAACCACCCGGTCCGCAAGCTTTCAGCCGGGCCATACGACGGGCGCCGTTCCCAACCCGGTTCCGGGCCCCAACTACCATCACCAAGTACTCGGGGGAGACGAGGCCGAAACTATGGCTCGCGGACTACAGGCTGGCTTGCCAGCTGGGTGGAATGGACGATGACAACCTCATCATCCGCAACCTCCCTCTGTTCCTCTCCGACGCCGCCCGAGCCTGGCTGGAGCACCTGCCTCCTGCGCAGATCTCCAACTGGGACGACCAGGTCAAAGCCTTTGCCGGCAACTTCCAGGGCACATACGTGCGCCCTGGGAACTCCTGGGATCTCCAAAGCTGCCGCCAGCAGCCGGGAGAATCCCTGCGGGACTACATCTGGCGATTCTCGAAGCAGCGCACCGAGCTGCCCAACATCACCGACTCCGATGTCATCGGCGCGTTCCTCGCCGACACCACTTGCCTTGACCTGGTGAGCAAGCTGGGTCGCAAGACTCCCACCGGGGCGAGCGAGCTGATGGACATCACCACCAAGTTCGCCTCCGGCCAGGAGGCGGTCGAGGCCATCTTCCGGAAGGACAAGCAGTCTCAGGGGCACCAGCCGGATGACGTCCCCGAGGCGTCCGCTCAGCGCAGTGCGAGGAAGAAGGGCAAGAAGAAGTCCCAAGCGAAACACGACGCCGCCGACGCAGACCTTGTCGCCGCCGCCGAGCACAAGAACCCTCGGAAGCCTCCCGGAGGCGCCAACTTGTTCGACAAGATGCTCAAGGAGTCGTGCCCCTATCATCAGGGTCCCGTAAAGCACACCCTTGAGGATTGCATCATGCTTCGGCGCTACTTCCACAAGGCTGGGCCACTGGCGGAAGGTGGCAGGGCCCCCGACAACAACAAGAATGAAGCCCACAAGGCAGAGGAGTTCCCCGAGGTTCATGACTGCTTCATGATCTACGGTGGGCGGGTGGCGAATACCTCGGCTCGGCACGGCAAGCAAGAGCGCTGGGAGGTCTGCTCGGTAAAGGTGGCGGCGCCAGTCTATCTAGACTGGTCCGACAATCCCATCACCTTCAACCAAGACGACCACCCCGACTGCGTGCCGAGCCCGGGGAAGTACCCGCTCGTTGTTGATCCCGTCATCGGCAATGTCAGGCTCACCAAGGTCCTCATGGACGGAGGAAGCAGCCTCAACATCATCTACACTGACACCCTCGGGCTCCTGCAGATCGATCTGTCCTCGATCCTGGCCGATGCAGCGCCCTTTCACGGGATCATTCCCAGGAAGCGCGTCCAGCCCCTAGGACAACTCGATCTGCCCGTCTGCTTCGGGACTCCCTCCAACTTCTGAAAGGAAACCCTCACGTTCGAGGTGGTCAGGTTCCGAGGAACCTACCACGCAGTGCTGGGGAGACCATGCTACGCCAAGTTCATGGCCGTCCCCAACTACACCTACCTGAAGCTCAAGATGCCAGGCCCCAACAGGGTCATCAACGTCGGCCCCACGTACCGACACGCGTACAAATGTGACGTGGGGTGCGTGGAGTACGCTTAGGCCCTCGCCGAATCCGAGGCCCTCATCGCCGACATGGAGAGCCTCCCCAAGGAGGTTCCAGATGCGAAGCGCCACACCGGCAACTTCGAACCACCAGAGGCGGTTAAGTCCGTCCCTCTCGACCCCAGCAGCGACGCCTCCAAGCAGATCCGGATCGGCTCTGAGCTCGACCCCAAATAGGAAGCAGTGCTCATCGACTTTCTCCACGCAAACGCCGAGGTTTTTGCGTGGGTTCCCTCGGACATGCCTGGCATACCGAGGGATGTCGCCGAGCACTCACTGGATATCCGAGCTGGAGCCCGACCTGTGAAGCAGCCTCTACGCCGATTCGACGAAGAAAAGCGCAGAGCCATAGGCGAGGAGATCCACAAGCTGATGGCTGCAGGGCTCATCAAAGAGGTATTCCATCCCGAATGGCTGGCTAACCCTGTGCTTGTGAAAAAGAAAGGTGGGAAATGGAGGATGTGTGTAGACTACACTGGTCTAAACAAAGCATGTCCGAAGGTTCCCTACCCTCTGCCTCGCATCGATCAAATCGTGGATTCCACTGCTGGGTGCGAAACCCTGTCGTTCCTTGATGCCTACTCAGGGTATCACCAGATTAGGATGAAAGAGTCCGACCAGTTCGCGACTTCTTTCATCACACCTTTTGGCATATACTGCTACATTACTATGCCATTTGGTTTGAGGAATGCGGGTGCGACATACCAAAGGTGCATGAACCACGTGTTCGGGGAGCACATTGGTCGAACGGTCGAGGCCTACGTCGATGACATCGTAGTCAAGACGAGGAAAGCCTCCGACCTCCTCTCTGACCTTGAAACGACATTCAAGTGTCTCAAAGCGAAAGGCGTAAAACTCAATCCCGAGAAGTGTGTCTTCGGAGTCCCCCGAGGCATGCTCCTAGGGTTCATCGTCTCCGAGCGGGGCATCGAGGCCAACCCGGAGAAAATCACGGCCATCACCAACATGGGGCCTATCAAGGACTTGAAAGGAGTACAGAGGGTCATGGGATGCCTTGCGGCTCTGTGCCGCTTCATCTCGCGCCTCGGCGAAAGAGGCCTGCCCCTGTATCGCCTCTCAAGGAAGACCGAGCGCTTCACTTGGACCCCCGAGGCCGAGGAAGCCCTCGAGAACTTGAAGGCGCTCCTTACAAGCGCGCCCATCCTGGTGCCCCCCGCTGCCGGAGAAGCCCTCTTGATCTACGTCGCGGCTACCACTCAGGTGGTTAGCGCCGCGATCGTGGTCGAGAGACGAGAAGAAGGGCACGCATTGCCCGTCCAGAGGCCGGTTTACTTCATCAGTGAGGTACTATCCAAGACCAAGATCCGCTACCCACAAATTCAGAAGCTACTGTACATGGTAATTCTGACACGTCGAAAGTTGTGTCACTACTTCGAGTCTCATCCGGTGACTGTGGTGTCATCCTTCCCCCTGGGGGAGATCATCCAGTGCTGAGAGGCCTCGGGTAGGATTGCAAAGTGGGTGGTGGAGATCATGGGCGAGACAATCTCGTTCGCCCCTCAGAAGGCCATCAAGTCCAAGTCTTGGCGGACTTTGTGGCTGAATGGGTCGACACCCAGCTTCCAACAGCTCCGATCCAACCGGAACTCTGGACCATGTTTTTCGACGGGTCGCTGATGAAAACAGGAGCGGGCGCGGGCCTGCTCTTCATCTCATCCCTCGGGAAGCACCTCCGCTATGTGCTGCGCCTCCATTTCCCGGCGTCCAACAATGTGGCCGAGTATGAGGCTCTGGTTATTGGGTTGTGCATCGCCATCGAGCTAGGGGTTCGGCGCCTCGACGCTCGTGGCGACTCGCAGCTTGTCATCGACCAAGTCATGAAGAACTCCCACTGCCGTGACCCGAAGATGGAAGCCTACTACGACGAGGTTCGACGCCTAGAGGACAAGTTCTACGGGCTCGAGCTCAACCACGTCGCTCGACGATACAACAAGACTGCGGACGAGCTGGCTAAGATAGCCTCAGGGCGGACAACGGTTCCTCCGGACGTCTTCTCCCGAGACCTACATCAACCCTCCGTCAAGACCAACGACATGCCCAAGCCCGAGAAGGCCTCGGCTCTGCCCGAGGCGCCCTCGGCCCAGCCCGAGGCGCCCTCAGCTCAGCCCGAAGCAGCCTCGGACCCACCCGAGGCACCCTCGGCCCCCGAGGGTGAGGCACTGCACGTCGAGGAAGAGCGGAATGGGGTCACGCCTAATCGAAACTGGCAGACCCCATACCTGCAATATCTCCACCGAGGAGAGCTACCCCTCGACAGAGCCGAAGCTCGGCGACTGGCGCGGCGCACCAAGTCGTTCGTCTTGCTGGGTGACGGGAAGGAGCTTTACCACCACAGCCCCTCAGGCATCCTCCAGCGATGCATATCCATCGCCGAAGGTCAGGAGTTATTACAAGAAATACACTTGGGGACTTGCGGTCACCACGCAGCACCCCGAGCCCTCGTGGGAAACGCCTTCCAACAGAGTTTCTACTGGCCAACTGCGGTGGCCGACACCACTAGGATTGTACGCACCTGCCAAGGGTGCCAATTCTACGCAAGGCAGACCAACCTGCCCGCTCAGGCTCTACAAACAATACCCATCACCAGGCCGTTTGATGTGTGGGGTCTGGACCTCGTCGGTCCCTTACAGAAGGCACTCGGGGGCTTCACGCACCTACTGGTCGCCATCGACAAATTCTCCAAGTGGATCGAGGTCCGACCCCCTAAACAGCATCAGGTCCGAACAGGCGGTGGCGTTCTTCGCCAACATCATCCATCGCTTCAGGGTCCCAAACTCCATCATCACCGACAATGGCACCTAGTTCACTGGCAGAAAGTTCCTGGACTTCTGCGAGGACCACCACATCCGGGTGGACTGGGCCGCCGTAGCTCACCCCATGACGAATGGGCAGGTAGAGCGTGCCAACGGCATGATTCTACAGGGGCTCAAGCCGAGGATCTACAACGACCTCAACAAGTTCGGCAGGCGGTGGATGAAGGAACTCCCCTCGGTGGTCTGGAGTCTGAGGACGACACCAAGCCGAGCCACGGGCTTCACGCCGTTTTTTCTAGTCTATGGGGTCGAGGCTATCTTGCCCACGGACTTAGAATACGGCTCCCCAAGGACGAGGGTGTACGACGACCGAAGCAAACAGACAAACCGAGAAGACTCACTTGACCAGCTGGAAGAGGCTCGGCACATGGCCTTACTACACTCGGCGTGGTATCAGCAGTCCCTACGACGCTACCACGCCCGAGGGGTTTGGTCCTGAGACCTCCAAGTGGGCGACTTGGTGCTTCGGCTATGACAAGACGCCCAAGGGCGCCACAAGTTCATGCCTCCCTGGGAAGGGCCATTCATCATCGCCAAGATTCTGAAGCCCGGAACATACAAGCTGGCTAACAGTCAAGGCGAGGTCTACAACAACGATTGGAACATCCGACAGCTATGTCGCTTCTACCCTTAAGATGTTTTCAAGTCGTTCATGTACCTCGTTTACATACACAAGCAAAGTCTAACGTTCAAGGAAGGGTCAGCCTTGCCTCGGCAAAGCCCGACCCTCCCTCGGGGGCTAGAAGGGGGGAACCCCCTCTACATCAAAATTTTCCTCAGAAAAAGTCTTTCTGCCAAAACATCTTTCGTGCTTTTCGACTACTTCGATAGTGGAGTCCTGAAAACGACAGAGTACACGTAAGCAGGCAAGGCCGACCGAGCCGAGGGACTCCTACGCCTCCGGGATATGGATACCTCACTCATCACCTTCTGCGATAAGTAACTCACACTCGGATAAGGGATTCAGCCGTCCGAACAAGTCTTAACGCTCGAAAACTTTTTCGGCCAAAACGATTTTTCGTGCCATCTCGACTATATCGATAACAGAATCCTACGGATGAGTAAGAGTACACGTAAGCAGGCAAGGCCGACCGAGCCAAGGGACTCCTACGCCTCCAGGATACGGATACCTCACTCATCACCTTCTGCGATAAGTAACTCACGCTCGGATGAACGATTCTGTTACCAACGAACAAGTCCTGATACTCGAAACAAGGGGAAAAGAAACGCAGCTTTACAATGCGACGACGGTATGTTTTGGCCTCGGTGGCCGCAAAAAAACATACGCACGCTACAGACAAACTGTTCCTGCAGGTTCAGACGTCAGCAGGGGGAGCAGCAGCACCCTCGGCATCGACTCCACCTTTGGCGGAATCCGACCCAGCCTCGGACAGCAACATGGTCGGAGGATCTCCAACTCGAAGGAAGATGTCAGCACCGCGCCTGGGCCATCATCGCCAGGGTCTCCTCCAGGAACCCAGCCCAAGCAGACAGCCGGACCGGCCGCTCCGTAGCCTCAGCCAGCTGTCCCCTGAGGACACCAGCCCTGCTCATGGCCTCGGCAGCCCAACTCCAGGGCTGGTCCCACCAGTGGACGACCCGGCCAGGTCCCAGCCGCTACTGCAACGCCTCGTCGGCCTAGGAAGTCCTCTACTCCTGGGCCGACGAAGTTTCTTCTCCAGCCAACTCCGCCTCTGTCTGTGCTGGCACCGCTGCCTCTAGCTTCGGCTCATCGCAGAGCAGCCGAGGGTTCCTTCACTAAGCAAGAGAAGCCTTGAGCGGCAAGGCCGACCGAGCCGAGGGACTCCTACGCCTCTGGGATACGGATACCTCACTCGTCACCTTCCGCACAGGGCAACTCACACTTGGTTAAGCGGTCCAGCCAGCTGACAGGCGAGTCCTGGTGCACGAAATGGGGAAGAAACATGGCTTTATGCCCAAATACACAAATGTTCAGGCCCCGACAGCCACAATGAACATACGCCAGCACTCAAGGTGCCATTACAAACGGGACTCCAGTTCCGTTCCCGCGACAACGACCTCCGCTCCGGGCGGCCAAACAGCAGCAGCGATGACCTCAGGGCAGACGCTGCTACGACAAGGCCCTCGCCCAAATCTCCACTTGAGGGGCGAGGACAAGCTATCAAAGCCAAAGAGCCGGAGGCCCAGAGCGCAGATGGCAGCGGCAATCTCGTCGGCGACGAGGACTTCTCTGGCCACCTGTCCACCGGCAGATCCCCACTCAAGTCCTCCCGGACGGGCGAGCACCGACCCCCGCACGAAGGCGTCGTGCCGGAGCAAGGGTAGGACAGCCCAAGAACACGAACGCCGCCCTAGCAGCGCGCGACGTCTTGGGCGGTCCCCCGGTGCGCGCGGCGCAACAGCCGCTCGTACGGCGGGCAGATAGCTGCACTCCGCCCAGCGGTGGGAGGTGGCACCGGAAGCCGTGCCAGAGCCAGCTGAGCCAGCGGACCAGGCACGCTGGGGCTGACGACGCTTGCGGCCGCTCGACCACGCGTTCTCGAAGTCCACCCCTTCCGCTAAGCCGGTGAGCGCCCTCTCCCATGAATGCTGAAGGAGGAGGTGGCCCACCGGCCCGTACGGGAGGTAGGGCTCCGGCTCAGCTCGCCCTCCACCCCAGCGAGGATGACGAAGATCCTTGAAGCTGAGGGCGGGGCAGAGGCCGTAGCCCGGCTTTCTTCTCCCCACCATCAAACTGGTGGTCACCGTCTTGGGTGACAATCGGCGAGGGGATGCAGCCGGGCTGCCTGACGAAAATCCTTGAAGCCGAGCGATGGCTGAAAGGTACCAACCTCCACGAGGTTGCGCTCCTTCCACAACAAGAGCAAGACAACGCGGGCATTCCCCATCCGGGGGCTCAGAAGGCGGAAGGACACGACACATGAGGAAAGCGTGAAGGCATGGCTACCACCTAGGAGGTCGGTCCCTTTTTAAAGGCGACTCTCCCCGCTCGCATCCTCAAGCCATCGCGGACTATGTCTTCACCAACACGCTTCAAAGTCCTCCCCCTACGACACGGGGGCTGGGCCCCACGCGTCATGCGAGTGCCCCGGGACAGAAGAAGCCAAACCGCCACGCGCGGAGCGTGTAACCACCCAGCGGTTACAAGCATTCCTCCGTCTTCGCCCAAACCAGCGGGTGAAAGGGCGGACCGCCATGCAGGCGGCATGCAACTGCACCAAGGGGGCGCACCCCTTCGACTTCAACGCATCCAACATGGAAGCCCAGGCCCACACGTCATGTAACCGGCGCGCCAGTTACTACGTGCGAAAAACTACAGCGCCACTTGCGCCAGCACCGCGCCTTCTCGACTACAGAATCGGTGCCGCGACTCGAGGCAACCCTGCGCACGGCCTAGCAGTGCCAACCAGGCACGCCGGTCACGGGTCAGTCAGCCGCGGGAGAAGGCGCGACGGCCAATATGGCCAGAAGTGGGCCGGCAGTAATGGCGGCGACAGGCGGGCGAAAGCAGCAGTCAAATCATCTGCAGGCTCACGTCCCCTCCTGGAACAGCGAGAGAGCTCTCTCCCACGACATGAAGACGACGCGCCCGTGTTCCGTTCCTCGAACAGCTCGTGCATGCGCAACGGCTACCGTGCGAACCACTCGTCCCGTCGCAATAATTCTGTGGCAGGACAGGCGACACCTTTGGCAGGCGAAGCGGGCGACGCTTCACCTCCGCCATAATGAACACGTCAAAAAAGGTGCGCCACATCATTCGATTTCGTATCCTTTTCCTCTTCCCCTTTCTCTCTCTTGCTACAGAGACCGGGAAAGGGGATACTCCGAAAGGGATCCTTCTCCGCGAAGGAAATGAGCCCCGAGCCTCCCTACTGATCAGAGGTTCGAAGGCTGGCCCCTCGGAAGGGTTCGACAGCCGCCTCAGAGCACTCGGGCTCCGCGCCCACTACTAGTCAGAGGTTCGAAGGCTGGCCCCTTGGAAGGGTTCGACAGCCGCCTCAGGCCACTCGGGCTCCGCGCCCACTACTGATCAGGGGTTCGTAGGCTGGCCCCCCAACTGGTTCGACAGTCGCCCCAGAGCACACAGAGTGAGGGATGACTCTGGGTATGTTCGATACATAACCAAGGCTCGGGCTACGCTCCCGAGGTACCCTAGGACATTTCTGAGACCAGCAGGAGCGATTCTGTAATGGAATCCCATCAGAGGGAGGCATCGAGCCCTTGGACCCTATCGAACGGGACTGGGTCTGGCAAATCACCTACAGGTACTTTTGGAACGCGCCTCTGGGCCACTAGCCGACCCTTATCGAATGGGGCACGGGCGTCCACTCGGATCACCCGTTAGCAGCTCACTGGAGACACCATGTTTGGCGCCCTCCGAGGGCAACATGGCGCTTTCCCCCCTCCTCCTTGCGGAAAGGCGACGCAGGGGCGTATGAAAAAAGCCGAGTCTGCCCTTGACCGTCCTCTCGCCCTGTGCAGAGGCTCGGAGGCTGCTCTCGCAAACCTGGCTCTGGCCAAACCGTTGACAGCGTCAACATACCAGCCCGAGAACTCGGAACCTGACTATGCACCCAGGCAACGACCAGTTCGCATGAGGGAACAACCAAACCGGCCGAGCCATCACGAAAGGCATTAAGACCTCGAAGGAGTAAAACCACTCCACCGAGGCCTCAGGGGCTACACCCGGCTGGTGCGCTCGCGCGCACCCACCGTGAACAAAATGCAACCGAGAAAGGCCGGACCCCTTGCAAAAAAGTGCGACAAAGCCTCCAAGCGAGTACCCACACTCGCTTTGAGGCTTAGGGGCTACTGTCGGGGACCGTAATTAGGGGTACCCCCAAGGCTCCTAATCTCAGCTGGTAACCCCCATCAGCACAAAGCTGCAAAGGCCTGATGGGCGCAATTCTGGTCAAGGCCCCGTCCACTCAAAGGACACGATCTCGCCTCACCCGAGCCCAGCCTTGGGCAGGAACGATAGACCAAGGCAGATTCGCGCCTCGCCCGAGGGTCTCCTCAAGCAATGGACACACCTTCGACTCGCAAGAGGCCCAGTTCAGGCAGGCTTCGCAGAGAAGCAACCTTAGCCAGATCGCCTCGCTAGCCGACCGGATCGCAGGAGCATTTAATGTAAGGATCGCCTGACACCTTATCCTAACGCGTGCTCTCCAGTCGACAAGGCTGAAATGACCGCAGTCACTTCGCCCCTCCATTGACTGACCTGACAGGAAAACAGCGCCACCTACGCTGCTCCGATTGCTGTGCCACCCGCCAGGGTGAGGCTGACAGCAGCCAAGTCCGGCCTCGGGCACCATAGGAATCTTCGCCTCGCCCGACCCCAGAGCTCGGACTCCACCACGACCCCGGACGACGGTCTCCACCTCGCCCGACCCTAGGGCTCGGACTCAACCTCGACCTCAGACGACGGTCTCTGCCTCGCCCGACCCTAGGGCTCAGACTCGACCTCGACTTCGGAAGACGGTCTCCACCTCGCCCGACCCCAGGGCTCGGACTCGACCTTGCCTCGGACGATGATCTCCACCTCGCCCGACCCCAGGGCTCGGACTCAACCTCGCCTCGGACGACGATCTCCGCCTCGCCCGACCCCCGGGCTCGGACTCAGCCTCGACCTTGGAGGAGTCACCACCTCGCTCGGGCCGACCATGCCACAAGGGGAGGCCATCATTACCCTACCCCTAGCTAGCCCAGGCTACGGGGAACAAGACCGGCGTCCCATCTGGTTTGCCCCGATAAAACAAGTAATGATGGCACCCCGCGTGCTCCATGACAACGGTGGTTCTCAGCCCCCTACGGAAGCAAGGATAAGTCAGCAAGGATCCGACAACCCCGACAGCTGTGCTTCTACAGGGCTCAAGCGCTCCTCCAACGGCCACGACGCCACATGAACAGGGCTCCAACACCTCTCTGACAGCCACGTCGGCACGTACATAGGGCTCTAGCTCCTCTCTGCTAGACACGTTAGCACACTTCTACACCCCCCGTTGTACACCTGGACCCTCTCCTTACGTCTATAAAAGGAAGGTCCAGGGCTCTCATACAAAAGGTGGTCGCGCGGGAGAACGGGCAGCCTCACGCCCTCTCTCTCCCTCTCTCCCTCGCGAACTCTTGTAACCCCCTACTACAAGCGCATCTGCCCTGGGCGCAGGACAACACGAGGCCGCAGTTTCCCCTCGCTGGTTTTCCCCCCTTGTGCTCCGTCTCGCGCCGACCCATCTGGGCTGGGACACGCAGCGACAATTTACTTGTCGGTCCAGGGACCCCCCGGGGTCGAAACGCCGACAAGATCGAAGATCGATAGTTTGGATTTATGCAGTTCATGAACTAGTAGTGGTGGATCAGATCCTTTGGATATGGAACATGCAGTCGAGATCTGATCAAGAATATTTAAATTTGAGTCATGAGATCGCAATCCGACAATGGGGATCAAACGTCCAGGCCCAGTGGTCATTCCTGGCTGCGAGGAGCCGCCGCTTACGAGCCACAGTGGAGTGTCATCGGAGACGAGGCATGTGGGGATTCAAGTGGTCTTAGGGCGAGTATGGGTAGTTAGGGATGTCAAGTGCGACATGGGGAACATGCTTGTGGGGGTTTTGTTATGGCTAGATGATCGGAGTGATGTCAATGTCAGCAAGGTGGCTGGGCAAGGGCAGAAGCAGCTCCGTGAGTGTAGCACCACAAAAATTCAAATCTTGAAATTTTCTCAAACTTGCTCTAAATTCAAATGAATTTTAAATTTCATTTCAAAATGTTTGTTTGCAAGTTAATATCAACAAATAAAATATAGTGGTCTATATTCTCTCCAAAATCCTTCTCAAAATATCCTACAAATATTTCCCTAGTGATCCCCTCTGATTCTTTCCAGGAATAGTGCCCAAATATTCCACCGATAATTCTCCAAATATTTTCCTCATGCTCATACATATACGTACACCTCCGATGTCATACAGTGAGCTCTACAAGCTAATTTCACTTATACATGATAAATGCTTATCTCCCACTAATCCTCGCATCCTCCCACTAATCCTCGCCTCCTCCCCCTAATCCCGCCACCTAGCCTATAAATTGAGGGGCAAGGGCCTCCTCTCAAACCACCCCAAGTCATTTCATGGCAACTCTCACCCTCCCCCCAACACGCCCACTCCAAGTCCCACACAAGCACATCACTAGCACAAGGATCGTTCGGTCGTTCATTCGATCGTTCGTCCACCTGTTCTTAGTTTGTTCGTTCGTTCGTCCGATCGTTCGTTCATTTCTTCCGTTTGTCCGATCGTTCGATCGTTCGTCCGTTCGTTCATCTAAATAATCTTTATTCAACCGTTATGCTATCAAAATTCTGATCATTCAATCGTTCGTCCGTTCGTTCATAGTTCCTATTCATCATTCATCGTTCGTTCATAGTCCTTATTTATCGTTCATCGTTCGTTCATAGTCCCTATTCATCGTTCATCGTTCGTTCATAGTCCCTATTCATCATTCATAGTCCCTATTCATAGTTCATAGTCCCTATTCATCGTTCATCATTCGTTCATAGTCCCTATTCATTGTTCATTGTTCGTTCATAGTCACTATTCACCGTTCATCGTTCGTTCATACGAACCATTCGCCATTACTGTTCATCGTTCATCCACCTATTCTTAGTTTGTTTGTTTGTTCGCCCGATCATTCGATCATTCGTCTGATCGTTCATGGTTCGTTCGTCCGTTCGTCTGATCGTTCGATCGTTCGATCGTCCGTTCGTTCGTCCCAATAATCTTTGCTCAGTCGTTATGCTGCCGAAATTCCGACCGTTCGTTCGTCCGATCATTCGATCGTTTGTCCTTTCATTCATAGTCCCTATTCATCGTTCATTCATAGTCCCTATTCATCGTTCATCGTTCGTTCATAGTCCCTATTCACCGTTTATCGTTCGTTCATAGTCACTATTCATCGTTCGTTCATACGAACCATTCATCATTACTATTCATCGTTACTATTCACGCACTATTCATCGTTACAATTCACCATTACTATTCATTAATGTTAATATTCATCGATGATATTTATCGTTACTGTTTCATCGTCGTTGTTCATCGTTACTATTCATCGATCATCCGATCACCCTGGATTTCAACTGCTCATCCATCATGCTGTCCAGCTCACCTAAAGACCTACTAGACCAATATTCCAGTCATACGAACTCCGGTGACTATGATTTTCCTTCCAGTAAAAACTTCCCATCTGGTCACCCATCCCAGATTCTCCAAGTTGAACACACTTAACTTTGGGATTTTTTTGAGCCAGGCTTCCAAACTCAGATTCCAATAATTCTTGTTTCTGAATTCTTATCAAATTATTCACTATCCAACCATGTCATCCCTTAAGCATGGTTCATATTCTAGAAAACTCACAAAATACTCTTGTCCCATATTCTACATATAATTTCCCTGTTCAGACTAAGTCAGACGATTCACTCGTCACTATTCTCACCAACAGTAAACTCTACTACACTACAGCACATACACCCATCTATAAATAGACCCAGCTACCCTCTCCCTCTCCACACACTCAACACCCTCAGCCAAGGCAAACACCCCACCCACTCAGTTACTCCACTCTACCGGCTACGCGCATAGTATCGCTTTGCCTCCAATCCACCCTTCTGGTAAGCATCTCCGCTCCACCACCAGTAATATCACAACACCACATGACACAAATTCTGCTCAAGACTCTACCCATACATATATCTCTATTCTGACCACTATACTAAATATTTGATGATATACTTACTGGTTTGTATGTTTGCTTGTTCATGTTGCATAGTTATCGGAGCGTTGGTGCTGTCTCATGAAGGCCAGATCTACAAGTCTACGCCAGACGAGGGAGCCAGAAGCCAGTTCCGCGAGCACTCACCCTTTCGCCGGTTAAAGCAACGAAAAGCTCACTGGATCCCTTTGATGCATAAATTACCTATGTTTTTTAACCACAACCCTCAGCCTATTATTTTATGCAAGATATGATTTTGCTGCTAAGAGACAAGTTATTACGGCCACCAACCTTAGAACTTTGTCGCAATTAATCTTTATACTCCTTGATATCTGTTGGGGGCCTTCATCCTCCGAAGGTCCTCAAAAACGTAATTTAACAATGTCTTCCTAGTATGGTTTATAGACAGGTACCTTTGGATTCAGGATTAAAAGCATAAAAAATGAGAAGGGCATGATCGTGACGAAGGTTGTTGTTGCTCCGAAGCTATGCGAAAGGAAGCTTCGGCTCAATCGCGGGAAGAGGAACCGACTTAAAGGGGAAAAGGCTATCCAGTCCTCATAGATTTTTCTATAAGTCAATAGTAAATGCAAAGGGCATAACTGTAATTTCTCATAGGCTGTGTCCTATGCCTATAAATAGATGAACAGTACCCCCGTACTGTTCACGTTGACTTGTATTTGCTCGTGCGTCACACTTGTACTTTTATCTTTTGTCAAGCCAAAGGTACATTTGTAATTCAGTATTCTTTTTATTTCTCCATAATAATAAAATGAGAATGAGTTGATAAATTTATGCGATTGTTTATGTTGTCCCTTATATTTCATAAACTTCATTCTCTGTTTATATATGTCTTATTTATGAAGGTATGTCCCTTATAACCTTCGTCTGAAAATCATTATATCCTAAGGGAAATAATGCTTCGAAGGATGAAGGACATTAACGTTAAACATTTTGTGTTGCCTTGTCCTTAACTCGTAGCATTTGAGAACAAGTCCCCAACAATATCTTTGTTACAAATGATTTGAGAAAAGGTGTGAGTTTTCAAAAGAAAATGTTTTTCAAAATGGGTATAATGAAGGGTTGTCACCCTTATCACCTTTGAGCGGGATGATCAGGGACTCCCTGGTTTAGGGCAGGGCCTAAGGTGATGGCTCAGCTGGTTTAGGTGTGAGCATGAAGGATTGTCCCTGTCGCCTAAGGTCTGGTTTGTCATCACTCCTTATCTATACTCTTATCAAGTACAACCACTCGAAACTGTATGGGCAGTCGCTTGATCTGAACTTGCACAGTCCGAACCCCAGGATTATGATGGCTAGGGAGCACCGGGAGGATAAGGAAGGGGAATGTTTTGTCCGGTTTGGACATGGTGGTTGTTGGGGGCCTTCTTCTCCGCCAAAGGTCCTCTAAGCAAAAACACCTTTGGCAAGATGATATGCAAGCAGGCATAACATGAAGGTATATGCCAAAGCTACAATCGAGGGAGCTTCGGCATAATGACACGCTTGAGACGAAGGGCAGCACCGACTTAAAGAGGAAAAGACCGCTTAGTCCTTGATAATTTGTGTCATGGTTATAATTAGTTATCAAGGACACAAATGTAATTTTGTTCGGGCTGCGTCCTGTGCCTATAAATAGATGAACAATACTCTCGTATTGTTCACGTTGACTTGTAATCACTCGCACGTCACTCTTGGATTCTTACCTTCTGTCAAGCCGAAGGTACACATGTAATTCAATATCATTAATGTTTGTTCATGATCACATAATGAAAATATAAATAATCTAATGATTTGACATGATCATTCATGTTCCTTATATGTCCCATATGTGCCTGCTTTTTATTATTACATATCAAGATTATGAAGGTTTGTCCTTCATAACCTTCGTCTGAAGATCATTATATCCTAACGGAGATAATGCTTCGAAGGACGAAGGTCTTTGACCATTAACATTTGTGTTGCCTTGTTCTTAACTCATAGCATTTGAGAACAAGTGACCAACATTGGCGCCCACCTCCGGTGAACTCACTTCCACTGTTGTGACAATGGCTTCGTACAACGACCAAGATGAAGCACCTTCGGTCACGAAGCTGGTGCTCCCAATCATAGGCGGTTCAAGCTTAGAGCTAGCTAACAAGAAGCAGAAGAAGGAAGCACAGAGAAGAGTGCAGCATGTTGGTGTGCAAGGACCCTTCATCAGATTCAAGTGGTCTTATATCCCAATCACCTTCTCCTAGGAGGATCTTCAGCTTAAAGACTATACTCACAATGATGCCATGGTTATATCTTGTGTCATCAAGGGATTTCTGGTTTATAATGTTTTGGTTGACACAGGTTGTGCAGCGGACATCGTATTTGCAAAGGCTTTCAGACAGATGCAAGAACCAGAAGACAAAATTCATGATGCAACACACCCTCTTTGTGGCTTCGGAGGGAGACAGATTGTGGCACTTGGCAAAATGACAATGTCAGTTACCTTCGGTTACATCCACAACACATGGTCTGAACAAGTTGTCTGACATCGTGGAGTACCCATATAATGCAATCATTGGTCGAGGGACGCTTAATGCCTTCAAAGCCATACTTCACCCAGCGTACTTATGCATGAAGATACCTTTGGAAAGGGCCCATTGCTGTTCATGGGAGTCAAGAAGCTACCAGGAGGGCTAAAGGGAGTTGGACGGATTCAAAGGCGATCCATAACATAGATGGAGCCGAAGCCTGTCAACAATATAAGCACAAAAGAGAGAAGGCCGCTTCGGCAGATCAGTTGAAGCCTATGCTCCTGTGTGAAGATATAGCAGATCAAAGGGTACTGCTGGGGTCTTAGTTATCTGATGAACAAGAAAAGACTCTGCTAAGATTTTTGTTCAACAGCAAAGATGTCCTTGCTTGGACAGCTAATGATCTCTATGGTGTTAACAGATATGTCATTGAACATTCACTCAATGTGGATCCATCTTTTAGGCCAAGGAAGCAAAGACTTTGGAAAATTTCTAAGGATAAAGCCGAAGGTGCTCGGAATGAAGTAAAGAGACTTCTCAGTGCTGGTGTTATCAGAGAAGTAACATATCCAGAATGGCTTGCCAACACCGTTATGGTGAAGAAGGCTAATGGGAAATGGAGAATGTGTATTGATTTCACAGATCTCAACAAGGTATGTCCGAAGGATGAGTTCCCTTTACCAAGAATAGACTCCCTTATAGATGCAGCAACTTCTTCGGAACTCGTGAGTCTATTGGACTGCTACTCTGGCTATCACCAAATTTGGATGAAGAAAGAAGATGAGCCAAAGACAAGCTTCATAACTCCCAGTGGTACTTATTATTACCTTCGGATGCCTGAGGGGCTCAAGAATGATGGAGGAAGCTTTAGCAGAATGACAGCCAAGGTCCTTCACTCTCAAATAGGCAGGAATGTGCTGACTTATGTAGATGACATCATAGTAAAAAGCATGAAGCAAGAAAATCATATTGCTGACCTGCAAGTGACGTTTGCCAATTTCAGGCAAGCTAGTCTTAAGTTGAATCCAGAAAAGTGTGTTTTTGGAGTAAAGAAGGGCAAGTTCCTTGGATGTCTGGTATCAACGAAGGGAATCGAAGCTAACCCAAGTAAGATCGAAGCTATACTTCAGATGGAGCCGCCAAATTCAAAGGAGGGGGCTCAACGATTGGTAGGAAGGTTGTCATCATTAAATAGATTTATATCAAGATCAGCAGAAAGGAAACTGCCAATCTTTGAAATACTGAAGTCAGCTGAAGTTTTTCAATGGGGTCTGGCTCAACAAAAGGCTTTCGAAGAGTTAAAGCAATACTTGATAGACTTGACAACTCTAACTCTACCTTCATTAGGGACTCCATTACTCCTGTATGTGGCAGCCTCTCATTCTGCAGTCAGTGCGGCACTTGTATAGGAGAAGCAAGATGGCCAAGTAAAAAGACAAGCACCAGTATACTTCATCTCTGAAGTACTAAGTTTATCAAAAAAAATTACACATAATTGGAGAAGGTGTTGTATGCTATGCTAATGGCCTCCAGAAAGCTTCAGCATTACTTTCAAGCCTATCATATAATAGTCCCTTCATCACAACCTCTAAAAAACATAATGAGAAATAGAGAAGCTACAGGAAGAATTGGAAAATAGGGTGTGGAACTCAATGAATTCACTATTGGTTATGTACATAGATCCTCAATTGAGTTTCAGGCGTTAGCAGATTTTATTGCTGATTGGACGCCAGGGGCTCAGGGAGAAGAAGCAACAAAAGACATTGAAGCCTAGACAGTATTCGGTGACGGTTCTTGGGGAACCTTCGACGCAGGAGTGGCTGCTGTCCTAGTAGCGCCCTCTAAAGTCAGGACATGCTACGCAGCAAGGCTGGACTTCAGTTGTACAAATAACATTGCTGAATACTAAGCTCTTCTGTTAGGGCTTCGAAAGCTAAAGGTAATGGAAATAAGAAGGGCAATCCTTAAAACTGACTCCCAAGTTATTTCTAGTCATATAGACAAAAGTAACAAGGCAAGGGATCCGAAGCTTGAAAAGTATTTGGATACAGTCCGAAGATTGGAGGCTTCTTTCGAAGGATTTTCTATAAAGAATATTCCAAGGGGGAAAATGATCATGCAGATCTGCTAGCCAAGTCAGCGGCACAGGGGCTCCCTCTGCCTTTGGAAGTATTCTTTGAGACAATAAAAGCACCTTCGGTTGAACTTATGGAGAGAGCAGTGCTTGCAATATCACGTGTGCATAGCGAAGATTGGAGTACTGAATTATATCTTTCCTCCAAGGTAACTATCTTTCGGATGACGAAGTTTATAATAAAAGAATGGAAGCAAGGACAAGACCATATGTGATAATAGAAGGGGACTTATACAAACATGGAGTCTTATCTCCACTACTAAAGTGTTTATCTAGAACCGAAGGTCAAGAGCTGATGAAGGAAATACATGCAGGTTTATGTGGATCTCATATTAGGTCTAGGCCTTTGCTAGGGAAGGTTTTCAAACAATGATTTTATTGGCCGAAGGCAGCTTCGGATGCAGCAGATCTGGTTCAAAAGTGTGAAATTTGTCAAAGATGTGCAAGAGACCAGAAGCAACCTTCATCCCTAACCCAGTTAATACAGCCAACTTGGCCACTGCAAAGGTGGGGTCTAGATTTGTTAGGTCCACTTCCACCTCCACAAGGAAATTTGAAATATGTCGTTGTAGCTGTGGAATATTTCTCTAAGTGGATCGAAGCAAAACCTTTAGCCACAATAACTTTGGCCACAGTACATAAATTCTTTTGGCAAAACATTGTTTGCCGCTTCGGCGTGCCGAAGGCAATAACTATGGATAATGGAACACAATTTGATGCCAAAACATTTAAAGATTTTTGTGACCGAATTGGTACAAAAATCCATTTTACATCAGTAAGGCATCCAGAATCAAATGGGCTAGTAGAAAGAGCAAATGGCATTATAATGACAGGAATAATGAAGTTAATCTTCAACTAGCCCAGAGGAAAGTTGCCGGATGAATTGATTAAAGTGGTGTGGAGCCACAACACAACTGTGTCAAGGTCAACAGGTTTTACACCTTTCAAGCTTATGTTTGGTGACGAAGCAATAACACCAGAAGAAGCAAAGACAGGATCAATAAGAACAATAGCTTCGGTGGAAGACGAAGCTGCTTATCAAACAACAAAAGATACTATAGAAGGTACCAGACTTCAGGTCATAGAGCACATCAATAAATATCAGGCTAAAACAATAAGATGGCGTGACAGGAAAGTTCGATTGAAAAACATCAAGCCAGGGCATTTGGTGCTTCGGAGAGTGGCCAACCCAGATACAGTGGGCAAGTTACAACTAAAGTGGGAAGGTCCTTTTCTGGTAGTATCTTCGTCGAGACCCGGTTCTTACAGAGTAAAGGATATGGACAGCAACGACATACCTAGATCTTGGAATGCGGATGAGCTTCGATGGTACTACGTGTAATTTGATGTAATCTTTTTTCATTCTTTTTCTATGGCACCCTTTTCCTTTCAGGAGGGGAGAAAGGTTTTTAATGGGGCCATAGCTTGTAATTTTTTCATTCTTATTTGGCCCTACGCAATACAAGGGCCAAAATCCCCCAAAGATGTAATATGTAAAATCAGAGCTTGCACCATCAAGTGCAAAAAGAAAACAGGGAGAAGCTCGAAAGACGTCCCTAAGGGGATGCAGAGCATGACGAAGCTATAAAAAGTCGTTCCTAAGGGAGCGCAACGTAAGTTTCGAAGCTTAGAAGTCGTTCCTAAGGGAATGCAGAGCCAAATGCCACCGAAATAGAAGGTGAAGAAGCTCCAAAGTTGTTCCTAAGGGGATGCATAGCTTAAATGCCACCAAAATATAAGGTGAAGAAGCTCCAAAGTCGTTCCTAAGGGGATGCAGAGCTTAAATGCCACCGAAATATAAGGTGAAGAAGCTCCAAAGTTGTTCCTAAGGGGATGCAAAGCTTAAAGACTCCAAAGTCGTTCCTAAGGGGATGCAGAGTCTGGGTGTGCCTTCGTGTGTGTTCGGGACATTCATTTGCACATTACATTACATCATTCATTGCATTCATACACATCCATTTAGACATTTGTAGGATCATCATCATCATAACATGAAGCACGAACAGAAATACTCCATCTTCGACGATAGTGCTTCGATGAATACAAAGAAGCTTCGTTTCAAACGTATACATGTGACACAACAGCATGCTTCGTTGTGTTCGAAAAGAAGGGAAGGTGTTTTTCGCCTTCGGCTCAAAAAATACAAGTTTTGTCCACAGCAAAGCAATTTGTACATGGATGAAAAGGTAAAAATATATTACAAGGTATGGACAGTTATACATAGCATTGTTCAATCCTCGATTACAGTTTTTCTATAAAGTTAATACAAATGTTACTAAGCTCTACACAGGCAGGCCTAAAGAGAAGCTTCAGTAGCCTTCGGAACGTGCTTCGCATTATCAATCTTCAGCACCACCATCCTGCAAACAAACAAATGGTATAAGGTAAAAAGTAATTACAAGAGAAGGCAAGCAACAGGAATAAGATCCATACCGGTTTGAGTAAGTTTCGGGCTTCGTCACCAGCCAGCTCTCGCCCACCCTTAGCCCAAATCTATGTTATAAATCTGTTCCTGATGCTTCGGGCTTCACTGGGGATATCAACCAAATCTGTTGGAGACAGGCTGAAGGTTGGTCTATTCACAGTCTTTGCATGCGTGCAACCAGCCTTCAAAAATGCTGCAGCTGTGCCGTAGCTAGCAACGCACAGAAGTCACCGTGCCCGGCTATCACTTCATCAAGAGCATCAACTTTGTTTTCAATATGATCGAAGGTGTTTGATATGTCTTCAGCCGAAGGGGTAATATCTTTGGAGCTAGCCCCAACCGAGCTGAAGACCTTTTTCAACCGCTGCACGCAACTGCTACCAAATTCTAGACACTTATTCCGAAGCTCTTTCAAAGACTCATGTAGCTTCGTATTATTATCAGCTTCGGCTTTGCATTTTTCTTGCAGTTCTTATTTCTCTTGCTTGAAGCATTCTGAATTTTTCTTTAAAATTTCTTGAGCCTAGAGAAGCTCCTCGGTCATTCTGGCATTTTCAGTTTGAAGCTCTATGAGGGAACCCTCCGTTCCCTGAAGTAGGAAGTCTTTCTTTTCAAGAGAGGCTTCGTAATCTTTAATTTTGTTTTCCAAGCCCTCGATTATGATTTCATTCCTCTTGTCTTCGAGGTCTTGTTGCATTCTCAATGCCTTACTTAGCAACATACTCTGTAAAAATAAGCTGACATAAAAAACCTTGCTTCATCAAAAAAATAAAAGAAACCTAGCGAAAGGAATTTTTACCTTGAAATTGGAGTAGAACAACTGCCGACGATATGTTGTCGCCGGTAGCCGCTAATATCATCTTCAAGCTTCGGGAAACCGACACTCTTTGATAGAGTGCCGATTATCTTTGCCCCGACGCGGTCTCAAATACATCCTAAGGCCCCTTCATCAATTCCACCAAAGAGCATAGCCCCTAGCTGGTAGCCACAGGATATACCATATTCCTGTCGCTCCTTCTTTTCAGCCTCGGATAATTCTTGGCCGACCAGGTTCTGAATGTCAAAGTCCCTCTCTTCCGAAGTGGCATCGGCAATATTTTTCCCTTTGCCAGGCATTGTGGCCATGACCTTCTCTACAGCCGTAGCTGTCTCTTCCGTAGCCATATCCGAGAGCATTTTATCAATCCCAGACAGTGTGCTCTCAAGGTTGGCAGCTTCGGCAGCAGCTGCAGCTTCGACAGAGGTATTAGCTTCGGCAATGGCCTCGGCGCTTGCAATGGGTGTTATTTTGGACGCCGAGGCCGATGGTGGCATCCGTTCAATGGCTTGCATAACAGTAACGATTCTTCATTTTTTCTGCCCTTTCGCCTTCTTCTTTGTAGCCGAAGGCTCATCCTTCTTCTGTAAAAGTTTCGTCAGTTCTGGCCCCAGAGGACTTAGGAGCGTGATAGGTAAGATTCAGTCCTTACCTTTAAATTTTTTGCTATTTCGATAGCAGGAGGCGTCGAAGGAGTCTCCTCTGCTGCCTCGGTTATCTTCGGCTCTGTACACTCAGCCTTCCTCTTCTTCGAAGCAGCAGCCTTCGGCTCAGGAGTGGATTTTCTTTTTTTGAAGCTTTTTCATCCTCCTTTACCATTCTAGCAGCTTGCCTGCTCAGAATAATGACAATTCTCTTTCTTTTTACACCTTTGGCACCTTTATCAAGCCTTTCATAATCAGGATATTCAAATTTTAAGGCATCCATCACCCAGTTCAACCTTCGTTTGGGTCGGGTGCCGAAGGCTGCGGTCTTCAGTTGGTCTTCCATTTTGGTATAATTTCCAAGTATTTCATTGCACATTGTCTTGATCATGTCCAGCCATTCTTGGCAAGGCTCTTTAAATTGTTTTTCAAACTTGAAATGATAAGCTAGTCGTACAAGTTCATGTTTTTTCTTCGTTTCTTTCATCTTCGGCATTCCCCAGCCGCTTGACGTTGGATATGTCCGGTTGGCCTGATATTCTTGCACCAGGTCCCTGGTACTGATTTGCTCAGCTACCACTCTAAACTCCACTTCAGCTAGCTGACATGGTGACCCCAGCTGCATGTTGCATAGGGGCCTGGTCATTCCGAAGTTTAAAGACAGCGAACTCATGACCATGGTCACCAGCTTCTCTCTCCTTTTGTCACCAGCCTTCATATAAAACCATTCATTTTTCCATTCGGTTGGCCACTTTGTGAGGTAGCTGAGGACTGGTGCCTTCGTATCCTTTGTCTGATAGTGCAACTCGTGCACGCGGCAGAAGGCTTCGGCATCTGGGCTCATCCCTTGGCTTCGAAGGGCCCAGATAAAAAGGCTAAGTCTAACAATGGCGTTAGGGGTCAGCTGATGAAGATATATTTCGAAATTCTTTAGAACTTCCCCTATCATCTCGTTTAGAGGAAATCGCAGTACTGCTCTGAAGAAGCTCTTAAAAACCACTACTTCATCCTTCTTCGGCACTGGGGTAGTTTCTTCTCCAGCAAATCGAACAAGTTTGCTTTCAGCTTCTCCAAAATAGCCCAGTTTCATCATCATGGGCATGTCGTCTTCGGACACAGTAGATTTCTCAAAATCTAAATGGCTGGGCTTTGTAGGGATCAAAATAATGTAATCTTCACTTTCATCAATATTTTCTTCTTCAACAACAGTCTATTCAGCTTCGGCATCAGGAGCACCTTCGTCAATAGCTCCCTCTATCACAACTAGACCTAATCGTTCCATGACTTCTGAAATTGGTGCTGTCTCAGTGGCCTCGGTTTCTTCTCCCTCATGACACACCCTTGCATTTGATCGCACTCTGGCCATTTTGATGGAGTTTTTATAATTTGACGAAGCTAACTCGACTGACGAAGTTAACCTTAAATGATGAAGTGCTCGCTTGAGAGCACAGTGCAGAAAGCTTCGGCTATGGTTAAATTTTTTAACAGCACAACAGTGCAATGGCAATGAATGCTATGGTAACTCTTCACCAACCCGTCTGTTTATATAGTGCTGCAGGTGGGAAGACGAATCGCCAGGTCGCCTGCACTCGCTGAACGGTGGACACTCAGCGCTTGGAATATTATAATCGTTTCTCAGCAACGAGTTCAGGGAAGGTGTTTTTAGGACCTTCGGCATTCCGAAGCCTTCGAGTTTTTTGCGGACCGAGCTCATTACAAAAAACGATCTAGCACCGTGAAGGGGCTACTGTTGGGGGCCTTCTTCTCCACCGAAGGTCCTCTAAGCAAAAACACCTTCAGCAAGATGATATGCAAGCAGGCATAACATGAAGGTATATGCCGAAGCTATAATCGACAGAGCTTCGACATAATGACACGCTTGAGACGAAGGGCAACACAGACTTAAAGAGGAAAAGACCGCTTAGTCCTTGATAATTTGTGTCATGGTTATAATTAGTTATCAAGGACACAGATGTAATTTGGTCCGGGCTGCGTCCCGTGCCTATAAATAGATGAACAGTACCCCCGTACTGTTCATGCTGACTTGTAATCACTCGCATATCACTCTTGGATTCTTACCTTCTGTCAAGCCGAAGGTACAAATGTAATTCAATATCATTTGTTGGAGACTTGGTCTCAAATGCTATAAATTGAGAACAAGGCAACACAAAAACAAGTTATTTGTTAATGACTTTCGTCCTTCGAAGCATTATTTCCTCAAGGATATAATGCTTCCCGGACGAAGGTCATGAAGGACATACCTTCATCATCTCAACATATATATATATATACACATTATAACAGCAAACGAAGCATGCAAAACATAAGAAACAATGTAAAGAATCGTATAACATTATCATATATATATATATATAATTGCCAATGAATATAAGGACAATATCGAATTACATCTAGTACCTTTGGCTTGACAGAAGACAAAGGTACAAGCGTGACGCAAAAAGCAAATGCCAAGTCAGCGTGAACAGTAAGGGAGTACTGTTCATCTATTTATAGGCACGGGACACAACCCTTGTGAAATTACATCCGTGCCCTTTACATTTGCTAGTGACTCTAAAGTAATCCACCAAAGTATGAATAATCTTTTCACTTTTAAGTCGGTTCCCTTTTTTGCCGTCATGCCGAAGCTCCCTTGCGTGTAGCTTCGGCGCCGTGTCATCCTTCGTGTTGTTCCTGCTTCTCACTCTGTGTGGTTCTGATCCGAGTCTGAAGATACCTGTTCATATATAATACTCGGGAAATATTGTTAAATCATGTTTTTGAGGACCTTCGGAAGACGAAGGCCCCCAACAGTAGCCCCTCGCGATGTAAATCTGTTAAAATGACAAATTCAGATTGCGACATGGACGAAGGCTCCAAGCCGAAGGTCCAAAAAAACACCTTCCCTTTGCTAGAATAGCAACAGTCAATGACAGACGGGACCCTCCAACCTGGAGCGTACTGGGCGTATAAATAGGAAATCACACCGTCTGCACTTGACAAACTGCTTATGCCATTTGCCTTATTTCCTCAATTTTATAACTTTTGCTTACTAGCAATTGATAGCTCTTTAACTTTTGAGCTTCGGTTTGGAGGACACATTTTTGTCATTTCTGAAGAGAAGATGTCTCAAGACAAGAAGGCAGTTACTGAGACGAAGCTAACTAAGGAGGAGAAGCTTCTTGAGGAGAAGATTGCTGGATTTGTTAAATCAATTGCAAAAACAAACATAGAGAAGATCACTAAAGAGATACTGGAAGGCTTGTCTGAAGATACTGATGATAGCGACAGCTATGATATGGAGAGTGGAGGCGAAGACTCTAAAGATCGGCCCTGGCGACCAAGTCATACAGTATTCGGAAAATCAACTATCAAGCAGAGTCACCTTGATAATATGAGAGGAAGGTATTTTCGGGATATGTTTATTGTGAGGGTCGACGCAGACAGAGCCATTCCTGCTCCAGAAGAAAATGAAGTTGTAATCTTTTGGAGCTTCTTCAAAGCTGGACTTCGGTTCCCGTTGAGCAGATTTGTGGTTGAAGTTTTAAAGACATACCAGATTTTCCTTCACCAGATCACCCCCGAAGCAATTATTAGAATGGAGATTTTCGTCTGGTCTATGAGAAGTCAAGGTCTGGAGCCAAGCGCAAGATGTTTTTGCAGTATGCATGAGCTCTGGGGTAAAGAACAATATCACAACAATTTCAGCTGCTACAGCTTTGTTGCCCGCTCCGGCGCAAGTTACCCAGTGCCAACATTCCGGAAGAGGTGGCCCGGAGACTGGATGAAAGAAAGGTTCTATGTAAAGAATGATTTAAAGGCGAGAGAAGACATTAAAGAGATTATCATGCGCCCCATCTGGTCCCGCTTCGGCCTCCGGAAGCCGAAGGTTGAAATTGACGAGGCAGCCGAAGCATGCCGAAGGGCTTTCAGCATAGTTTGCTCTTTTGTTGGGACAAGGGACTTGCTTCAAGAACATATAGCCTACAGAATATGACCACGTGTAGACAGTTGGGAAATGCTAAAGGAAACTATCACTAACCCTAGCGAGGGCGGCCTGGTTCGACTGAAGTACACCTTCAGGTTTGGGGACAAATTTGTCGAACCAGATGATGACTGGCTGAAGTGTATTGAGAATACTAGTGATGAATTACTTGGAGCATATTCCAAGTCCGAAGATAATGCACTATCTGCAACCTTCGGGAGCCGAAAAAAGAAAAGATTAAATAGGGTTTTTGATGCTATTGGATTTGTGTACCCTGACTATCGCTACCCACCATGGGGGCAGAAAAGAAAGGGTGCATCCTCTGAAAAGGTTGCTGCTTCGGCTGCTCCAAGCGAGCCTGCGCTGAAAGGTAAAAAATTGAAGGTCCTTACCCACCGACCATGCTACATTGAACTGGCCATAGTGCCTGAATTTGGCAGGGAGACATCTTCAGCTACTGAGCCAAAAGAACCTGTTCCTCCCACGCAGAAGATTGAAAAGCCGACTGTAACGCCGAAGGCTCCTTCGATCGAGTTGATTGAAACGAAAGCTATCGAAGATAAGACTAAAAGGTCAAAAATTAAAAAAGCAACAAGTGTGTTAGGGATTCTAAGTCCTTTGACAGAAGCAACAGTGCTGACGGCAGAGAAAAGTTTTGCCATAACCCCTAGAAGGAAAAGGATGGTAAATGTATTAGATATTTTAGAAACATCGGATTCCAAACGCCCCTCTTCCTCAAAGAAGACTGCCGAAGCTGGCAAAACGCAACACAAAGCTAATCCTAAGCAAATAGAAGCCGAAGCTATAACGACCAAGGATGAAACTGAGGCAGGGCCCAAAGTGCCTGCTGAGATGAAGCTTGCAACAACCGAGCAGGGGGCCGAAGAAATACCTCCAGATGCTTATATAGCTTTTGAAAAGGTGCGGCCAAAGAAGTCGAATCTTTTATTCCCGAGGCACCTTCCGAAGTTCTTGATTATATCATTCGACATGCTTCGGGAAAGAAACTATATGAAGAAGAAAATTTTGAAGCTAAACACTATGCCCGAGAACTGAAGTACCCAAAGGGGGCCTTAGTATTTAATGGTACAAATGAAGATGATTTTTTGTATTGTCTCCCGGACAACAAAGAATTGTCTGTCTGTCGGGAGATGGCCAGGAGTATGGGTTTTCCGAAGCTCGAGGCTGGCCTTTGCGCCATGACGAAAGATGATCTTGCAGATAGCCTTGCATACAATAGTCTGAAGGTACAAAAAGTTGTAATTTTTGAGATTTATGTACTCTATAATGGAGTCTTTTATATTTATGTTAATTCATTTATTTTTATGTGCAGGGCCTAATACTTAGCAATGCTTTAAGAGCACAAAAGAATGCTGAAGACGATTGCTGCACTATTGCTCTCACAACCTTCGAACAAAGGTTATCAAGCTGAGGAACGAAGCCACAGAAAAAGACAAAATTCTACTTACATTGGTGGACAGAGTAAAGAAGGATGAAGCTAACTTCAAGGCTCAAACTGAAATTCAAAAGAATGAGATTGAAGACCTTCGAAGACAACTGGCTGAAGCCAACTTAAAGTGTGCTATCACCGAAGCTGATCTAGATGCCAGTGAATACTGGAAGAATTATTTAGAGAAAATAGTTGCAGAGCTTTGCTCCTCCAAAGAAAGATGTTTTGAGAAATCTATGGAGTGTGTGAAGAAAATAAAGACTAGCTTCGCTAACGTAGGCGCGTATTCGAGCGAAGACAACTTTATACGAGGCGACCCCGAAGGAGTTATCAAATAGATCAGTAATGAAGCCGAATCTTTTGAAGAAATTTTAAGCGACCGTGAGGACGTCTGCGCATTTTCTGGTGCAAGAGGAATTGCGGCCATCTTGGAGAAGGCAGATTGTAATCACGTTAAGACCCTGGCCCAAGCCGAAGCTGCCTTCTCCGTGGACGTCACAAAGGACCCCTCGGCCGAAGCAAGTCTAATAGGCGGAAAATTTTTCACTGATATCTGGGAAAATGGTGGCCGAGAAATGGCTCATGAAATAATGAAGAAAAGCGAAAAAGATCTTCATGATGCTCGAGAAGCAGCAAAAGAGGTAGAAAGGGCACCGACACTCAAAAGACGAATAAGTACTACTTAATGGCTTTTAGCTTTGTCATTTAATTTTTTGTGACTTCGAACTAACTGATGTTTTGTACCGCAGCTGAACTTTCTCCTCCACCAGAGCCATTCGACCCACAGGCCGACCCAGAAACAAAGAAGGAAGAAGAAATTATTAACATGGCCGAAGCTATTATCGATGAAGTTGTTGTCGAGCTACTAAATGAAGCTGCTGAAAAAGTTTTGAAGGAAGAGTAGCAGCTATTGTAAAAACATTTCTAAGATATTAATGTAACATTTGCTGAACTAAGTTTGTAATATTTTATAATTTTTTAATGTAATATGTAAATTGTTTATAGTTCGATTCTTTACGATGCATGAAACTTTACGTACGTACCGTTTTTGAGCCTTCGGCGAAAAAACACCTTCCCTTCTTTTCATGCTTCGTGAAGAAAAACTTTTATATCTCGTGAGAATATCCATACTTTGTAAAGATCATCCAAGCTTCGTAAAAACATTAATGCTACGTAAACAATAGATTTCTTCTTCCATATCAGGGTTGATGAAGTTGTACTTCTTCAAAACTTATTTTGTGCCTTAGCACAATTTCACTTCTTCGAAACATTCTCCGAAGATCAACATTGTATCCCCTTCTTGTACCATTGATGCAATATAATGTATGATGTTATGTTATGCGAAATGATGTGATGATGTTATGTTATGCGAAATGATGTTTATGCCGAAGACACACTCACACTGCCATAGTGGAATACACAATCTGTTTGCCGCTTATTTTTCGGCTTCACCGCTTATTTTCGGTGTATTAGCGCTGACTTTTCGCTGTAATTTCTGCATCCCCTTAGGAACGTCTTTTGAACTTCTTCGCCTTCTATTTCGGCGGTATTCGCGTTGACTTTTCGCGCTTCGCCTTATATTTCGGCGGTATTTGGCTCTGCATTCCCTTTGGAACGACTTTTGAGCAGAAAACTTACTCTACGCTCCCATAGGAACGACTTTTGTAGCTTCGGCAAACTTATGCTGCGTTCCTTAGGAACGACTTTTTGTAGCTTCGGTAATTTTTGAACTTCGTGAGTGTGTGGAGAAGATATATTTCACAATGGCAAGAACGAAGCTTTTACAAGAAATTGGAAATGGCAAGAAAACTAAGCTTACAATAATTGTTCCTTATTAAAGATGAAAATGACAATGAATGTAAAACTGTTTCAAGGGTAGGATATCTCTCAATAGATGTGTTTTGACTCTGGCACAGTACTGTTGACTGTGCGAGCTTCTGACTCCTCCCTGAAATCTCGCTGCTGATGAGTTTGTTGGCTCCTTTCTGGCTGCTGGCCTCGTGAATATGCAGGTTGTAGTGGTTGCGGAGGTGGAGGCTGTGGCCAAGACACCTGTGGCTGGCTAGCCGAAGCAACAGAAGCTGCAGGATGGTTACCCACATACTCTAGTATGTAGGGTGAGTGATACGAAGCGGTGTGCATGACCTGCTTCGGCTGGTTCTACTGAGCTGCAGCTTCTGCTATTTCCTTTTGTTTCTGAATGGTGACATGGCACATCCTTGTAGTATGGCCCTTGTCCTCACCACAGAATAAGCAATTAATTTTTCTAGGCTGATCCCCAAACCTTCCTCCGAAGCCCCTAGCGCCTCTGCCTCTTGGAGCTGACGGTCGGAAAGAGTTTTGTTGTTGCCCCGAAGATTGTGAAGTATATTGTGAATTCTGCAGCTGACTTCCTCTGTCATCACTCTAGGTGGAGTGAATTGACCTGACATGCCTTGGGTGGATTCTTCCTCCGAGGCCCCTGGTCATCTCAGAGAACCTGTAGGCTTCCTCCCTTCTTTGGCGAAAGTCATTGTCAGCCCGGATGTAGTCATGCATCTTTTGAAGCAACTTCTCTAGGGTCTGAGAGGGCTTCCTGGCGAAGTATTGGGCCGTAGGTCCTGGTCGAAGCCCTTTGATCATGGCCTCATTGACGATTTCATTGGGCACAGTTGGCGCTTGTGCCCTTGAATGCAAGAACCTTCGGACATACGCCTGGAGGTATTCTTCGTGGTCTTGCGTGCACTGGAATAAAGCTTGAGCAGTAACTGGCTTCGTCTGAAACCCTTGGAAACTGGTGATCAGCATGTCCTTCAGCTTCTACCATGATGTGATTGTTCCTGGCTGAAGAGAGGAGTACTAGGTTTGCGCAACATTCTTGACTGCCATGACGAAAGATCTCGGCATGACTATGGTATTGCCCGCATATGAAGATATGGTTGCTTCGTAGCTCATCAAAAACTACTTCGGATCTGAGTGCCCATCATACATGGGGGAGCTGGGGTGGCTTGTATGATGGGGGCCATGGGGTAGCCTGCAGTTCTGCTGACAGAGGAGAAGCATTATCAAAAGCAAAATTTCCACGATGGAAATCATCGTACCATCCATCCTCATTGAAGAAGCCTTCGTGGTGAAGTTCCTTATGTTGGGGCCTTCGTTCTTGTTCGTCTTGAGCAATATGGCGTACTTCTTCTGTGGCTTTGTCAATCTGTCTTTGAAGATCAGCTAGTCGGGCCATCTTCTCCTTCTTCCTTTGTACTTGCTGATGAAGTATCTCCATGTTTCTGATTTCTTGGTCCAACTCCTCCTCTTGGAGTGTTGGACTGGAGGCTTTCCACTTCTGGCTTCGGGCCTCTCGGAGGGAGAGGGTCTCCTGGTTTGGATCTAGTGGCTGTAGTGCTGCAGCCCCTGGCACTGAAGCTTTCTTCGGTGGCATGACGAAGGTCGGTGCTTGCCAGAGGTGGTCGAAAAAGGGTTCACCAGAGGTGGGTGCCAATGTTGGGGACTTGCTCTCAAATGCTATAAATTGAGAACAAGGCAACACAAAAACAGGTTATTTGTTAATGACTTTCGTCCTTCAAAGCATTGTTTCTTCAAGGATATAATGCTTCCCGGACGAAGGTCATGAAGGACATACCTTCATCATCTCAACATATATATATATATACATAATAACAGCAAACGAAGCATGCAAAACATAAGAAACAATGTAAAGAATTGTATAACATTATCATATATATATATATATATTTCTTTATATAATTGCCAATGAATATAAGGACAATATCAAATTACATCTAGTACCTTCGGCTTGACAGAAGACAAAGGTACAAGCGTGACGCAAAAAGCAAATGCCAAGTCAGCGTGAACAGTAAGGGAGTACTGTTCATCTATTTATAGGCACGGGACGTAGCCCATGTGAAATTACATCTGTGCCCTTTACATTTGCTAGTGACTCTAAAGTAATACACCGAAGTCTGAATAGTATTTTCACTTTTAAATCGGTTCCCTTTTTTGCCGTCATGCCGAAGCTCCCTTGCGTGTAGCTTCGGCGCCATGTCATCCTTCGTGTTGTTCCTGCTTCTCACTCTATGTTGTTCTGATCCGAGTCCGAAGGTACCTGTTCATATATAATACTCGGGAAATATTGTTAAATCATGTTTTTGAGGACCTTCGGAAGAAGAAGGCCCCCAACATCATTAATGTTTGTTCATGATCACATAATGAAAATATAAATAATCTAATGATTTGACATGATCATTCATGTTCCTTATATGTCCCATATGTGCCTGCTTTTTATTATTACATATCAAGATTATGAAGGTTTGTCCTTCATAACCTTCGTCTGAAGATCATTATATCCTAATGGAGATAATGCTTCGAAGGACGAAGGTCTTTAACCATTAACATTTATGTTGCCTTGTTCTTAACTCATAGCATTTGAGGACAAGTGACCAATAGTGGTGGCCTTGTTCCTTCTGGTATAATTGCTAATGTAAGGACGTGCAAGGAAGGAAAGAGTTTCTGCATTCGGATCTCACAACGGTGAGATTGCAGAAACTAGACTAGTGGGTAAAGTGTACACCTCTGCGTAGAGTTTAAAAACCTATTCGAATAGTCCGCGTCCACGGATATGGATGAGTCATGGCACTCTCATTGTGCGGCTGTGTTCAACAGGATTATCCGCCATGCGGATTGCACTCTCATTGTCACATAGGAGTGGGACTTTGCTCAGATTGTAGCCAAAGTCCTGGAGGGTTTGCCTCATCCAAAGTAGTTGTGCGCAACACTGTCCTGCGGCAACATACTCGGCCTCAGCGGTGGATAGGGCAACGGAAGTTTGTTTCTTTGAACTCCAGGACACTAGGGACCTTCCTAGGAATTGGCACATCCCTGATGTACTCTTCCTATCAACCTTGCACCCGGCATAATCGAAGTCTAAATATCCAATCAAGTCAAAGGTAGACCCCTTTGGATACCAGATCCTGAAGCAAGGCATAGCAACTAAATATCTAAGAATCTGCTTAACGGCCACAAGGTGACATTCCCTTGGGTCGGATTGATATCTAGCACACATGCATACGCTAAGCATAATATCCGGTCTACTAGCACATAAATAAAGCAAGGAACCTATCATAGACCAGTATGCCTTTTGATCAACGAACTTACCTCCTTTGTTGAGGTTGACATGTCCGTCTGTTCCCATTGGTGACTTGACGGGCTTGGCGTCCTTCATCCCGAACCGCTTGAGCAGGTCTTGCGTGTACTTCGTTTGGGAGATGAAGGTGCCGTCCTTGAGTTGCTTCACTTGGAACCCAAGGAAGTAGTTCAACTCACCTATCATCGACATCTCAAATTTTTGTGTCATTACCCTGCTAAACTCCTCACAAGACTTTTGGTTAGTAGAACCAAATATTATGTCATCGACATAAATTTGGCATACAAATAGGTCACCATCACAAGTCTTAGTGAAAAGAGTTGGATCGGCTTTCCCAACCTTGAAAGCATTAGATTAGGAAATCTCTAAGGCATTCATACCATGCTCTTGGGGCTTGCTTAAGTCCATAGAGCGCCTTAGAGAGCTTACACACATGGTCGGGGTACCGTTCATCCTCAAAGCCAAGGGGTTGCTCCACGTACACCTCCTCCTTGATTGGCCCATTGCGGAAAGTGCTCTTCACATCCATTTGGAACAACCTGAAAGAGTGGTGAGTGGCATAGGCTAATAGAATGCGAATAGACTCTAGCCTAGCCACAGGATCAAAAGTCTCCTCGAAATCCAAACCTGCGACTTGGGCATAACCTTTTGCCACAAGTTGAGCCTTGTTTTGTGTCACCACCCTGTGCTCATCTTGCTTGTTGCGGAACACCCACTTGGTTCCCACAACGTTTTGCTTGGGACGTGGCACCAGGGTCCAAACTTCATTCCTCTTGAAGTTGTTGAGCTCTTCCTGCATGGCCAACACCCAGTCCAGATCTTGCAAGGCCTCTTCTACCCTGAAAGGCTCAATAGAAGAGACAAATGAGTAGTGCTCACAAAAGTTAGCTAGTCTTGAGCGAGTAGTTACTCCCTTGCTTATATCACCTAGAATCTGATCAACAGGATGATTCCTTTGAATCGTCGCTCGAACATGAGTTTGAGGGGCCCATGGTGCTTCTTCCTCCAAAGCTGGTTCTTCTTGTGCTCCCCCTTGATCACGCTTCTCTTCTTGAGGAACCTGTTCATCATCTTGAGTTGGGGGATGCACCATCATTGAGAAAGACGGTTGATCTTGTTCTTGGTGTTCCTGTGGTCGCACAGCTCCAATCGCCATGGTGCGAATTACGTCCGTTGGAACATCATCTTCATCTACATCATCAAGATCAACTTGCTCTCTTGGAGAGCTATTAGTTTCATCAAATACAACATCGCTAGAAACTTCAACCAAACCCGATGATTTGTTGAAGACTCTATACGCCTTTGTATTTGAGTCATAACCTAGCAAAAACCCTTCTACAGCTTTGGGAGCAAATTTGGAATTTCTACCTTTCTTTACTAGAATGTAACATTTACTCCCAAATACACGAAAGTATGAAACGTTGGGTTTGTTATCGGTTAGAAGTTCATACGAGGTCTTCTTGAGGAGGCGATGAAGGTAGACCCGGTTTATGGTGTGGCAAGATGTGTTCACAACTTCCGACCAAAACCGCTCGGGCGTCTTGAATTCTCCAAGCATCGTCCTCGCCATGTCTATAAGCATCCTGTTCTTCCTCTCTACCACACCGTTTTGTTGTGGTGTGTAGGGAGCGGAGAACTCGTGCTTGATTCCTTCCTCCTCAAGGTACTCCTCCACTTGTAAGTTCTTGAACTCGGACCCATTGTCGCTTCTTATCTTTTTCACCTTGAGCTCAAATTCGTTTTGAGCTCTCCTTAGAAAGCGCTTTAGGGTCCCTTGGGTTTCTGATTTATCCTGCAAAAAGAATACCCAAGTGAAGCGGGAAAAATCATCGACAATAACAAGACCATACTTACTTCCCCCAATGTTGAGGTAGGCGACGGGTCCAAAGAGGTCCATATGAAGTAGCTTTAGAGGTCTTGATGTGGTCATCACATTCTTGTTGTGATGAGTACTTCCCACCTGTTTGCCTGCTTGACAAGCTGCACAAGGTCTATCTTTTTCGAAAAATACATTGGTTAGACCTAACACATGTTCTCCCTTTAGAAGTTTATGAAGGTTCTTCATCCCGACATGTGCTAGATGGTGATGCCACAGCCAGCCCATGCTAGTATTAGCAATTAAGCATGCATCTAGATCGGCCTCCTCTTTCGAAAAATCAACTAAGTAGAGTTTGTCATCTAGTACACCCTAAAAAGCTAATGAACCATCACTCCTTCTAAAGACAGACACATCTACATTGGTAAATAGACAATTATAACCCATATTACATAGTTGACTAACAGACAATAAGTTGTACCCGAGCAATTCAACTAAGAACACATTGGATATGGAATGCTCGGATGAAATGGCTATCTTTCCTAGTCCTTTAACCTTGCCTTGGTTCCCATCTCCAAAGATGATCAAATCTTGGGAATCTTTGTTCTTGACATAGGAGGTGAACATCTTCTTCTCCCCCGTCATGTGGTTTGTGCATCCGCTGTCCATAATCCAGCTTGAGCCCCCGGATGCATAAACCTACAACGCAAATTAGGCTTGGGTTTTAGGTACCCAACTCTTGTTGGGTCCTACAAGGTTAGTTACAATAGTCTTTGGGACCCAAATACAAGTCTTGTCTCCCTTGCATTTGGACCCCAACTTTCTAGCAACCACTTTTCATTTTTACATGAAAGTACATACGTAGTGTTGCAAGCATGAAAGACAGAGGTAGGTTTATTACACATTTTCCTAGGAGCATGAGACATACAATTTCTCCTAGGCCTATCATTAAAATTAGAACTTGAAGCAATCATAACATTTGAGTCAAAAGCATTATAACTCCTATTATAATGAGAATTTCTAGAAAAATTTTCTATCATTGTACATGAAAGCATGATTCTTTTGACTACTACTAGCCATAGGGGCCTTCCCTTTCTCCTTGTTGGGAATGGGAGCCCTTTGACTTGTTAAGTTTTGGGCTTCCTTTCGAAAGCCATGTCCATCCTTAATTGAGGGATGTCTACCAACGGTGTAGGCATCCCTAGCAAATTTTAACTTATCAAAGTCATTTTTGCAAGTCTTAAGTTGGGCATTAAGACCTGCCACTTCACCATTTAATTTTGTAATAGAAGTAAGGTGTTCAACACATGCATCAACATCAAAATCCTTACACCTATTACAAATGAAAACATGCTCTATACAAGAACTAGATTTATTAACTACTTCTAGCTTAGCATTTAAATCATCATTAATACTCTTTAAGCTAGACACAGTTTCATGACAAGCAGATAATTCAGAAGATAGCATTTCATTCCTTTTAACCTCTAAAGCAAGAGACTTTTGCACACTTACAAACTTATCATGCTCTTCATATAAAATATCCTCTTGCTTTTCTAAGAGTCTATTCTTTTCATTTAAAGCATCAATCAATTCATTGATTTTATCTACTTTAGTTCTATCTAAACCTTTGAATAAGCTTGTGTAATCTACTTCATCATCACTAGAGTCATCATCACTTGAAGTAGTATATTTAGGGGTATCTCGAGCACTTACCTTTTTCTCCTTTGCCATGAGGAAAGTATGGCGCTCGTTGGGGAAGAGAGACGACTTGTTGAAGGCCGAGGCGGTGAGTCCTTCGTCGTCAGAGTCAGAAGAAGAGCAATCCGAATCCCATTCTTTGCCAAGGTGCGCCTCGCCCTTCGCCTTCTTGTAGGCCTTCTTCTTCTCCCTCTTCCCGCTCTTTTCTTGTTCCTGGTCATTAGCATTATCGGGACAATTTGCTATAAAATGACTAGTCTTACCGCATTTAAAACAGGAGCGCTTTCCTTTTGCTTTGCTCTTGTTGGGATGCTCCTTGTGTCCTTTTAGCATGGTCTTGAAGCGCTTGATGATGAGGGTCATCTCATCTTCGTTTAGCTCGGTAGCCTCAACTTGTGCCACCTTGCTAGGTAGCACCTCCCTGCTGCTGCTTGTTGCCTTGAGTGCAATGGGCTGGGGCTCATAGATGGGCATTGGGCCATTCAATGCATCATCAACATATCTTGCTTCCTTGACCATCATACGCCCGCTCACAAACTTTCCGAGTATCTCCTCGGGCGTCATCTTTGTGTACCTAGGATTCTCACGGATGAGGTTCACAAGATGAGGTTCAATAACAGTGAAAGACCTGAGCATAAGTCGGACGACGTCATGGTCCGTCCATCTCATGCTTCCATAGCTCCTGATCTTGTTGACCAGGGTCTTGAGCCTGTTGTACGTTTGTGTTGGCTCCTCTCCCCTGATCATGGCAAACCTTCCTAGTTCGCCTTCCACCAACTCCATTTTGGTGATCATGGTGGCGTCGTTCCCCTCATGCGATATCTTGAGGGTGTCCCATATTTGCTTGGCGTTGTCTAAGCCGCTCACCTTGTTGTATTCATCCCTGCACAAAGATGCTAACAAAACAGTGGTAGCTTGTGCATTCTTATGAATTTGTTCATTAATGAATACAGGGTTATCCGTACTATCAAATTGCATTCCATTTTCAACTATCTCCCATATACTAGGATGGAGAGAAAATAAGTGACTACGCATTTTGTGACTCCAAAAAGCGTAGTCCTCTCCATCAAAGTGTGGAGGTTTACCAAGAGGAATAGAAGGCAAATGAGCATTGGAATTATAAGGAATACGAGAATAATCAAATGAAAAATTTGAATTAACCGATTTCTTTTTCTCGTCGTCGTCTCTAGGGGAAGAAGAAGACTCGTCGCTGTCATAGTAGACGATCTTCTTGATGCGCCTCTTCTTCTTCCCGTCCTTCTTCTTATGACTCAAGATAGAGTTAGTGGGCTTGTCGTCCCTTGGCTCATTGAAGATGGACTCCTTCAACATATCGTTGACCACCATCCCCTTTCCCTTAGGATCCATCTCTTCGGGCGATTAGTCCCTTTCGTGAAGAGAACGGCTCTGATACCAATTGAGAGCACCTAGAGGGGGGGTGAATAGGTGATCCTGTAAAAAATCAAATACTACTAGCCACAAAACTTGGTTAAGTGTTAGTACGATAAAACCAAGTGGCTATAGAGCGAGCTCTTGCGAATCACAATAATCACACAGAAAGACAACATAAGAGACACAATGGTTTATCCTGTAGTTCGACCAAGTATAACACTTGCCTACCTCCACATTGTGGCATCCCAATGGACGAGGGTTGCACTCAACCGCTTTCAAGTGATCCAATGATCAACTTGAATACCATGACTTTTCTTTGCTTATCTCTTTTTCCCGTTTATGAGGAATCTCCACAAGTTGGAGTCTCTCGCCCTTACAACAAAGATCAAGGTGAAAGCACAAGAGTAAGGGTGGGAAGCAACACACACAAATCCGCAGCAATACACATGCACACAAGCCAAGACTTGAGCTCAAAATGAAGCACAACGAGTTCACTACAAGAATGGAGCTCAAATCACTAACACGGTTGATCAAGTGCGCGGAGACGGAGTGTGGAAGACTTAGAATTCTTAGAGTATGCTTGATTGACTCCTCCATGCGCCTAGGGGACCCTTTTATAGCCCCAAGGCAGCTAGGAGCCGTTGGAGGCATTCTTGGAAGGCTAATCTTGCCTTCTGTCGGGTGGCGCACCGGATAGTCCGGTGCACCACCGGACAGTCACTGTAGCTATCCGGTGCGTGATCTCCTTCCTTTTCTGGCACATCCGACCGTTGCAAATTCGTGGCAGTTGGCGCACTGAACACTGTCCGGTGCCTCCAGCCGACCGTTGGCGCGCCCACGCGTCGCGCGAAGATTGCGCGACCGACCATTGCGCAGTCGACCGATGGCTCACCGGACAGTCCGGTGCACCACCGGACAGTCCGGTGAATTTTAGCCGTACGCCATTGAACTTCTCCCGAGAGCGACGACTTTGCCGCGAACGACTCACCGGACAGTCCGGTGCTCCACAAGACAGTCCGGTGAATTATAGTCATATGCCGCCGTCGAGTCCCGTGAGTGGCCTGTTCACCGAGACTGGTCTGGCGCACCGGACACTGTCCGGTGCACCACCGGACAGTCCGGTGCACCCAGACCGAGCAGGAGTTAGCTGTACACAGCACAACCAACTCTTTTTTAATTGCTTTTCTCCTGTTTCTAGCACTTAGACACAATACATTAGTACCCAAATCAATGTACTAAGTCTAGAAACGTACCTCGTTATATGATTTGCACTTCTTCAATCTTTGGCACAAATAAACATTTAGAGAATAGGTGTTGGGCACTTAATCACCAAAACACTTTAGAAATGGCGCAAGGGCACATTTCCCTTTCACCTTATCACCTTTGAGCGGGATGATCAGGGACTCCCTAGTTTAGGGGAGGGCCTAAGGTGATGGCTCAGCTGGTTTAGGTGTGAGCATGAAGGATTATCCCTCTCCCCTAAGGACTAGTTTGTCATCACTCCTTACCTATACTCTTATTAAGTACAACCACTCGAGACTGTATGGGCAGTCGCTTGATCTGAACTTGCACAGTTCGAACCCCAGGATTATGATGGCTAGGGAGCACCGGGAGGATAAGGAAAGGGAATGTTTTGTCTAGTATGGACATGGTGGTGGCCTTGTTCCTTCCGGTATAATCGCTAAGGTAAGGACGTGCAAGGAAGGAAAGAGTTTTGGCATTCGGATCTCACGATGGTGAGATTGCAGAAACTGGACTAGTGGGTAAAGTGTACACCTCTGCGTAGAGTTTAAAAACCTATTCGAATAGTCCGCGTCCATGGATATGGATGAGTCATGGCATGGATTTGACAATTAGTTTTTTGTTTTCCAAAAATGCTTTTGAAAAGTGGTTTTAAAAGGTCTGGTGGTTGCGCCGTGAGCTATGGTGGACGGAAAGTCCAGTAGCTGTTTTTGAAAATGAAAACCAGTGGGAAACTACTGAGTTACCTGGATGGTTTAGTCCAGGGGATTTTGTTCTATATTGAAAAATTTCCTGCTCCTTTGGGAGAGGATGTGCTTTGAAAAATATAAAATGTTTTACAAAAATAACCCTGCATGAAATATTGCTCTTTCTGCAAAATATCCTGAGCTCCACATATTCCATGCATTATGTCTGATTTCCCCATTCCGTGGGTGAAGGTGGGCTGCTAAGTACGTAAGTACTCACCCTTGCTTATTTGTTGTTTCTCAGAGAAGGAGATTGCTGAATCGGATTAGAGTTACGCCTGTTCCCAACCTTGCCTGTGGCTGTTGGACCGCTGATTTGCTTCGCTGCGTATATCGGGCTGCTTCAGCCCCACTCTGATAATATGTCCCGAGTTGTGGACCAACTCTTAAAGTTGATCGCCACCTTTATAGGTTTGTCTTGTTTAAGCAGATCTGGAATCATCTGATATATAAATGTGTTTACTAGCCTCCTGGAACTAGTAATTGTATCAGATTTGAGTCCCAGAGGATTGGGACGCTTCAGTTAGCCATTGCGACAGTGGGAGGACTGAATTGGTGCATCGAAGGGCGTGCCAGGTTTGGTATGAGGTAGCGGATCCTAGTACCCAGAGGATATGCGTGGGGACTATCCACAACAGCAGGATAACGTAGGGGTGCTGTGGCTACACCGCCCGAGAACTCCAGTGAGCACAAAACCTTGTGCTTTGGGCCAAACAGGTTGGGCTAATATGACCCAAAAAACTTTTGAGTCTGCCATATTAGTCCAAAAAGTAGAAAAAGTGGCCCAGCCTGGTCCTAAAGCACGTCGTGCCGTCATTGGTTCATGTCGGGCCAAGCCTAACCCATATATTTAAACCACATAAAGTCCAAATATTACAACCATATAAAGTCCATAGCTTACTAAATTAAAGATATTAAACAATGTGAGCATCATTTGACCACATAAAGTACAAATATTATAACCACATAAAGTCCATAGCTCACTAAATTAAAAAAATAAACAATAAAGGCTTCATTGGGCCGGGCTGGCCCATGCGTGTGGGTCGTGCTGGAACCCCGATAGGCCAGCCCGAATTCAGGCTGTGCTAGCCTAACCCATATCATTTCGTGCTAGACCGTGATGTAGGCTCCTGTTTTTGGGTCGTGCTCATGCTGGCCCAAAAAGCTCGACCCATGTTCCCAACACTGGGCCAATCGAGTTGGGCTGGGCTAGAAGCCATGTAAGGTGAGGGAGAGATTTTCATTTTTTTCATTTTGTTTATGATTTGACTTTTTTCCTTTTGAATTCAAATTCAAATGAAGTGCTTCGTTTCAAATAAAATGCACTAGAAATCTACAAACAAAATACCTGTGCTTCAACATGAGATGGAGCAACATGTTGTTCCTAGGGTTTTATTTTATTTGTTTTTATTGAACCCAAAATAACCCTACCTTTTTTGGAAAAGAAAAGATAAAATTAAGGTTTAAGCTTTTTAAAAGAAAATTTAATATTAAGAAAATTTAGGGTGTCACTACCTTAAAATGTCTAGTTATTTTGAAGGTATCTATAATTCACATCGTGTAAGCAACAATATTGGAGTGAAACTTGTTATAAGAAAGAAAAGAACATACTTTACCTCACTTTCTAGTCTGTTCCTTTGTGCTTGATTTTGATATATTTATCTCATTATCATTTTATCCTTCTCCATTTGCTCTTCTTCTCTTGGAGGGCAAGGGAAGAAAGTTATGTTATTTTAACTATGTTGCCCTGCTATGGTTTCTTGTAGGAGCTTTAACAGGTGACCAACAACAACCTAGTGCGACATTACCTAGCACTAAAGCATTGTCTCAAGCAATTATTAAAGGATCCCCATCATCTTATGGACTACCAAGTAAGGATTACGTGATAATCTAGCTTCTATTCGGTTGGCAGAAAAATCATGTTTTTCATATAAGGACCAAACATATAGAAAACCACTATCCCTGTATAAAAGAAATGGTTCTTAAAGAATATATCTAAACAGTGCCGACGCTGATTGATGATCAAACCACTTGACATTTTCACAAAGAGTTTGATCAAGTCAAAGTTTGAGAAGTTCCATGAAGCTCTTGGCATGGTCTATAGGACAACTCTTAAGAGAAGCTTTCCTTAAGGGAGAGTGTTAAAATATGAATAGAAAACTTTACTCAAATATTTGTCATGGAAGAAAACAGAGCTAAGTTTCTAGATGCTTCTATAATAATCATGGCAAGCCATATCCATGCAAGGAACAAGAAGTTTCTAAAACATTCTATTATAGCCATGGAGAGTCATAAAAATATGCAACAAAAAGGGAAACCTATAACTTTCTACAACAACCATGGCTAACCATAAGACATGCAAGAAATAAGGTAAGGGTTTAGAAGCTTCTACAACAACTATGGCAAGCCATGAAGTTTAGGTATTTGTTGCTATGGTAGATTCAGAATTGTCTGGACTTAGATATATGTTGAGAGCTTTCTAGGATTTATATAGGTGGCACTCACCCATTGTTCGTGTGTGCCTATATAAGGAAAGTGTCACCCCTTGCCATGATATAAGCCCATCATACCACCTCACCATACACATTCATGGTTATGGTACAAGTGAGCATGGGTGGTAAAGTGTGTGTTAGGGGTTGTATAATTTTTAATTAACTTTATCGGTAGGTTGACATTGTCATAAAACGTAAAAAGTTGGAAAATAAAAAAAAGACTAACTAACTCGAAATGTGAGTTAGTGTTATGTATAGATTATCATATAATGGTCATTATATAATGGGTGTTAGAATAATATATTTTTAATATGGAAGATAAATAACAATGCATTGAAGAAAATAAATAAAAATAATATTATACAAAGACAAAAACAGATTACACATAATAATAGTTTGATAATAAATATTAAATAAAATAAAACATTAAGATTATCTTTAACTATTATATTTCTCTACTACACCATATGTTTCTAACGAGGGCGTCCACACTCAGGACTCACCATGCCCCTGCCTTTCTCCCACGCGCGGTGCCTCCACAACGTCATCGCCGCCACTCCCCACGCGCGGCGCGATCCCAATCCCTGCACCACCAACGGCGCCCGAGCCCCGCCACCATTTCCCAATCCTGCCCCACCATGCCCCCATCAACGCCGCGCAAGCCATCCTCGCCCCAATCGACAGCCACCTCCCACGACTCACTCCCCACGCACGGCGGAATTCGAGCCATAACCACGCATCCCCAAACCCTGCGCCACCATCCTGCCTTCGTCCACACTCCCCACACGTTGCGGCGTTGGAGCCATCCTCAAGCGTGAGATCCGCTCGCCCCATGGCCGGTCAAGGCGGGAACCCGCATCTTCTTGACTCATGGCAGCAGTGATAGTGCCCCCACCCCACATGGCAAGCGCCCAGCTCTGCCCCTCCCTCCTCTCTGGTGAATGGTGCCCCCTTAACCCGTCACTCTCCTCCACACCGTGCCTCCTTCCCCAGCCCCCGTGGCTAGCCCTAACCTTCCTAAGCGTGACCATCACGCCCCAACCCACCCTATGCCATGGCGACCATCCCGCCTTCTACTCCTCTGACCACCAACCCCCTGCGAGATCTAGGAGCCCATGGAAGACCTCCTCGCTGAGGCCGAGTCGAACCCGAGCAGGATCCCATACAACAGCATCCGAGCCTGGCGGGCGAGCTGGCTGCCGGCACCATCATCGACACTGTCATGGAGTACCATGAGCCGGACGCAGAGGAGGATTCATCGGGAGGTTTGTCAGAGCGGAAGCCTCCCTACATGGTAGACGACATTGTCGCAGACGGACGTAAGTACAAACACTCCTAACCCGCAAATTAAATCCTCTCGTGTTCACGTTAATTAATTACCCATCTCGTTCTTGTTCTGATAGAGTAGAGTTTCTAAAATGATCAAATAAAAATTTCTACCACTTCATAACTTTGGAACTGATAGCCAGGTGTGGATTCCCCTACACGTTTTTTCTTACTAATCTCCTGCTTTTTGGCCTTACTTCGAGATTCGGTCTCTGGTTCACCTGAATCTATATTTTGTCTTGGTGATGACGAGGTGATTTCTTTCCCTTTTTTACCGTGACATGAGAGATGTCGCCAAAGATTAAAAGGGTTGGCACAATGCATTCTTGAATGTTAACTCTCCTAATGCACTATTTTTTCTCAAAGAACATCTAGGCGTTACATACAACATTATTGCAACTCAATTAAAAGCAGATGTGTTATCCACAAATGTTAGAACCAGATGGATGGACAGATTGTTACATATAGTATGAATGAATGGATCATGCCTGATGGATAACACCAAGCAGTAAGAGTCAAGTCTAGGCTATCTAGAACAGGAGTACAGTCCTAATAATTCAGCTACCTGTATTATTAATTAGTAATCATTATTTGCTGCTATGTTTGGGTTGAAAGTTGAAACAAAATGGATTTTTCCTTTTAATTTTTTTATGCAATGCAAAATGGGGAAATATGTTATAGGATTAATTCAGTCGGTATTTCTAATCCTAAAAAACATATTTTTACTAACATGTATTTCTTTCAAGCTGTAGGGGTAATGTGAATTTGAGTGTATCATTACCCCTACACTCAAAATGGAAAGTGCCCATGTTAGTTTTGTAATTGAGGATTATAGTTTTCTAATCCTCTCTACAATTTAGTTGGTTGCAGAAGTCTGGTAGCCTTGCATAAACATGAGATACAGGTTAGTAAAATGATAGTTGAGAATTTATGTTACATAAACATGCTGGAATGGTTGTAAGCATCATCTACCTTTGGATTTGGTCTGCAGTCATGTGTCATTTTTGAATTGTCCGCTTTTCCTAAAATGAGAAATGTCCTACCTACATGACTGCTGCATTCTCATAATCTTCAGCCATACTGAACAAACAAGCTAACTATAATTCAACACCAGAATATCTTGTAGTGTGTAACATGATCATGCACTTGTACGGATCTTGTAGTGTGCAAATTATATTGGCTGGTTTCAAATTCCCATGGATTTATATTGAGTTTGGCCTATTGTGTTTAGGATGGCTTTGGTCTATTCTGCCTCCAACGATTCAGTAGCAGTGAGCATTTGCTATCGGTTTTCACTTGGCAACTAATTTGTTGGCTTCTTTCATTTGACATAGGTTCACCATAGTGCAGCAATTGCTCGTGTGTATTTCCTGTCTCAGGTAAGCATCACAGCCACAGAGTGGGTGCAGAGCAGCAGTATAGTAGCTCATTTTTTATATCAACATTCAACATAGTTCGTTCTTAGGTCTGCAACATCTATTTTAGAGTTGTAGTGAATTTAAATTAAATCTTGTGAGGTTTCACTTTCTTGCTACAATAAAGCAATCATGACATGGCTATAGATATTTATTGGTAGCCTGTAGCCTTGATTAACCTTTCTAAAATTCTCTAGCAGTCTACTTGTGTTTCTTTAGTTTATTTTTCTAAAGTGAAGTTGTGTGATAATTGGCAGAAACTGATAGAAGTTATAGTTCAGTTGGTTGTAGAAGTCTGGTAGCCTTGCTATTATCAAACTGATATCATATAATTGACCATGTTTTACACAATGTTTGGAAGAAGCCATAGTAATGACCAGATGACAGTTTCAAGGAACTTGATGTTTTGACTATCAAACAGTATCAAATCCATTTTTTAAAAGGTAATATGGCTGGTTTGATTGAAACCATATGAATTTCATTTATCTACTCTTTTAAAGCACAAGTTTCGTGCTTCGTGTGTCACGTGAACTATGCGCCAATTGCGAGCTCGGGTGAGGATACAGTAAGAATCTCTTAGCATCATAAGATTGGCCTGCATCATAAAATTTGTATTAGTTTAGTTTTGTATTAGTTGTTGGCAAAGAATTTGTAATCATTATGCACTAATATTTGCTCTATTAATATTTGTTTCCGCTAAAAAGGGGCACATTATGTCTGGAACATGTCCATAGCAAAGAGCCTCTTGCTAGAACCATCGGCGTCGAGGTCTACTACTTTCTCGATGGCTTGGGCGAGCAGTGCCCCAGCACCTATCACCATCACCGACATCAGCCTCGCTGCAGACGACAAGATCGACGAGTTGTTCGCCAAAATCTCCCTCAGGCTAGGCCGCCGCCGCTTCTCGTCTGGACCCCGACAGGTGCCATTTGCTGATGCACTTCAGTTTCCTTCGTATCCACCATACTGCCTTCTTCCTCGAGATCTACTGATCTTTATTGCTGAGTGATGAACTTGATGCAGAAAACAAAAACAAATTTTGGTTTGGGGAATGGAAATTCGTTGCTATTTTCAACTACATTTCCTCGCTACTAACGCGTAATATTTACAATTGCAGGGCTACATAGAGGACTCTTTTAGGTCTGTTAATTAAAATGATATTTTTATTATTATTTTGATGCTCATATGTTGACAACTTCAGACTTTGGTATTAGAAGAAGAGTGAATGTATTCCATATTTCCATAAAACTTACTGTTACTTATTTAGTGATATTGTCTCAGATATAATCTTAGAGTTTAAAATGAGTGTAGTGTATAATCAGCTCTAAAATTAGGACATATCTAAAATAGCATTGTTCTATGGCATTGAGATCTAAGCCAGTTCATCAATTTACGTTATAAGTACTTGATTGTGTATATGGAAAGCTACCATGACCATATGGATCGGTATAAAGCTTACTGTCTTGCGAAGTTTTGGATTAGACTTTTTGACTGCATTATGATAGAAAACAAAAACAAATTTTAGTTTTGGGGATTGAAATTCGTTGCTATTTTCAACTGCATTTCCTTGCTGCTGATGTGTAATGTTTTTATTATTTTGATACTCATGTGTTGACAATCCAGTTGATGATTTCTTTCTTGCTGGCTGGAATCGGACTGACTTCTTGCTGGCACATGGACTTTAGATTCCCATCGTCTAGGGCTAGATTAACTATTCAGCTATAGATAATTTTTGTAACCTTGAATATAAAAGGAAGACAAGCGGTCTAGCCTGGAGCCTTGGAATAAACTTTGCATTATCTTAAATCACTGGCCAGCTGCTTTATTCATTAGTTTTCGGCTTCATATGCTGTTGCAATGCCTGAATTCCTTATAAACAGGCATATGGTTGTTCTTTGCTGTAACTTATGTGCAGTTAATGGTATTCACTTTCACCCTGTCTGGTGATGGTGCCTTTTAGCACATTAAAGTCGAGTATGAGGTCCCTTTACTAACGTTTCACGTTTTCAGGGTGCAATTGTAGATTGAGGATGATGTCAGAACTTAGAAGCTGCATCTTACATGTTTATTGCTATTGGAAACTCGTCAATGTAAATTTCAGTGTAACTGGACAGATGAGTAAATTTCAGTGTAATACCATGAGACTATAGATTACTACCAGACTCAAAGCAATTTAGGTCGGGAATCAGGTAATGATATTTAGACTCATTAAATAACTTTATTGTTATTGACACTACTATTATTTTTTGAATTTTAGTATCTTATGTGTACCATATACAATGATCTGATTAGTGTCACCTGATGAGCTGTGTTTCGCGACAATAATGTCCTGTTGGCTTTGATAACTTTGTTTTAGGGCTCTCAAGCTTGCTGAACACGAAGGGCGAGGAGGGGTGGGCACCTTTTCATTCTCCGACAACTCTCTCTCTAATCATTGACATCCTGCTTGAGCGAGGTATGACAATTGCAGTTCCTAATGCTTTTATTAAGTTTCGACATGCCATTGCATTTAGACAAACAATTATGCATTAATTAGAGCTCCTTGAAATTTAAAATTTTGTCAAGTCATTTCTATTTGTTAATGGTCAATTTCAGAATTTATCCAAGCTTTTACCTCTGTTCTTAACTGTAAGTTGATTTGGCTTGTTCAGGGATATAGCTTTTGCTATGCATCTATATTACACTATCTCTAGATACATAGTAAACCTATGGATCTAGAAAAGCTAATTCCACTTATAATTTGGATCGGAGAGGGGATTAATTAGCACTGGAATTTCGCCTCAAGTTAATAAACACTCCATCCTTGCTACCTAGAAGTATCACTTTGACTTGGGACATTTGAAGCAAACTACACGCCTCCAAACACTGCGCTGGTTATGTACTAAAATGGTTTTTAGCATTGTTTAGTGTCATGCTCAGCTAACTAGATAATACAAAGGAAATACAAGATCATGACAGGGTCAAGTGCCTATCATTCATCCTATCACAATTTGCAAGCTACATGTTAGAAAAGGAGAACAGCTAGGCCTGGAGCAGAGGTGGGAGCAAGGGAGGGGCGGCCAGGAGATGATCATGGTCGGGTTGACCACCGCTTCTCTCGGTATCATGTGTCCATTAGAGCCACCTCCACTTTTGGTGAGTAAAGCATGCTGCTCTGACCAGTCCGGTGGTTATCCTTGCTTCTTTATCCCCTCGATTTGATGAGCGGATTTCTTTCCATGTGTATAATTGATAACTTTAGATGTCCGTTGTTGATAGATTGGCAGTAGTATGTTCTTGGAACTTGATTTCACATAGTTCCTCTATTATATTCTAAATTTGAAACTTGTTTCTGAAAGATGGAATGGTAACAAGTTCTTTTTTGGTAGCACGAATGAAAAGTTGTGGGCTCAATGTTCTTATTTATCATATAAGAGTTTGCAGTATATTTCTTCTTCTAAGCTTTTAACAACGAATCTAAACTTGGTTAGGCGTTCAAATTCTAATTTTCAGTACCATTTCAATTATTATCTTTTAGGGGAATGGAAATTATATTGCCTTGACCAAGCAAACATAAGGTTTTCAAAATGATAAGACAAATCTAAAACATGTGTCAATGGACATGGTCTCAAAAAAAGACCTCAAAAAATATGCCAAATTCGTTGTAGGGCGTTTTACATCAATTATCCTTTTTCTGAAGTAACTGAAAGGATTGATTTTTATGTGTTTTATATATGTCTAGATTCATCATCATCCATTTGAATATAGTCATAAGAATCAAGGTTAGTCCAGCCAGCTATTCGCTCAATTTTTGGGAAATATGTTTTTATGCCCTCTAGATTACCTATGCCAAAAGTCTAAAAGGTAGTTGTGGGAAATATTTAGGTATAAAAAATAAAAACCGTAATGATCACATATGCCTTGCTGCATAGCATAGCTTCAATGCACATTATTTGATCTCGTTCTCCAACCGCTTTTGATATACTCGTAGTTATTGTACATTATTTGATATCAGGACCAACCGTTGTGAGGAGAAACTTCATATATTTCATGTCAAGTACACTTACTTTCACGAACAAACTTCCTAACCAAACTCACAAGGATCAGTACAACAGCGTTCCTAGCTTTTTATGCACATTGAGTGCCATATGTCATTAGAAAATCTCTAAGAGCATAGATTTAATTGTGACTAATAGTTAGCCATATGTTGCTTCAGTCATTACATGGCCACAAAAAAGATCAATTGGTCTTGAGAAGATTACCTCCAGCTGTCATCCATGTTGCTGCTGCAAAAGCCTCTAAGAGTTCCATGGCATGTACAATATATAGGCTTGTTCTCTGATTTTATGAACCCTGTTGAAAATTATGGATATCCTTTCTTCCATGGAGCTGGTAGCACATTAATGTTTCTATGTTCATAGCAAATGGCTCTAAGAATGTGTGCTCAGCTTGGTGCTTGAACCTTTTCACTTTGCACACTTGGGTTCTATTTATTCTGTTATATGCTTATGTACTCTTCATCCTGCCCCTATGCTAAACTACCAACTATTCCAAAAGCATAGTAGCTTAATAATATGCTGACAGACCCATCTGAGTACAGGACCATTGGAGTTGGGTGGTACCTTCTCTCAGGGGTGCGCATCACCTGTTCGACAGAATGTGTGGGTCAATTTGCAAATGTCTGTCTTAGCATTGGGTACTTGGTACTCTAGAAGTTAGCCTATCCAAAAGAGAACAACCGGCGTCATCCTATAGCAGAAATAGTTTTGTTTGTTTAGTACGCCTTCATGGTTATTCCATAGAGTGGATGCACGTTCAGTGCTTTCATTTAGTTTTCAAATTTCTTTTGCACCTTCAATTCATAGTGAGACATCGAGTTATAGTTCTAGCAAACTCTCTATATGACTGCACCTAAACATTTTTATTTGAAGGTTATTTGATATTCATTTTCAGCTTGCAGTTTAGAAATGGTCTTTGGATTCCCTGGTAGCCAAGGTTACTGAAGGGTAATAGAACATCTTGACCAACGGATTTGTAATATTTACTCTGTTTGGTTATCAATGTTTACTTGCTATTTAAGTTTTGTTTGATCGTCAACTTTTTCTCAATGTTTGATTGTCATCTTGACCAACGGATTTGTAATATTTACTCTGTTTGGTTATCAATGTTTACTTGTTATTTAAGTTTTGTTTGATCGTCAAATTTTTCTCAATGTTTGATTGTCAACTTTTTCTATACCAGAATCGATGTACAATCGTGTGAAATTGTATTACAGGAGTGCACATGTATCTGCTGAAGTTTTTAGAAGTTGATAGTTTTATATACTTGATTGTTATGACAAAATTGTTTTATTCATAAAGAAATCTGTCGGTGTATTGCTACCAAAATTCGCTATTAAGTTTGTGAGATATCTGATGGATGAGGTGAGATCTTAAAGGCACTACTATATGTTTCTGTAATTGTTAATTTTAGTAGGATATAGTCTCACCACATTGTTATTGTCCATGCTAGATTCTATCGATTGATGCTGATGTTAGTGAAGTTGAGTTTGGGAAGAAGGTAAGTGTTGGCACCGATCCGGGCACCAAACACGGGAATGGACTGCCTGGCAGGGCTCTCTACGGAGGCGCGGACGGTCCGCGACATAGGGCCGGACGGTCCGTGACCTGGCGCAGGAACAGCTCCTTCTCTGCACACTTCAGGATGGTCCGTGTAACACCCTAAATTCTGAGGTATAAAATTTCTTCTCTAAATGCCTACCAAATTCATGTGTTACCCTGTCGCCGACAATTCTCTGGTGGTAATGTGATTTTAAAAGTACTGTTATCTATTGTTTGTACAGGTGAAACTAACACATCCTTGTCGTCGTGCTGATTCCAAATCAAGGGGTAGTGATCCGGAAGGTGGCTATGGTTTTTGTAAGTACGAGGCTCAAATCTTGTTCAAGGAAGGTGGCTATGGTTTTTGTAAGTACGAGGCTCAAATCTGTTTCTAAACTTGATTGCATCTATGCAAGCGCTACAACCAGATTGAAGCCCAGTCTGCTGCTAGCATGGCACCTATGTGGACCCTCTACAATATGTGTATGATAGGATGTGTCATGCGTGAGTTGATATATGTTAACTGAATTGGCAAAACACTTGACATATGTTAAAATATGTTGACCCCAATGATCCTACCAAGATCTTGCTTTGGCATGATATATGTTTCATACAATTTTTTTACTCCCATCGCAACGCACGGGTACTCACCTAGTAATATATTAAAGCACTAATTTCTATTGTTGAACGATTCTATCATCGCCGCTTTTGCAAAAAAACACCTTATAATTTTTAAATTATACTCTCAATCTAGCTGGCTATTCTATCGACACTCTCTGCCCACCTTTCTTGTCCTCGGCGGCCTTCTCCCCCCTACATCCTAGTCTATCCGGAAAACCTAATGTATTCATGCGTCACACAAAGCTACATCTGGCCGTTCATCCTCCCATTCTGTCTCACGGAAAACCACGTCTGACATCTTCGCCAATCAATGCACAGCCCACAGCCATCGCCGTCTTCAACAAACTGCAATCGCCGTTACCGTGCGTGGAGTTCCACAACTGTATGCAGTCATTGCTAGCTCAATCTGTGGTGCTAATGAACAATGCATGGCGGATGACCTTCTGCATCAAGGTTAGGGATGGAGCAATGATGGAGGTGGTGGCGGAAGACATCGTCAGGGCCGGGATGGAGCGGATCTACTGCGAGCACTGCACCGTCGACGGAGTAGTGTCTTTATTGATTCACAAGTTTTTGCACATCGATCAGGACACATTACATGAAGCTAGGAGCCAAAAAAGGAAGGCTACTAGTCCGACACCTCAGGAGGAGGAGTTGGACCAAGAAATAGGGACCTCGAAGCCATTCATCAATAGGTCTAGAGGAAAAAGGAAAAGATGCTTCGTCTCGCCGATCTTCAGAAGAAGATTGATGAGGCCACTGAAGAAATGTGTCATCTCACCCAAGATGACCAAGACCGACAACCTCAACACAGAGAGCTTCGTCAAGACAACTCCTACAACGATGACGAATGGTATGATGATTTCCGTCATGGCAATTTTGCTTTTGATGATGCTTCTCCTCTAGTAGCAGAATTGCAGGCTACCCCATGTCCCCCATCATACAAGCCACCCCATCTCCCTATGTATGATGGGCACTCAGACCCGAAGCAGTTTCCCATGAGTTATGAGGCAACTATATCTTCTTTGGAGGCAACACTGTAGTCATGGCGAAATCCTTCGTCATGGCAGTCAAAAGTGTCGCACAAACCTAGTACTCTTCTCTCTGGCCAGGGACAATCACATCATGGCAGAAGCTTAAAGACATGCTAATAACTAGCTTCCAAGGATTTCAGATGAAGCCAGTCACCGCTCAGGCTTTGTTTCAGTGCACACAAGACCATGAGGAGTACCTTCAGACGTATGTCCGAAAGTTTCTGCGTCTGAGAGCACAAGCGCCTACAGTGCCCAATGAAATTGTCATTGAGGCCATGATCAAAGGGCTTCGGCTAGGACCTACGACTCTGTATTTTGCAAAGAAGCCCCCACAGACATTGGAGAAGCTTCTTTAGAAGATGGATGAATACATCCGCGCCGATAATGATTTCTGCCAGAGAAGGGAAGAAGCCTACAAGTTTTCTGAGATGACCAGGGGCTTTGGAGGAAGAATCCACCCTAGGCATGTCAGATCAATTCATAATTCCAGCATAAGTGATGACAGAGGAAGCCAGCCTCAAAGGCCACAACACAGCTCCCAATCTTCAGGGCAACAACAAAGCTCTTTCAAGCCACCAGCCCCAAGGGGCAGAGGTGGCAGGGGCTTCGAAGGAAGGTACGGGGATCAACCCAGAAGGCTATATTGCTTATTTTGTGGAGAAGATAAGGGCCACACCACAAGAACATGCCAAGTAACAATATAGAAGCAAAAGGAGATTGCCGAAGCTGAAGCACAGCAGAATCATCCAAAGCAGGTTTTAAATACTACTTCATGCTACTCTCCCTATGTACTAGAGTTCGTAGGCAACCAACAACCTTCAGCTTCTGTCGCTTCGGCAAGTCACTCTCAAGCTTCCTGGGCCTAGCTCCCATTACCATCACCATTACCACCCACTCAGACCCGAAGCCAGCAGCCAGAAGGGCACCCACATGCACAGCAGCAGTGTGATTTTTGGGAGGAATCCGAAGCTCGCACAGTCAACGGCACTATGCCAGAATCCAAGCATATCTATTAAAGAATATCCTATTCTTAATGTATCTTTATCTTTTATGCCATTTTAATTTTTTTATGAGAAACAAGTCATGAAGAACTAAATTTCGATTTTATGTAATAATTGTGCTTGTGTCAATGAAAATCGTTCCTAGGGGAGCGCGGAGTAAGTTCCGAAGCTACAAAAATCGTTACTAAGGAAGCGCGGAGTAAGTTCCGAAGCTACAAAAATCGTTCCTAAGGAAGCATGGAGTAAGTTCCGAAGCCACAAAAATCGTTCCTAAGGAAGCGCGGAGTAAGTTCCGAAGCTACAAAAGTTGTTCCTAAGGGAGCGCAGAGTAAGTTTTCTGCTTAGAAGTCGTTCCTTATGAAGCATGAAAAGAAGGAAAGGTGTTTTTTCGTCGAAGGCTCAAAAACGGTATGTACGTAAATTCCATGCATCGCAAAGAAATATATTACAACAATTTACATGTCTGATTAATTGTTCAATACACCAAATGTTACATAGTATCATTATAATAAAGTTTAATCTTCCTTAAGTATTTTCACTGTGGCTTCGTTCAGCAGCTTATCGACGACTTCATCAATGATGGAGTTAGCAACACTCATTATATCCAGTGCTTCTTTCATGACTGGATCGGCTAGGGGGTTGTACGGCTCGGGCAGCAACGATAGTTCAGCTGTAATAGACAAAATGTTAGTTCGAAGCTATAAAATTAACGCTGAAGCTAAAATTCAAAAACAATACCTATGCGCCTTTCGCATTCAGCAGCTTCTAAGGCTCGCCTAGTTTCTTCTCGGGCTTCGTGGTTTTCTTTTTCATTCTTCTTTATAATTTTGTTGGCCAATTCCCAGCCACCGTTCACCCATATATCGGAATAAAATTTTCTGCCCACTAATGTAGCTTCAGCCGAAGGGTCTTTTGTGTCGTCTATAGAGAAGGCGGCTTCAGCCTGGACCGCAGCTTTAACATGATCACGACCAGCCTTCTCCAGGATAGCCGCAATCCCTCGAGCGCCGGAGAAAGCACAGATATCCCCGCGATCGCTCAGGATCTCTTCAAATGCTTCGGCTTCCCCACTAATCCAATCAATAACGCCCTCGGGGTCGCCTCGGATGAAGTTTTCTTCAGAAGAATAGGCACCTACTTTCACAAAGCTGGTTTTTAATTTTTTCACACAATCCAAGGATTTCTCGAAGCACCTTTCCTTGGATTCATGAAGCTCCTCAACATTTTTCTCTAGCCTAGTTTTCGACCATTCACTAATTTCTTGACTAGCCTTGGCAACTGCAAAATTATCATTGGCTTCGGCAAGTTTTTTCTGAAGGTCTTCAATTTCGGCTTTATAAAATTCAGATTGAGTGTTAAACTTTGCTTCATCTTCTTTCACTTTATCCACTAATGAAAATAAAATTTTGTCCTTCTCCAAGGCTTCGTTTCTTAGTTAGACTTCTGATCGAAGGTTACCAAGAGCTATCGTGCAGCTTTAATGTCCTTCTCTAAGGCTTCATTTCTCAGCCGAAGGGGTAATATCTTCGGAGCTGGCCCCAACCGAGCTGAAAACTTTTTTCATTCGCTGCACGCAACTGCTACCGAATTCTAGACACTTATTTTGAAGCTCTTTCAAAGACTTCTGCAGCTTTGTATTGTTATTAGCTTCGGCTTTGCATTTTGCCTGCAGTTCTTGTTTCTCTTGCTCGAAGCATTCTGAATTTTTCTTTAAAATTTCTTGAGCCTGGAGAAGCTCCTTGGTTAATCTGGCATTTTCAGTTTGAAGCTCTATGAGGGAACCCTCCGTTGCCTGAAGCAGGAAGTCTTTCTTTTTAAGCGAGGCTTCGTAATCTTTAATTTTGCTTTCCATGCCCTCGATTATGATTTCATTCTTCTTGTCTTCAAGGTCTTGTTGCATTCTCAGCGCCTTACTCAGCAGCATACTCTATAGAGATAAGCCAACATCAGAAAAACTTGCTTCATCACAAAAATAAAAGAAATTCAGATAGCAAAATTTTACCTTGAAGTTGGAGTAAAACAAACTACCGACGATATGTTGTCGTCGGTAGCCGCTGATATCAACTTCAAGCTTCGGGAAACCGACATTCTTCGACAGAGTGCCGATTATCTTTGCCCCGGCCTAGTCTCGAATACATCCTAAGGCCCCTTCGTCAATTCCACCAAAGTGCATAGCTCCTGGCTGGTAGCCACAAGATATACCATATTCCTGTAGCTCCTTCTTTTCAGCATCGGATAATTCTTGACCGACCAGGTTCCGAAGGTCGAAGTTCATTTCCTCCGAAGTGGCATTGGCAGTCTTTTTCCCTTTGCCACACACTGTGGCCATGGCCTTCTCTACAGCCACAGCTGTTTCTTCCGCAGCCATATCCAAGAGCATTTTATCAATCCCATATAATGTACTCTCAAGTTTGGCAGCTTCAGCAGCTGCTGCAGCTTCGGCAGAGGTATTAGCTTCGACAACGGCCTCGGCACTTGCAATGGGTGTTATTTTGGACGCCGAGGCTGATGGTGGCATCCGTTCAATGGCTTGCATAATAGTAACGATACTTTGTTTTTTCTACCCATTCACCTTCTTCTTTGTAGCTGAAGGCTCATCCTTCTTCTATAAAAGTTCTGTTAGTTCTGGCCCCAAAGGACTTAGCAGCTTGATGGGTAAAGATTCAATCATTACCTTTAAAATTTTTGCTATTTCGGCACCAGGAGGTGTTGAAGGAATCTCCTCTGCTGCCTCGGTTATCTTCGGCTCTAGACTTTCAGCCTTCCTCTTCTTTGAAGCAGTAGTCTTCGGCTCAGGAGTGGATTTTCTTTTCTTTAAAATCTTCTCATCCTCCTTCACCATTCTGGATGCTTGCCTGCTCAGAATACTGACAACTCTCTTTCTCTTCACACCTTCGGCACCTTTATCAAGTCTTTCATAATCAGGATATTCAAATTTCAAGGCATCCATCACCTGGTTCAACCTTCGTTTGGGTCGGGTGTCGAAGGCTGCAGTCATCAGTTGGTCTTCCTTTTTAGTATAATTTCCAAGTATTTCATTGCACATTGTCTCGATCATGTCCAGCCACTCTTTACACAGTTTTTTGAACTGTTTTTCAAACTTGAAACGATAAGCCAATCAAACAAGTTCATGCTTCTTCTTCGTTTCTTTAATCTTCGGCATTCCCCAGCCGCTTGACATTGGATATGTCCGGTTGGCCAGGTATTCCTGCACCAAGTCCCTGGTACTGACTTGCTCAGCTACCACTCTAAACTCCACTTCAGCCAACTGACATGGCGACCCCAGTTGCATGTTGCATAGAGGCCTGGTCATTCCGAAGTTCAAAGACAGCGGACTCATGACCATCGTCATCAGTTTCCCTCTCTTCTTCTCATCAGCTTTCATGTAAAACCATTCATTTTTCCAGCCAGTCGGCCACTTTGTACGGTAGCTGAGGACTGGTGCCTTCGTATCCTTGCGATACGCAAAATTATAACATCCAAAATTTTCATGAAGGCCATCTGCCCTGGCCTTTGTTTGATAGTGCAATTCGTGCACGCGGCAGAAAGCTTCGGCATCCGGGCTCATCCCTTGGCTTCGAAGGGCCTAGATAAAGACGCGGAGCCTAACAATGGCGTTAGGGGTCAGCTGATGAAGATATATTTCAAAATTTTTTAGGTCTTCCTTAAAGGGAAATAGGGTTTAACCTTTTCCTATAAATGATTTTGGTGGTTGAATGCCCAACACAAATAATTGGACTAACTAGTTTGCACTAGATTATATATTCCACAGGTGCATAAAGGTTCAACACAAACAAATAAAAGATGAAAGTTAGGATTCAAAAGCAAAGGAGCAAAAGAACCGAAGGGTGCCCTGGTCTGGCGCACCGGACTGTCCGGTGCGCCACCGGACAGTGTCAAATGCACCAGGACCGTACATCTCCGAACTCTTCACCTTCGGGTTTTTCTGGCCGCGCTTCGCTATAATTCACCGGACTGTCCGGTGCACCAAGCGGAGCAACGGCTACCAGCACAATGGTCGACTGCAAAGGACACCTGAAAACGCTATAGTGCGCTCATAGTGCGGGCAGAAGTCAGAGCAGCCACCAGAGGTGCACCGGACAGTGAACAATACCTGTCCGATGTGGCATCGGACTGTCCGGTGCCACTAGAAGACAAAGCTCTAACGGTCGTCTGCGCCCGAACCCTAACGGTTGGGTGACGTGGCTGGCGCACCGGACAGCGTCCGGTGGCACACCGTACTGTCTGGTGCGCCCATCGATAGCAGCCACCCCCAACAGTTGTTTTGGTGGTTGAGGGCTATAAATCCCCCCCAACCACCTCCACTCCAACAATCCAAGCATTCATCACTCTCCATTCAATACAAGAGCAAAGTGCAACACTCCAAGACACAAATCAAAAGCCACCGATCTGATCAAAGTCTCCAATTCAATTCTAGTGTATTAGGACTTGTGAGAGGGTCACTTGTGTTTCTTGTTGCTCTTGTTTGCTTGGCTTGGCTTTCTTTTCTTTCACTTCTTACTCTCAAGTGCTTTGTAAGCGAGGCAAGAGACACCAATTGTGTGGTGATCTTTGCGGGGTCTAAGTGACCCGTGAGATTAAGGAAGAAGCCTCACTCGGTCTAAGTGACCGTTTGAGAGAGGGAAAGGGTTGAAAGAGACCCGGTCTTTGTGACCACCTCAACTGGGAATAGGTTCTTTAGAACCGAACCTTGGTAAAACAAATCACCGTGTTCATTCGCATTATTTCTTGGTGTTGAGGACTTGTTCTCAAATGCTTCGGATTAAGAACAAGGCAACATAAAAAGTGTTAAATGATAAAGCCCTTCGTCCCTCGAAACATTATTTCCCTTCGGGATATAATGTGTTCCGGACGAAGGTCACAAACAACATATCTTCGTCAGCACAATAAATTATGACGAAGAACTTACATGCAACATAAAAAGTAATATAAACATTTAAATATTATCACAACGTCATTTCTATTTTATTATCATATAAAAATAGAAATGATTTCAGATTACAAGTGTACCTTCGGATTGCAGGAAGGCAAAAGTACAAGGATGACGGAAAGCAAATGCCAAATCAGCGTGAACAGTACGGGGGTACTGTTCATCTATTTATAGACACAGGACACAGCCTGTGAAGAATTACAATTGTGCCCCTCATAAAAGTTTACAACATTGACTCAGACCTTTATGGATTGAAAGGTCATTCTATCTTTAAGTCGGTTTGTTATACCGAAGCTTCATGAAGAGGAACCTTCGGTCATCTCCTGCGGACAGCTTCCGCCGAAGCTGCTTCTTTCTACGAGACCTTCGGCGCGACGGAGCATGGCCCCAACAGTAGCCCCTTTCGCGGTGCTAGATCGTTTTTCGTAACGAGCTTGATCCGTGAAAAAAGATTCTTAAGCTTCGGGAAGCCGAAGGTCCAAAAAACACCTTCCCTGAGCTCGTTGTCGAGAAACGATTCAGTTTCCGAGCGCGTGGCAGTCCCACCTTGCAGAGTTACTATTTGGTCTCTGCGGTCCACCGCTCAGCGAGTGCAGGCGACTATCCGCCTGGTGTAAAAATCCTGGCGTTTTGCCTTCTTACCTGCAGCACTATATAAACAGTCGGGTAGGTGTGAAGTTACCACAGCATTCATTGCTATTTGCACTGTTTTGCTGCCAAAATTTTTAACCATAGCCGAAGCTTGACTCTCGGAATCGAACGAAGCTCCATCTTGAAGTCTGCTTCGTCAAAAGGAAAGACTTCGGAAGGAAAAAGTATTCAATTTCCACAAACTCAGAATTAAATGGCCAGAGTGCGATCTACCGCTAGGGTTGAGCATGAGGGGGGCGAAGTTGAAGGTTCGGAGACTGTTCCCATCTCTGAAGCAATGCAACGATCCGGACTGGTAACTTCGGAAGGAACCCCCACTGTTGAAGCAGAACAAGCAACTGCCGAAGCAGAAGAAGAGAACATTGAAGAAACTGATCCCGAAGATGATTATCGCATTGCCATGCCCAGTAAGCCCAGCCACTTGGACTTTGGAAAGTCGACCGTTTCGAAGGCTGATCTCTCCAAGATGGTAAAGTCAGGTTATTTCAGTGAGAGTCAGAAGAAGCTACTTCGCTTCGGGGGGGAAGAAACTACCCCGAAGCCAGAGAAGGATGAAATAGTCATTTTCAAGAGCTTTCTAAAGGCTGGGTTGAGATTCCCCCTTCATAGGATTATTGCAGATGTATTGAAGAAGTTTGGTATCTACTTTCATCAGTTGACTCCTAACGCCATCGTCAGGATTAGTGTTTATATCTGGGCCCTCCGAAGCCAGGCGGTGGAGCCGTTTGCCGACAGCTTTTGTCGAGTTCATGAGCTGCATTACCAGACGAAGGCTAGAAAAGATGGACTACATGATAACTTTGGTTGCTACAATTTTGCCTATCGGAAAACCACAAAGTTTCCTGTGATCAGCTACCGAAGCAAATGGCCGGCAGGCTGGAAATCAGAATGGTTTTATGTGAAAGTTGACGAAGACCAAGAGAAACTGGTACAAAGCCCTCTTGAATTGATCTTCGGAGAAACAAGACCACGATGCCAAATGTCATTAGAAGGTTCCACTTGGGCTGCACTGGCTGAGTTTAAAATTATTTCAGAGCATATCAGTACTAGGGACCTGGTTCAAGAGTTCTTGGCCTTCAGGGTTTTCCCTACTTTAAAAGAATGGGAAATGCCGAAGATAGAGGGGGAGAAGAAAGAAGGGGAACTTGTGCGGTTACCTTACTATTACAAGTTTAAGAAATACTTTAAAAAACCTTGCCAAGAATGGCTGGACACAGTTGAAATAATGTGCAATGAAATACTCGGCAATTACTCCAAAAAAGAAGATCAATTGATGACTGCAGCCTTCGGCACCCGTCCGAAGCGAAGGCTGAATCGAGTGCTGGACGCCCTGGGTTTTGAATACCCTGACTATGAAAATCTGAACAAAGGTGCCGGGGTCCAAAAAAGGAAAAGGGGAGCCGAATCTTTAAATGAAGATGAGGAAGAACCACCAAAAAAGAAGAATATTCCGAAGAAGAAAATATCATCTCCAAAGCGAAAAGTATCTGACGAAGAGGAGACTCCCGCATCACGCTCTGCCGCTGACGTGGAAGAGATTTTAAAGGTAATGACTGAATCCCTGCCTGCGAAGCTAAGTCCATTGGGGCCTCAACTGACAAAGTTTTTTCAGAAGGAAAAGGAGCCCGAAAAAACGAAGAAAACAACCAAAACAAAGAGACAAAGAATCATCGCAGTGACAGAAGTCATTGACAAGACACCACCGAGGGCTTCAGCTCAAAAGATACCAGCGGCTGAAGAAATAACAAATATTGAAATCCCACCTTCGGAGGTCGCGGCTGCCGAAGCTACCTCACCTGAAGGTTTGAACTTGGAAAGCACAATTGAACATATCGACAAAATACTGCTAGACATGGCCACAGAAGAAGCTGCTGCTGCCACCGAAGAGACCATGGCCACAGTGTCTGGGAAAGGAAAGAAAATTGTTGACGAAGCTTCAGAGGACGAAGCCTTCATGTTCCAAAATTTAGTTGGAGAAGAATTATCAAAAACCGAAATAGAAGAGCTTAAAGAGTATGCCAAATCCTGCGGATATAAACCAGGAGCACTCCTCTTCGGGGGTATTGATGATGAAAAATTAGACTGCATTCGGGATCAAACTAGAGCTAAGGTCATCGGTACTCTATCAAAGAGTATCGGTTTTCCGAAGCTGGAAATGGACATTAGCCGCTACCGACGACAACATATCGTTGGTAGTTTATTTTATTCCAATTTCAAGGTGAACTACTATTCCCTTGACTTTTATTGTTTTCAATAATGTAGACCTGTCTTAACGAAGGTTGTTTATGTGCAGAGTATGCTGCTGAGCAAGGCTTTGAAAATGCAGCAAGATCTGGAAGACAAAAAGCACGAGGTTATAATTGAAAATTTAGAGAGCAAAATAAAAGAGCAATTAGCTACTATTGAAAAGAAGAACTTTGAGCTTCAGGCAACTGAAGGCTTATTGGCAGAAGCCGAAGCTAAAATAGCGGAATTGAATACGAAGCTTCTCTGCCAATCTGAACATTTTGAACAAGAAAAGCAAGAACTAAATGCGAAACTTGAAGCCGAAGTCCAAGAAAATTTAGTTTTGAAAAAATTATTGGCAAGCCTTCAAGATAAATGTTTGGAATTTAGCAACAAATGTATTGAACGACTGAGAAAAATCTTCCACTCAGTTGGAGCTAGCAGTGAGAAATTCACCCCGTCAGCTGAAGATTTACCAAAGACCTTCGAACATATTGAAGGTGAAATTGATGAGCTTGACGAAGTTATAGCCGGGCACGGTGACTTCTGTGCCTGGGTAGCTTCTCGGGGCACTGCTGCTGCCTTCTTAAAAGCTGGCTGTGATCATGGAAAAATTGTCAATAGGCCCAATTTCACTCTATCACCAACAATTTTAGATGATATTCCTGACCTCGCCCGAAGCATTTCTAACAGATTTGTAAAAATGATATGGACAAAAGGCGGGCGAGAAAAGGCTGGAGACGAAGCTCGGAGTCATCTTGGACCAGTAAGAAGTCATACCTTGTGCTTACCTTTTCCTTCAATCTTGGTTTTGACCCACAACAACTTAATTCATGTAGGATGACGAAGCTGAAGCTGATGCTTGAAGAATATGCAGCCGAAGCTGAAGCCCAGTGAAGACCAGTAGGAGTAGAGTGTAGAAAAAACTCAAAAGGCTTTTGTAATATCTTTTGTAAATACAGCAAAACTGTTCTTAATGAACTTTGTTCATACCTTATAATATGTTCTTACCCCTCCATCAATGTATAAAGCGCTTTGATGTGGACGAAATTAGTATTTTGAGCCGAAGGCGAAAAAAACACCTTCCCTTCTTTTCGTACACAGCGAAGCATAAAAAACAACATTGCCCTTTCTTCCGAAGCTCTCCTTTTTGTACGTGAAGAAGCTCTTCTCTTATGCCGAAGCAACCACTTATGCCAAGATGATGATTATCCTATATATGCCTGAATGAATGTTTATGAATGCAAATGCTATGATGTAATGTGATGTGCGAATGGATGTCCAAACACATATCCGAAACCATACCCTCAGCCATTATTTCCTTAGAAACAATCACACATCAGCTCTGCATTCCCTTAGGAACGACTTTGGAGCTTCTTCGCCTTTTACTTTCGGCGGAATCAGCGTTGACTTTTCGCTGTAAGCTCTGCATTCCCTTAGGAACGACTTTGGAGCTTCTTCGCCTTTTACTTTCGGCGGAATCAGTGTTGACTTTTCGCTGTAAGCTCTGCATTCCCTTAGGAACAACTTTGGAGCTTCTTCGCCTTTTACTTTCGGCGGAATCAGCATTGACTTTTCGCTGTAAGCTCTGCATTCCCTTAGGAACGACTTTGGAGCTTCTTCGCCTTTTACTTTCGGCACTCAATGGTGCGTTCTCAGCTTTTACATTTACATTCCTTGGGGGATTTTGCTCTTATAGAACTAAAAAAGGAAATTACATATGATGGCCCCATTAAAAACCTTTCTCCCCCTTTAGAAAGGAAAAGGGTGCCATGAAAAAGAAAAGAAAAGACATAAAAAGTTACATCAAGTTACACATAATATCGCCGAAGCTCATCCGCATTCCAAGATCTTGGAATATCGTTGCCGTCCATGTCCTTCAATCTGTATGAACCAGGTCTTGACGAAGATGCTACTAAGAAAGGTCCCTCCCATTTCAACTGTAACTTGCCCACTGTGTCTGGGTTGGCCACTCTCCGAAGCACCAAGTGTCCCGGCTCAATATTCTTTAGCCGAACTTTTCTATCTCGCCATTTGACTGTTTCGGCTTGGTATCTATTGATATTCTCCACAGCTTGAAGCCTGATCCCTTCTAAAGCATCTTTTTCCACAAAACAAGCATCTTCAGGACCTGATTCTGTCGAAGCTACTACTCTTATTGATCCAGTTTTAGCTTCTTCCGGAGTTATTGCTTCGTCACCGAATAATAACTTGAATGGAGTAAAGCCTGTAGACCTTGATGTTGTTGTATTGTGGCTCCACACCACTTTAGTTAACTGATCTGGCCACTTTCCCCTGGGTTGATTGAAGATTAACTTCATTATTCCTGTCATTATAATGCCGTTGGCTCTTTCAACGAGCCCATTTGACTCCGGATGCCTGACTGATGCAAAATGGATCTTCGTACCAATTTGATCACAGAAATTTCTGAAAGCTTCGGAGTCGAATTGTGTTCCATTATCTACAGTGATGGCCTTCGGTACCTCGAAACGACAAACAATTTTCTGCCAGAAAAACTTTTGGACAGTGGCCGAAGTTATTGTGGCTAGTGGCTTTGCCTCAATCCATTTAGAAAAATACTCCACAGCCACTATAACATATCTTAAATTCCCTTGAGCCGGTGGTAATGGACCTAACAAGTCAAGGCCCCACCTTTGCAATGGCCAGATGGGTTGTATGAGCTGTGTTAAAGACGAAGGTTGTTTCTGATCTCTTGCACATTTCTGACAGCCTTCGCACTTTTGAACTAATTCCGCTGCATCCGAAGCTGCCTTCGGCCAATAAAACCCTTGGCGAAAAACTTTTCCAAGTAACGGCCTAGATCCAATGTGAGATCCACACAGGCCTGCATGTATTTCTTTCATCAACTCTATACCTTCGGTTCTAGATAAACACTTGAGTAGCGGAGCGCAAACTCCATGCTTGTACAACTCCCCTTCTATCATGACATATGGACGAGCTCTTGCCTCTATCCTCCTGTTATAAGCTTCGTCATCTGAAAGGAACTTACCCTGAAGGTAAGAGATGATCTCAGTTCTCCAATCTTCGCTATAAATAGGAGATATGTTGAGGACTGCTCTTTCAAGGAGTTCCACTGAAGGTGCCTTTATTGTTTCGAAAAACACATCCGAAGGTAAAGGCAGCCCCTGTGCTGCTGACTTAGCTAGCAAATCAGCATGCTCATTTTGTCCTCGAGGGATATTTTTGACAGAAAATCCTTCGAAGGAAGCTTCGATTCTTCGGACCGTGTCTAGATATTTTTCAAGCTTCGGATCTTTAGCCTTGCAACTCTTGTCGATATGACCCGAAACAACCTGGGAATCAGTTTTAAGGATCGTCCTTCTGATTCCCATTGCTTTTAATTTCCGAAGGCCTAGGAGCAGAGCTTCGTACTCAGTAATATTGTTTGTACAGCTAAAATCGAGTCTTGCCGCATAACAAGTTTTAACTTTGGATGGTGAGACCAACACAGCGGCTGCTCCTGCTCCAAAGGTTCCCCAAGACCCATCGCAAAACACTGTCCACACTTCGGCATCTTTATTTGTTTCTTCATCCTGAGCCCCTGGCGTCCAATCGGCAATGAAATCTGCCAACGCTTGAGACTGGATCGAGGATCTATGCACATAATCAATGCAAAATTCATTGAGCTCTGCAGCCCATTTTCCAATTCGTCCAGTAGCTTCTCTATTTCTCATAATATCCTTCAACGGTTGTGAAGAAGGAACAATAATATTGTATGCTTGAAAATAATGCCGAAGCTTCCTGGATGCCATCAAAACAGCATATAATACCTTCTCCAATTCTGTATAGTTTCTCTTTGATACACTAAGGACTTCAGATACAAAATACACTGGAACCTGCTCCTTGACTTGGCCATCGAGCTTCTCCTGGACAAGTGCTGCACTTACTACTGAGTGCGAAGCTGCCACGTATAACAACAAAGGAGCCCCTGGCATTGGTGGAGTTAATGTTGTTAAATCTATCAAATATTGCTTCAGTTCTTCAAAGGCTTTTTGTTGATTTGATCCCCCATTGAAAGACTTCGGCTGATTTCAGCACTTCGAAGAATGGTAAATTTCTTTCTGCTGATCTGGATATGAATCTATTGAGAGATGCCAGCCTCCCTGCCAATCTTTGGGCCCCCTTTCTTGTAGTTGGTGGCTCCATTCGAAGTATAGCTTCGATTTTACTTGGATTAGCTTCAATTCCCTTTGTTGAAACCAAGCATCCAAGAAATTTCCCCTTCTTTACTCCGAAGACACATTTTTCTGGATTCAGCTTTAAGCCAGCTTGTCTGAAACTGGCGAAGGTCTCCTGCAAATCAGCAATATGGTTTTCCTGTTTCGTGCTTTTTACAATGATGTCATCAACATAAGTTAGCACATTTCTGCCTATCTGAGACTGGAGGACCTTCGCAGTCATTCTGCTGAAACTTCCTCCAGCGTTTTTGAGCCCCTCAGGCATCCGAAGATAGCAATATGTGCCACTTGGGGTTATGAAGCTAGTCTTCGGCTCATCTTCCTTCTTCATCCAGATTTGGTGATAGCCTGAGTAACAGTCTAGCAGACTCATGAGCTCTGAAGAAGCTGCTGCATCAACTAAAGAGTCTATCCTTGGCAATGGGAATTCGTCCTTCGGACAAGCCTTGTTGAGATCTGTAAAATCGATACACATTCTCCACTTGCCATTGGCCTTCTTTACCATAACAGTGTTAGCTAGCCATTCTGGGTACTTTACTTCTCTGATAACTCCTGCACTGAGGAGTCTTTTTACTTCATTACAAGCACCTTCGGCCTTATCATCGGACATTTTCCGAAGCCTCTGCTTTCAGGGTCTGAAGGATGGGTCAACATTGAGCGAGTGTTCAATAACATCCCGATTTACTCCGCAGAGGTCATTAGCTGACCATGCAAAAACATCTTTGTTGTTGAACAAAAACCTTATCAAGGTTTTCTCCTGGTCTTCGGATAATTGAGAGCCCAACAGCACCTTCTGCTCTGCTATGTCCTCACATAGGAGCATGGGCTTCGGCTGATCTGCTAAAGCTGCTTTCTCCCTTCTGAATTTGTACTGTTCACAAGCTTCAGCTCCATCTATGTTATGGATTGCTTTGGAGTCAGTCCAGCTTCCTTCAGCCCTTCTGGCAGCTTCCTGACTTCCATGAATGGCGATGGGTCCTTGATCCGAAGGTATCTTCATGCAAAGATAGGCAGGATGAAGAATTGCTTCGAAAGCATTGAGGGTGCCACGGCCAATAATTGCATTGTAAGGGTATTCCATGTCAACAATGTCAAACACAATTTGCTCAGTTCTAGTGTTGTTGATGAACCCGAAGGTCACTGACATGGTGATCTTGCCCAGCGCTACAATCTGTGTTCCTCCGAAGCCACAGAGAGGGTGCGTAGCATCATGAATCTTATCTTCTGGCTCTTGCATTTGCCTGAAGGCCTTAGCAAATATGATATCAGCTGCACTGCCTGTATCAACCAAGACATTGTGGACCAGAAATCCTTTGATAACACAAGAGATAACCATGGCATCGTTGTGTGGGTAATCCTTGAGTTGAAGGTCTTCTTGGGAGAAGGTAATAGGAATGTGAGACCATCTCGACTTGATGAAGGGTCCTTGCACCCCAACATGCTGTACCCTTCTCTGTGCTTCCTTCTTCTGCTTCTTGTTGGCTGGCTCTGAACATGAACCGCCTGTTATCGGGAACAGCAGCTTCGGAGTCGAAGCAGCTCCAGCTTGATCGTTGGACGAAGCCATCAGCTTAAAAAAGTGGAAGTGAGTTCACCGGAGGTGGGCGCCAATGTTGAGGACTTGTTCTCAAATGCTTCGGATTAAGAACAAGGCAACATAAAAAGTGTTAAATGATAAAGCCCTTCGTCCCTCGAAACATTATTTCCCTTCGGGATATAATGTGTTCCGGACGAAGGTCACAAACAACATATCTTCGTAAGCACAATAAATTATGACGAAGAACTTACATGCAACATAAAAAGTAATATAAACATTTAAATATTATCACAACGTCATTTCTATTTTATTATCATATAAAAATAGAAATGATTTCAGATTACAAGTGTACCTTCGGATTGCAGGAAGGCAAAAGTACAAGGATGACGGAAAGCAAATGCCAAATCAGCGTGAACAGTACGGGGGTACTGTTCATCTATTTATAGACACAGGACACAGCATGTGAAGAATTACAATTGTGCCCCTCATAAAAGTTTACAACATTGACTCAGACCTTTATGGATTGAAAGGTCATTCTATCTTTAAGTCGGTTTGTTATACCGAAGCTTCATGAAGAGGAACCTTCGGTCATCTCCTGCGGACAGCTTCCGCCGAAGCTGCTTCTTTCTACGGGACCTTCGGCGCGACGGAGCATGGCCCCAACACTTGGTTTATTTGTTTTCCCCTCTCTCCCGGACTTAATACTCATTCTAACGGTAACCCTAGCTTGTAGTGTGTGTTTAAAGTTGTAAATTTCAGATTTCGCCTATTCACCCCCCTCTAGGCGACTTTCAATTGGTATCAGGGCCCGATACTTCATTAGAGTCTAACCACTCGAAGTGATGTCGGGAGGATCCGCCAAGAGGGAGATGGAAACGACCACAAGCCACGGGAAGGCTCCTTCAAGGGAGTCCGGTGCCGAAGGAAGGGAGGAATCACCTCCCCGCGTCAAGTCCGGTGACAAGAAGAAGAAGATGAAGAAAGTGGTCTACCACGAGACCTATTCTTCGTCGCCCTCCACCTCCGGCTCCGATACCGCGTCCGTCACTTCTAAGCGCCATGAGCGCAAGAAGTATAGTAAGATGCCACTTCACTATCCCCGTATTTCAAGCGTGCTCCTTTGCTTTCCGTCCCATTAGGCAAACCACCGTTTTTTGATGGTGAGGACTATTGTATGTGGAGTGATAAAATGAGGTATCACCTAACCTCACTCCACGCAAGTATATGGGATATTGTTGAGTTTGGAGCGTAGGTACCATTTGTAGGGGAAGAAGGCTACGACTCGGACGAGGTCGCCCAAATCCGGCACTTCAACTTCCAAGTCACTACTATACTCCTCGCCTCTCTATGTCAAGAGGAGTATAATAAAGTGCAAGGGTTGAAGAGCGCCAAAGAGATTTGGGACGTGCTCAAGACCGCGCATGAGGGAGACGAGGTGACCAAGATCACCAAATGGGAGACGATCAAGGGGGAGCTTGATCGTTTCATCCTCAACCAAGGAGAGGAGCCACAAGCTATGTACAACCGACTCAAGGCCTTGGTGAATCAAGTGCGCAACCTCGGTAGCACCAAATGGGATGACCATGAAATGGTCAAGGTTATTCTAAGATCACTCGTTTTTCGCAATCCTACACAAGTTCAATTAATACTTGGTGATCCTAGATATAAGTTAATGTCTCCTGAGGAGGTTATAGGAAAGTTTGTGAGCTTTGAATTGATGATCAAAGGCTCCAAACAAATTGTCAACTTGAAGCAAGGCGGCACCTCCACACCCGAGGTGCAACTCGTCGCATTCAAAGCGACAGAGGAGAAGAAAGAAGAGTCTACATCAAGTAGGCTCCCCATCAACGCCTCCAAGCTCGACAACAAGGAGATGGCGCTCATCATCAAGAGCTTTCGCCAAATCCTCAAGCAAAGGAAGGGGAAGAGACTACAAGCCTCATTCCAAAAGGGTGTGCTACAAATGTGGTAAGCCCGATCGCTTTATAGCTAAATGTCCTATGTCAAGTGATAGTGACAGGGGTGACGACAAGAGGGGAATGAGGAAGGAAAAGAAGTACTACAAGAAGAAGGGCGGCGATGCCCACGTGTGTTGGGAATGGGACTCCGATGAGAGCTCCACTGACTCCTCCTCCGACGAGGATGCCGCCAACATCACCGTCAACAAGGGACTCCTCTTCCCCAACATCGGCCACAAGTGCCTCATGGCAAAGGACGGCAAAAGGAAGAAGGTAAAATCTAGAGCCTCCACCAAATATACAACATCTAGTGATGAGGGTAGCTCTAGTGAAGATGAGGATAAATTGCTTACCCTTTTTGCCAACCTTAACATGCAACAGAAATAAAAATTGAATGAATTGATAGGTGCTATTCATGAGAAGGATGAACTCTTGGATAGCCAAGAGGAATTCCTTATTAAGGAAAAAAGGCATGTTAAAATTAAAAATGCTTATGCTCAGGAGATAGAAAAATGTGAAAACCTGACTAAAGAGCTTAGCATTTGCCATGATACTATCTCTAACCTTAGAACTGAGAATGCTAGTTTAAATGCTAAGGTTGAGAAATTAAATGCTTGTAATGATTCAATTACCAATCTTAGAAATGAAAATGCTAGTTTAATTTCTAAGATTGATAAATTGAATGAATCTATTTCAAGCCTTAGGACTGAAACTGCTAGCTTAATTTCCAAGGCTAAATATTTGAATGTTTGCAATAATTCTATTTTCTGTCTTAGAGATGAAAATGCCATGCTAAAATCTAAGATAGATGAATTAAATATTTGCAAACCCTCTACATCTACTATTGATCATGTTACTATTTTTACTAGATGTAGAGATGTTAATGTTGATGCTATTCATGATCACCTTGCTTTATTTAAACAACAAAATGATCATATAGCTCAATTAACTGCTAAAATCAATGAGCATGAGACAGAAAATGAAAAATTTAAATTTGCTAGAAGCATGCTCTATAGTGGGAGACGTCCTGGCATTAAGGATGGCATTGGTTTCCAACAGGGAAGCAATATCAAGCTTAATGCCCCTAAAAGATTGTCTAATTTTGTTAAAGGTAAGGCTCCCATGGTTCAGGATAATGAGGGCTATAGTTTATATCCTGCTGGTTATCTCGAACACAAAATTAGGAGAATTCATGCTAAGAAATCTCATTCTGTTTCTCACAATGCTTTTATGTATAAGAATGAGGCTTCTAGCTCTAGGCAATCAACCCATGTCAAATTACCTGAAAAGAAAACTCCTACTGCATCAAATGAGTCTAACATTTCATTTAAGACTTTTGATGCTTCATATATTTTAACTAACAAATCAGGCAAAGTAGTTGCCAAATATGTTGGGGGCAAACATAAGGGCTCCAAGACTTATGTTTGGGTACCCAAGGTACTGTTTCTAACGTAAAAGGACCCAAGACTGTTTGGGTACCTAAGAACAAGGCCTAAATTGTTTTGCAGGTTTATGCATCCGGGGGCTCAAGTTGGATAATTGATAGCGGATGCACAAACCACATGACAGGGGAGAAGAGAATGTTCTCCTCCTACGAGAAAAACGAAGATCCCCATAGAGCTATCACATTTGGGGATGGAAATCAAGGTTTGGTCAAAGGACTTGGTAAAATTGCTATATCACCTGACTATTCCATTTCCAATGTTTTTGTTGTATATTCTTTAGATTACAATTTGCTTTCTATATCTCAATTATGCAAAATGGGCTACAACTGTCTTTTTACGGATTTAGGTGTTACTGTCTTTAGAAGAAGTGATGATTCAATAGCATTTAAGGGAGTATTAGAGGGTCAGCTATACTTAGTTGATTTTAACAAAGCTGAACTTGATACTTGCTTGATTGCTAAGACTAATATGGGTTGGCTCTGGCATCACCGACTAGCCCATGTTGGAATGAAGAATCTTCACTAGCTTCTAAAGGGAGAGCACATTTTAGGACTAACAAATGTTCATTTTGAGAAAGACAGGGTTTGTAGCGCATGTCAAGCTGGAAAGCAAGTTGGTGCCCACCATCCACACAAGAACATCATGACGACCGACAGGCCGCTTGAGCTACTCCACATGGATTTATTCGGCCCGATTGCTTACATAAGCATCGACGGGAGTAAGTATTGTCTTTTAATTGTGGATGACTATTCTCGCTTTAATTACTTGGGTATTCTTCTTATAGGAAAAATCTCAGACCCAAGAGGCCTTAAAGGGATTCTTGAGACGAGCTCAAAATGAGTTCGGATTAAGGATCAAGAAGATAAGAAGCGACAACGGGACAGAGTTCAAGAACTCACAAATAGAAGGCTTTCTTGAGGATGAGGGCATCAAGCATAAGTTCTCTTCTTCCTACACACCTCAACAAAATGGTGTAGTGGAGAGGAAGAATAGAACTCTATTGGACATGGCGAGGACCATGCTTGATGAGTACAAGACTCCAGACCAGTTTTGGGCTAAGGCGATTAACAACGCCTGCTACTCCATCAACCAGCTCTACCTTCACCAAATCCTCAAGAAGACATCATACGAACTTCTCACCGGTAAAAAGCCCAATGTTTCATATTTTAGAGTATTTGGTAGCAAATGTTTTATTCTTGTTAAAAGAGGTAGAAAATCTAAATTTGCTCCTAAGGCTGTAGAAGGCTTTTTACTTGGTTATGACTCAAACACAAGGGCATATAGAGTCTTCAACAAATCCACTGGATTAGTTGAGGTTTCTTGTGACATTGTGTTTGATGAGACTAATGGCTCCCAAGTGGAGCAAATTGATCTTGATGAGCTAGATGATGAAGAGGCTCTATGCGTCGCTCTAAGAAATATGTCCATTGGGGATGTGTGTCCTAAGGAATCCGAAGAGCCTACTCAAGCACAAGATCAACCATCATCTTCCATGCAAGCATCTCCACCAACTCAAGATGAGGATCAGGCTCAAGACAATGGAGATGAAGATCAAGATGATAAGCCAACTCAAGAGGAGGACAATGATCAAGGGGGAGATGAAGTTGATCAAGACAAGGAAGACGATCAAGAGATATAGGGTCAAAGACCGCCACACCTAAGAGGCCACCAAGCGATACAAAGAGATCACCCTGTCAACTCCATTCTTGGTGATATCCATAAGGGGGTAACAACTTGATCTTGAGTCGCTCATTTTTGTGAACATTACTCTTTTGTGTCCTCTATTGAGCCATACAGGGTGGAGGATGCACTAAGAGACTCGGATTAGGTGCTGGCAATGCAAGAGGAACTCAACAACTTCACAAGGAATAAGGTATGCCATTTAGTTCCACGTCCTAATCAAAATGTTGTAGGTACCAAAAAGGTATTCCGCAACAAGCAAGATGAGCATGGTGTGGTGACAAGGAACAAAGCCCGACTTGTGGCCAAGGGCTATTCACAAGTCGAAGGTTTGGATTTCAGTGAAACCTATGCACCCGTAGCTAGGCTTGAGTCAATTCGCATATTACTTGCCTATGCTACTTACCATGGCTTTAAGCTCTATCAAATGGATGTGAAAAGTGCCTTCCTCAATGGACCAATCAAGGAAGAGGTCTATGTTGAGCAACCTCCTGGCTTTGAAGATAGTGAGTACCCTAACCATGTGTATAAACTCTCAAAGGCGCTTTATGGGCTCAAGCAAGCTGCAAGAGCATGGTATAAATGCCTGTGAGATTTCCTTATCACTAATGGTTTCAAAGTCGGCAAAGCCGATCCTACACTCTTTACTAAAACTATTGCAAAATATTTGTTTGTATGCCAAATTTATGTTGATGATATCATATTTGGGTCTACTAACAAATCTACATGTGGAGAGTTTAGTTGGATCATAATTCAGAAATTTGAGATGTCGATGATGGGGGAGCTGAAGTATTTCCTAGGATTTCGAGTCAACCAACTCCAAGAGGGCACCTTCATCAGCCAAACAAAGTACATTCAAGACATACTTACCAAGTTTGGAATGAAGGATGCCAATCCCATCAAGACACCCATGGGAACTAATGGGCATCTCAACCTCGACACAGGAGGTAAGTCCGTAGATCAAAAGGTATACTGATCGATGATAGGATCTTTACTCTATTCATGTGCATCTCGACCGGATATTATGCTTTCTGTATGCATGTGTGCAAGGTTCCAAGCCGATCCTAAGGAAGTTCACCTTAGGGTCATGAAAAGAATCATGAGATATTTAGTTTACACTCCTAAGTTCGGACTTTGGTACCCCAAGGGATCCACTTTTGATTTAATAGGTTATTCAGATGCTGATTGGGCAGGGTGTAAAATTGATAGGAAGAGCACATCAGGGACTTGTCAGTTTCTGGGGAGATCCTTGGTGTCTTGGGCTTCAAAGAAACAAAACTCAGTAGCTCTTTCTACCGCTGAAGCCGAGTACATTGGCGCAGGCCATTGCTGTGCGCAATTACTTTGGATGAGGCAAACCCTCAGGGACTATGGCTACAAATTGAGCAAAGTCCCTCTCCTATGTGACAATGAGAGTGCAATCCGCATAGCGGATAATCCCGTTGAACACAGCCGCACTAAGCATATAGACATTCGGTATCACTTTTTAAGGGATCACCAACAAAGGGGGGATATCGAGATAGCTTATGTTAGCACCAAAGAACAATTAACCGATATCTTTACCAAACCATTAGATGAGAAAACCTTTACCAAACTTAGGAATGAGCTAAACATTCTTGATTCTCGGAATTTTAATTGAAACAATGCACACATAGCTCATTTATATACCTTTGATCATATCTCTTTTATGTCTACGACTAATATGTTTTCAAGTGTATTTTTATACTAAGTCGTAGATTGAAAGGGAAATGGAGTACTCGACAAAGACAAGGCTTCCACTCCACTCTATTGGTATCCTTTATCCTTTGTCGTTACTCCACACTCCAAATTGGTATAATCCTTCACTCTTATTTACTTGTACCAATGGGGAGAAAGTAAGAAGGGCTCTCAAAGTCTCTGTTTTTGGCGATTAATGTCAAAGGGGGAGAAAGTATTAGCCCAAAGCAAAAGGACCGCACCACCACCACCTTTCAAAAATTTTTTAATGTATTTCAATGTATGTTGATTTTCAATTGGTATATTTTCAAAACTAGCATTTAAATATATTTCCAATTGATATCTATTTAAACCCTCTTGAAAGCTAAGAGAAGAATTTCATTCAGGGGGAGTTTTGTTTAAGTCAAAGGAAAAGCATTTGAAACAGGGGGAGAAAATTTCAAATCTTGAAAATGCTTCTCGAAATCTTATTCATATACCTTTGAATATTTGCAAAAGGACTTTGAAAATATTTTCCAAAAGAATTTGCAAAAAAAAACAAGTGGTGCAAGCGTGGTCCAAAATGTCAAATAAAAGAAAGCATCCATGCATATCTAGTAAAAGTAAAAATTGGTTTAATTCTAAGTAATCTATGCACTCACCTTATACAAACTAGTTCAATTTTGCACTTATATATTTGTTTTGGTTTGTGTTGGCATCAATCACCAAAAAGGGGGTGATTGAAAGGGAAATAGGGTTTAACCTTTTCCTATAAATGATTTTGGTGGTTGAATGCCCAACATAAATAATTGGACTAACTAGTTTGCTCTAGATTATATATTCCATAGGTGCATAAAGGTTCAACAAAAACCAATAAAATATCTAAGTTAGGGTTCAAAAGCAAAGGAGCAAAAGAACCGAAGGGTGCCCTAGTCTGGCGCACCGGACTGTCCGGTGTGCCACCAGAGAGTGTCCGGTGCACCAGGACTGTACATCTCCGAACTCTTCACCTTCGGCTTTTTCTGGCCGCGCTCTGCTATAATTCACTGGACTGTCCGGTGTGCCACCGAACTGTCCGGTGCACCAAGTGGAGCAACGGCTACCAGCGCAACGGTCGACTGCAAAGGACACCTGTGAACGCTACAGTGCGCGGACAGTGCACGCAGAAGTCAGAGCAGTCGCCATAGGCGCACCGGACAGTGAACAATACCTATTCGGTGCGGCACTGGATTGTTCAGTGCCACTAGAAGACAAAGCTCCAACGGTCGTCTGCACCTGAACCCTAACGGTTGGGTGACGTGGCTGGCGAACCGGACAGTGTCCGGTGGCGCACCAGACTGTCTAGTGCGCCCATCGACAGCAACCACCCCCAACAATTGTTTTGGTGGTTGAGGGCTATAAATCCCCCCAACCACCTCCACTCCAACCATCCAAGCATTCATCACTCTCCATTCAACAAGAGCAAAGTGCAACACTCCAAGACACAAATCAAAGCCACCGATCCGATCAAAGACCCCAATTCAATTCTAATGTATTAGGACTTGTGAGAGGATCACTTGTGTTTCTTATTGCTCTTGTTTGCTTGGCTTGGCTTGGCTTTCTTTTCTTTCTCACTTCTTACTCTCAAGTGCTTTGTAAGCGAGGCAAGAGACACCAATTGTGTGGTGAACCTTGCAGGGTCTAAGTGACCCGTGAGATTAAGGAAGAACATCACTCGGTCTAAGTGACCATTTGAGAGAGGGAAAGGTTGAAAAAGACCTAGTCTTTGTGACCACCTCAACGGGGACTAGGTTCTTTAGAACCGAACCTCGGTAAAACAAATCACTGTATTCATCCACATTATTTCTTGGTTGATTTGTTTCCCCTCTCTCCCGAACTTAATACTCATTCTAACGCTAACCCCGGCTTGTAGTGTGTGTTTAAAGTTGTAAATTTCAGATTCCGCCTATCCACCCCCCTCTAGGTGACTTTCACTTCCCCTATCATCTCGTTCAGAGGAAATCGCAGTCCCGCTCTGAAGAAGCTCTTAAAAACCACTACTTCATCATTCTTTGGCACTGGGGTAGTCTCTTCTCTAGCAAATCTGACAAGTTTGCTTTCAACTTCCCCAAAATAACCTAGTTTCATCATCATGGGTATGTCGTCTTTGGACACAGTAGATTTCTCAAAATCTAAATGACTAGGCTTTGTTGGGATCAAAATACTGTAATCTTCACTTTCATCAACATTTTCTTCTTCAGCAACAGTGTGCAGTGGAAGTCTTTGCATGGTCCATGTTCACCTTTCCCTTTCAATGCACCTTTAAGACTACATCAAGTAACTCAAACACAAGGATTAGTCTCAAAGGGTCAAGTTGTAGCACTTCTCCCCCTAAATATGTGCATCATTCACACATGGACTTGTGAGGTCATGGGATCCCTTGCACAACTTGAGCACCATAAATAAGCAACAAATTGCATAAATGTATAAGTAACATGATCAAAGGCATAAAACACATGTATGCTATAGACCAATCCAAGTTACACGAATCTAAGACATTTAGCTCACTATGCAGCCTGCAAAAGGTTTCTCATCTAATGGCTTGGTAAAGATATCGGCTAGCTAGTTCTCGGTGCTAATATGGAAAACCTCAATATCTCCCTTTTGCTGGTGGTCTCTCAGGAAGTGATGCCGAATGTCTATGTGCTTAGTGCGGCTGTGTTGAACAGGATTATCCACCATGCGGATTGCACTCTCATTGTCACATAGGAGTTGGACTTTGCTCAGATTGTAGCCAAAGTCCCAGAGGGTTTGACTCATCCAAAGTAGTTGCGCACAACACTGTCCTGCGGCAACATACTCGGCCTCAGCGGTGGATAGGGCAACGGAGGTTTGTTTCTTTGAACTCCAAGACACCAGAGACTTTCCTAGGAATGGGCACATCCCTGATGTACTCTTCCTATCAACCTTGCATCCAGCATAATCGGAGTCTAAATATCCAATTAAGTCAAAGGTAGACCCCTTTGGATACCAGATCCCGAAGCAAGGCGTAGCAACTAAATATCTAAGAATCCGCTTAACGGCCACAAGGTGACATTCCCATGGGTCGGATTGATATCTAGCACACATGCATACGCTAAGCATAATATCTGGTCTACTAGCACATAAATAAAGTAATGACCCTATCATAGACCGGTATGCCTTTTGATCAACGGACATACCTCCTTTGTTGAGGTCGACATGTCCGTCGGTTCCCATTGGTGTCTTCGCGGGCTTGGCGTCCTTCATCCCAAACCTCTTGAGAAGATCTTGAGTGTACTTCGTTTGGGAGGTGAAGGTGCCGTCCTTGAGTTGCTTCACTTGGAACCCAAGGAAGTAGTTCAACTCGCCCATCATCGACATCTCAAACTTTTGAGTCATCACCCTGCTAAACTCCTCACAAGACTTTTGGTAAGTAGAACCAAATATTATGTCATCAACATAAATTTGGCACACAAAAAGGTCACCATCACAAGTCTTAGTGAAAAGAGTGGGATCGGCTTTCCCAACCTTGAAAGCATTAGCAATTAAGAAATCTCTAAAGCATTCATATCCAGGCTGGGAGAAAAAGGCTTACCATTTTATAAATTACTCAAGAAGGTGGATAAATTTCAGTGGACCTCAGAAGCATAGGAATCCCTAGATGCAATGAAAAAATTCTTGACAACACCACTAGTGTTGAAACCGCCACGCCGAGCCACGCCAACTCAACCAGCAGAAGATCTGCTATTATATATCTCTTGCACGACTGACGTGGTGAGCACCGCGTTGGTAGTCGAGCGAGCAGAAGAAGGACATGCATACCCAGTACAGCATCCTGTTTATTTCATCAGTGAAGTCCTGGGTCCCTCAAAGAAGAAATATCCTCATGTTCAAAAGCTATTGTATGTAGTGCTTCTAACTGCACGCAAGCTTTGGCACTACTTTGACGACCACAAAGTCATAGTAGTCACTGGATTTCCAATAGGTGATATTCTCCACAACAAAGAAGCCATCGGAAGAGTAGCCAAGTGGGCCTGTGAATTGGGGTCTCATAACATCGAATTTCGACCTCGCACTGCCATCAAGAATCAAGCACTGGTTGACTTCGTATCAGAATGGACTGAGCAACAGGTACCGGATAATCCGGAAGTCGCAGAAGTATGGCAAATGTATTTCGACGGCTCATTGAAGCTACAGGGAGCAGGCGCAAGGATCCTCTTTACTGCACCTGGGGGCGAATACCTCAGATATGCCCTTCAGTTGCTATTTCCAGCCTCTAACAACGCAGCCGAATACGAAGCTCTGATTCACGGGTTGAACATTGCCATATCGCTGGGCATCAAGAGATTAATGGTATATGGAGATTCTCTGGTGGTCATAAGTCAGATAAACAAAGAATGGGATTGCTCGAATGATTCCATGAGAAAATATTGCACCGCTGTCCAAAAACTAGAAGAAAAATTTGAAGGATTGGAGTTTCATCATGTGGAGAGAGACCGCAACACCGCGGCTGATGCATTGTCTAAGCTAGGGTCCAGTCGGACTCAGGTCCCACCCGGAGTCTTTGTCCAAGAAGTGCCGCACCCGAGCATCTCAGCGGACCGGGTAGAAGAATGCAATACTCTGAGCCAACCGGAGTCAAACCCTGATGACTGGAGAGAGCCGATCATCAGATATATAAGGAATGAAGAAGAACCAGATGACAAAAATACAGCCGAGCGTATCGCAAGGCAGTCGGCTCACTATACTCTCATTGGGGATGCGCTATACAGAAGGGGCGCGTCAGGAATCCTCATGAAGTGTATTCTTTCAGATACTGGAAAGCAACTTCTAGATGAGGTCCATGCCGGGCAATGTGGAGTGCATGCAACATCCAGGACCATGGTTGGGAAAGTCTTCAGGTCGGGTTTCTACTGGCCAACAACGAAAAGTGACGCAGCCAAGTTAGTTCAGAAATGCGAAGCCTGCCAATACTTGTCGAAACAGCAGCACCTACCGGCACAGCAACTACAAACCATACCCGTAACTTGGCCATTTGCATGATGGGGGTTGGATATGATTGGGCCGTTCAAAAAAGCTTAAGGAGGATACACTCATGTACTGGTCGCTATCGACAAGTTCACAAAGTGGATAGAATTCAAACCCATTGCTTCCTTAACTTCAGCTAAAGCAGTGGAATTCATACAAGACATAATATTCAGGTTTGGAATACCAAACAACATCATCACTGACCTGGGATCCAACTTCACAAGTTCATAGTTCTTCAACTTTTGCGAACAAAAAGGCATTCAGTTCAAATATGCCTCCGTGGCACACCAAAGAGCCAATGGGCAGGTAGAAAGAGCCAACGGGATCATATTAGAGGCGCTCAGGAAGAAAGTTTTTGACAAAAATGAGAAGTTCGCAGGAAAGTGGATCAGGAAATTGCCATACGTCGTTTGGAGCCTGAGAACTCAACCTAGTCGAGCCTTGCATGGAAACACTCCTTTCTTTATGGTCTATGGTTCAGAGGCAGTGCTACCTGCTGATCTCAAGTTTGGAGCACCAAGGTTGATCTTTGAAAACATAGCAGAAGCTGAGGCTACTAGGCTGGAAGATGTCGACATACTCGAAGAAGAACGACTAAACACGGTGATTCAATCAGCACGGTATCAGCAAACTCTGAGGCGCTATCATGATAAGGCCATACGGCATCGATCCTTCGCAGTGGGAGACCTCATCCTCCACCGAATTCTAACGGGGGAGGGGCGGCACAAATTGTCACCTCTATGGGAAGGACCATTCATAGTAGCTGAAGTCACTCGGCCTGGATCATATCGACTCACATAGATGGATGGCATGGAAGTCGGGAACTCATGGAATATAGAACATCTCAGGAAGTTTTATCCTTAACCATATTCAAAAAGCTATTGGGGCGGCAATGTACTCTATAAACCGGGAAATGCATCATCAATAAAAAAGACTTCGGGAATTCTTCGTCTTACGTTCTTACTCAAGTCAGGGTGACCACTATACCCTACTAACGGAGCAATCGGCTTAAGTTGGCAATGACTTAAGACGGTGCAACATGCTCACGCTTACTTAACTCAGGGTGACCACTATGCCCTACTAACGTAGCAATCGGCTTAAGTCGGCAATGACTTAAGACGGTGCAACATGCTCACGCTTACTTAACTCAGGATGACCACTATACCCTACTAACGGAGCAATCGGCTTAAGTCGGCAATGACTTAAGACGGTGCAACATGCTCACGCTTACTTAACACAAGGTGACCACTATACCCTACTAACGGAGCAATCGACTTAAGTCGGCAATGACTTAAGACGGTGCAACATGCTCACGATTACTTAACTCAGGGTGACCACTAAACCCTATCAACGGAGCAATAGGCTTAAGTCGGCGATGACTTAAGATGGTGCGACATGCTCGCACTTACTTAACTAAGGGTGACCACTATACCCTGCCAACGGAGCAATCAGTTATGGCCGGTGATCACTATATCCCCGACAGCGGAACGACCGATTTAAGCTGACGACAACTTAAGTTGGCACGACACATTCAGCACGTTCGCAACTATTCATCCTAGGGTGATTTCTATGCCCTACGAAAAAATTCAAAATCATCATGATGCACTTACTTTTACGATTGTAGATACCGTGGAACTCTAACAAAACAATAAACAGTATTCGGTGCCGAAAAATGTTTTCTAACGAAACATCTAAGAACACTAACCATATACTCGAGGCATTCAGTGTTTTCTATCTAGAAATGTTTTTCTCAGGAGCGACCGACGAGGAAGGACGACTCGAAGAATCGGGAGAAGCATTCACATCTGCCACTATGTTGTCTGGAACAACCACACCAGGCCTCCTCATCAGAATTCGCCCCGCGCGAATGGCTTTATCCATGGCCTTATCGCGCTGGGCCTTCAGAGTAGCAGAAGTATCTTCAGCGGCCTTGACATCCAACCGAGCGGCCTCTAGCTCCCGGACTACTGACTTTTTGGAAGCACGCAGATCCTTGATGATAGTATCCTTGTTCGACACCAATTGTCTGAGGCGAATCATATCATCCAGAGACTCTTGCAGCTTATAGTGGTGGTTATCCAAGTCCTCCATGGTAAAACGATGACTCCTCTCCAAGATAGTCAATGAGTTGCTGGCATCACAGTATAGCTTTTCTAGATTATCACGGGAAGTAGCGAGGGCATGCTTTTCCTCCTGCAAACAAGAATCAGTTTCTCCGAACGTCGAGCAAGCAATAAGAACACAGCAAACAAAGCCAAGATTCACAGGCCACCTTTTCAGAGTCGAGCTGAGCATGGAGAGTAGAGTTCAGCGTGTTAGCATCATTCAGAGAAGCAGAGACCCGGGCCAGTTCAGCCTGGCCTTGAGAATACTTTTCTTCAAGATCGGAGCACCGCCGGGCCAGTTCAGTCTGACCTTGAGAATGTCTTTCTTCAAGATCAGTGTACCACCGGGCCATGTCTGTCAGGAAATAGTCAAGCAAGGGTGTTCAGCTATAAAGCAGATTACTCAAACAGCCAATAAAAGCAAAAGGGGGCACTAACCAGCATTTGCCGTCTCCAATTCAGATACTCGCCGCTGAAGTAACACCGGATTCCAATGCATTAGGGACAAAGCCCCTTCTGGGACAGAGGTCCCCTGTGATTTCAATCGGCTAGTCATTTCATCCACCAGTGCCTGACGACAAAAACAGATGAGCATAATAACGACAGTCTACCTGAAATAAAAGACAGGGCAGAAGAAACCAAGATACCTGGAGGTTAGAGAAGAATGAGGGAACCCCTAAGTCGTGAGAAATCAACTGATGGTTCGCTGAAGGGCCACCAACTGGAACAACCCGCAATGCATCATTGGGAACCAAGTCAGTGTCACCGGCAGAAGTCAGAACTCTGTCATCGGGAACGTTAACCTCTAAAACGACCTCTCGACATGAAACCTGCACTGCTGCCATACAATCAGAGTGCGGCAGAGAAGATCCCACATGAACATCCATAGAAGTGTTAGAGGGAGAACCAACTCGGACACCCTCGGGGGTAGGGTTATCGCTTGCGCTACCCATCTGAGCCGGGTCATTCCCAGCAACACCCTCGAGGGCTGGGTAAGCGCCAGCACCATCCTTGAGGGCCGAATTCTCTGCAGCAGCCACCTCTAAGGCTGAAGGTCCCTCAGTCACTTCCATGGGAGCAGCGCAATCTAGGCCAGCTTCCTGATCCTCAAGACCACGCTCCAAGGTCGATGAGGCGCAGGACGCTGCCCGGGATGACCCCAACCCGGCATCAAGCACATCAGCACAAACATCCATCGCGTCACCATCTGTCGGCTCTGACAACAGATCTTCTGGAACCATATCCTCAAGAGCCTAATCAAAGTTGGCCAGAGACAATTCTTGTAAATCAACAAGAGCAGACAGGGCTGGAGAAGGAATACCACTGCTTTCGCCACTGGTAATGTAGCGTCAGCTGTTCTTCCGAGTTAGAGGGACTTCATCCTCCTCCTCCTCGCCATCATCGACAACACGGATAGAACACCCATTGGGGTCAACGTCGTCCAGGTCACACCCATTGGGGTTAATAGCAGGAAGGTTACACCCATCGGGATTAGTTTCAGCAAATGTAGGCACTGGCACTTCTTCAGCAGCAGGAACGGAAGGACCAGCATTCTAATCAAAACTAGACACCCGACGAAGACATCTCTTCTTCTGTTTCTTCCCATCAGCAGGAGAAGCAGGCTGATTGGCTCGGCGAGAGCGCTTCGGACGAACGTTGTAAGACTTCTGAATATCTAAAGCTTCGCTATCCTCTGGGATGGGCACTGTTGGAGCGAAGGCAGAAACGCCACCCTTCGCCCGAAGTCTCCACCGCTTAGCCCCTGCCCTGACAGGCAAAGCAGTCAGGGACACCCTTCGCTTGATCGACACCAGGGACAACATGGAGACCCTTCGCTCGATTCGGCACCAGACGAAGGCCTGCGGCAACGCCTCCCTACGGCACGGCCTCGGTCAGCTCCGAGGCCCACATGAGGTCGGGCCCATTGTAACGGGCCCTGCGTGGCCGCGGTTGTGTTACGGGCCTAATTTGTAAAGGCGTACTTGTAATTACAGCTTGTAACCCCGCTTTATGGGAATATTCTGGGGATAAACTAGGTACCTGAGGGCACATGCGTCCTTAATGCAAGGCGCCGTGCACTCGGATACCTATAAATACCCCCGCACAGTGCCCGTGAGAGGCCAGATTAACAGAGCTTTTGCCATCTCGCGCGAGTGCCCTGTTGCCATCTCCATTCACTCGTGTTGGATCTCCTTGCTGTCGAGAGACAGTGCCAACATTTGGCGCCCACCGTTCGTGCTACGAGACAACCACCCGCGATGGCACCCAAGAGAGCTAACCCGAAGGCTGACGAGGCTGCGAAGGCAGCACTGCTCGCCGCAAGAAAGGGCAAGGCCCTCGCCCTCACCCAATCCACCCACCAAGAGGCCACTGAAGACGACACCCTCCGCACCTGCGACCCTGAGGGACAACCCTCAGGCTTCGCACCTCCCTCAGACATCGCTCCACCGGAGGGCACGGATCTCGCCGAGGACGGTGAGGTCCTCGGCATCTCAGCAGAAGAACAGCTACAGCTGCGCGCCCTGCGCCTCAAGAACCGCAACCTCCAGAGGCAGAAGGAGATACTGGAGGCCAAGCGCCAGCGTGTGTCCGCACTTGCCAAGGTGCGGCAGATGATACGCGACGAAGAGCACAAGGCCCAGGAACTCGAGCGGGAGATCGCGCTGATGCAGCGCGAAGGCCACCTCAGCCCGCGGCACGAGTCATCCCTCCAGCAGCGCGCACAAAACGAAGACACGCGCGAAGGCCACCCCGGCCTGCAGCATGGGCCACCCCTGCAACACCGCGCGCAACTGGAGGACCCGCGTTTCCCCCAGCGCGACTTCACTTTCCAGCACGCCGCGCCATTCCAAGGGGTCAACTATCTCGATGAGCGAAGCCCCCTGGCGCCTCACCTGCAAGTGACGCCGTGGCCAGCTAACTTCCGGGCTGGGACCTACCCCAAGTACAACGGCAGCACCGACCCGGCTCAATACATAATGAGTTACCAGGTCGCCGTCGCATCGTCCGGGGGGGACGACGCCACAATGGCGAAGTCCTTCATCATCGCCCTCGAGGGCCCCGCGCTCACCTGGTTCACCAGGTTGCCCCCGCTGTCCATCGATTCCTGGAGAAGTCTCCGGGACAAGTTCCTCCTCAACTTCCAGGGGTACCGCCTGGACACCGACACCCTGGCCGAGCTCTCGCTCTGCAAGCAGCTAGAGAAGGAGACCCTGAGAGAATATTACCGCAAATTCTTGACACTCAAGTCACAGCTACCCTCAGTCGATGACCAGATTGCCATCCACTATGCTATCAGTGGTCTTCGCGCTGGCGTCCTTTACAGCCATTGCATCAGGGACCCGCCCAAGAACCTCCAAGAGTTATACCAGCTGTTTGAAAAGTACGCCAGATCCGAGGAGCTCCACCAGCGCAAGATTGAGTCCCAGCGGAAGCCAAAAGATGCTCCGCAGTCCAGCCGCACGTGGACAAGGACTCCGCAGCCAGACTCCGGTCGGGATGGCCGCGGTCAGCAGCAAGTGCACAACATCGCCAACCAGCAGCCGGCCGCTGACCCCCTTTGTCGCCAGGAATATCCCCCCCAGGGCCGCGGAAGTGGAACTCGCGGCAGGGGCCGAGGGCGTGCGCAGCCACCCCCTCCGCCGCGCCGATTTTACTGCCTTTTCCATGGCGAAGACTGCGCCCACCAAACTAAAGACTGCCCCGAAGTAAAGGCCACTAGAGACAGAATGGCGAGGGCGCAGCCAGCCGACAACCCCAGAATTGTCGCGCATAATTACCAGCCACCCCCTCCACCATATATCCACGCTCCCGCCCCGCATCCACCGCACCACGCTTACCAACATCATCAGGAAGTACAAATCGTACATCCTCTGCCTCCACCACCACACCAGCAACAACAAAACATCCCCCACGCCCCAAAACAGGAAGACTTCGCCGATCAACCTTATCGCGGAGTCATTCATATGATAACTGGGGGGTCCAGCACCGACTTCGACACCAAGCGGCAGAAGCGGGACCACTACCGCAGCATAAACCATGTCGCTGTCACGGGCCCAGTTGTGCAGACGAAGTGGTCCCACATACCGCTCACCTTCGACGCACGGGACGTCGACTTGCGCAGCGCCCCCCACTGCGATGCCATGGTCATCAATTGCAGCGTGGCAGGCTGGGACCTACACAAGGTCCTCGTTGACAACGGCAGCCAGGCGGACATCATCTTCCTCCACGCCTTCGATCGCATGGGCATCAGCCACAGCCTGCTCAAGCCTTCGGACAACCCGTTGTATGGCTTCGGCGGCAAAGGCACCTTCCCCGTCGGCAAAATAGAGTTGCCCCTCTCCTTCGGTGTAGCACCCAATGCCCGAAGCGAGCAAGTGACTTTTGACATTGTGGATATGGTATATCCATACAACGCCATCATGGGTCGGGGCTCCATCAATAAGTTTGAAGCTGCCATCCACGGACTGTATTTGTGCATGAAGATACCAGGCCCTCTAGGCGTAATTACAGTCCGCGGTAACCAGCAAGCTGCGCGCAACATAGAGCGGGACTTCGTGCCTGGTCAGAGGAACGTGCACTGTCTCACGACACAGCGCGAGGTCCCTGCGCCCGCCAGCCCAACTGACAAGCAGCACGACAAGGCTCAGTTGCAGAGTCAGGATGGGACCAAGACTGTCCCCCTCGATCAGGCCACGCCCAAGCAGACAGTCACTATCAGCGAAGACCTTACTTCGCATGAAGAAGAGAAGCTTCTCTGCTGCCTGGCCAAGAATAAAGATGTCTTCGCCTGGTCCGCCCTCGACCTGGTCGGAGTCAGCCGATCCATAATCGAGCACAGTCTGGGGATCGACCCCTCGGTGCGACCAAGAAAGCAAAAGCTTCGCAAAATGTCCGATGAAAAGACAGAGGCCGCCAAGGCGGAGGTGCACCGCCTCCTAGAGGCTAAATTCATTGAGCCAGTGGCTTACCCCACATGGCTCTCCAATGTTGTAATGGTGCAGAAAAAAAGCGGGAAATGGCGGATGTGCATAGACTTCACCAGTCTCAATAAGGCCTGCCCAAAAGACAATTTCCCGTTGCCACGGATCGACAAAATAGTCGATAGCGCGGCCGGATGCGAGGTCATGTCTCTCCTCGACTGCTTCTCCGGCTATCACCAGATATACATGAAGGAGGAAGACAAGGCCAGCACCAGCTTTATAACACCCTTCGGCACTTATTGCTTCATCAGAATGCCGGAGGGTCTCAAGAACGCCGGGTCCACCTTCTCCAGACTCACCAAAACAGTACTCGAGGGGCAGGTCGGCAGAAATATATTTACATATGTGGACGACATCGTCGTCGCCAGCAAAAATAAGGAGGACCACCTCGCCGACCTGGCCGAGACATTCGCAAACATGCGAGACGCACGACTCCGCTTAAACCCGGAAAAGTGCGTTTTCGGTGTTCGCCAAGGCAAGATATTGGGCTACCTGGTGTCGCACCGCGGCATCGAGGCCAACCCAACCAAGATCCAGGCCATCATCGACATGTCGCCTCCGCAGTCCACCAGGGATGTCCAGCGTCTGACAGGCAGATTGGCCGCTCTCAACAGATTCATTTCCAAGTCGGCCGAGCGAAGTCTTCCTTTCCTCAAAACTCTCCGCGGCGCAAAAGACTTCGCCTGGGGGCCGGAGCAAGCAGCGGCCTTCGCCTCATTAAAGCAGTACTTAACGGAGCTGGCCACCCTCACGAGCCCCGACTCCTCGCTCCCCTTATTGCTCTATGTCGCGGCTTCGCCGCACGCGGTCAGCGCGGCACTAGTGCAGGAGCAGACAGTCGAAGGCGCTGTCAGACAGTGCCCTGTTTATTACGTCTCCGAGGTCCTGACTCCGTCCAAATGCAACATGACAGAGCTGGAGAAGATCGCCTACGCAGTCGTTATGTCCTCGCGCAAGCTGCGCCATTATTTTGAAGCATTCAAGGTCCGCGTCACCTCAGATAGGGGGCTCGGCGAACTATTTAGAAACCCGGAGGCATCGGTGAGGATCGCCAAGTGGGCAGCCGAACTCTCCGGCTACCACATCAGCTTCGAGCCCAGGACAGCCATCAAATCGCAAGTCCTGGCAGACTTCGTCGTCGACTGGACCGGGCCAGTAACACAGCCGGACCCGACCACAGAGAAGGTTTGGACGATCCATTGCGACGGCGCATGGTGCCATGCGGGGGCAGGCGTCGCTGCAATCATAACATCACCAGTCGGGGTCAGGCACAGATATGCAGCACGACTCAGCTTCAATCTGGAATCCGACAGGTGCACAAATAATATAGCAGAATACGAAGCAGTCATCCTCGGCCTCCGCAAGCTGAGGGCCCTCGGAGTCACCACTTGCATCATCAAAACAGACTCCAAGGTAGTTGCCGGCCAGGTCGACAAAGACTATGCAGCCAAGGACCCCGCGCTCATGCAGTACCTCGCGGCCATCCGAAGTCTCGAGAGGCAGTTCAAGGGGTTCACCGTGCAGCATGTGGACCGGGCCAAGAATGAGGAGGCCGACGCATTGGCCAAGGCCGCGGCCAGGGGCGAAACTCTGCCCTCCGACGTGTTCTTCCACGTCATCGGCACGCCAACAGTCCGGAGCCCCGAAGGGCTCCAAATAACCAATGACAGCGAGGGCCACCGTACAGTCAACCTCATCATGACCGAAGACTGGCGAGCACCCATTACCCTGTTCCTGCAGGGGTTTTATCACCCAGCCGACATCAGTGAGGCCAAGCGCCTCAGACATCGAAGCCGGGACTTCGCTCTGATTGAAGGCCAACTCTACAAAAAAGGGGTCAGCCAACCAATGCTTAAGTGCGTCACCGAGGCCGAAGGCATGCAGGTCCTACGCGAAGTCCACAGTGGCACGTGCGGCTCGCACGCGGGGCCAAGGGCCCTAGCTGCTAAGGTGATACGCCAGGGTTTTTACTGGCCAGCAATGATTTGCGCCGCGAATCGGGTCACTCGGTCCTGCGAAGCCTGCCAGAAGTTCTCTCCTCGGTCAGGCGGCCCTTCGCAGTACACAAAGCTGATCGCCCACACATGGCCTCTCCAGCGCTGGGGTCTCGACATTGTTGGACCCCTGCCCACCGCTCAGGGGAACCTCAAGTTTGCCTTCGTCGCGGTCGAGTACTTCACCAAATGGATCGAGGCACGGGCTGTCTCCACAATAACATCGAAGACTGCCCAAAAATTCTTCTGGCAGAACATCGTTTGCCGTTTCGGAGTACCGTCCGAGTTAACGGTCGACAACGGCAAACAGTTTGATAACCAAGACTTCAAGGATTTTTGTTTCTCCATTGGCACCAAGCTTGCCTTCGCCTCAGTCTATCATCCGCAGTCCAACGGGGTCGTGGAGCGCGCCAACGGAAAAATCTTCACAGCTATCAAAAAAATGCTCCTCGATGAAAAAAGGGCAGATGGAGCGATTTCTTACCTGAGGCAGTCTGGGCACTAAACACGACTGAGTGCAGGGCAACCGGGTTTACTCCCTTCCGTCTGTTATACGGATCGGAGGCCATGACCCCGCAGGAAATAAAGCACGGGTCCCCGCGAACAGTCCCGTCAGCCGTCCCAGATGTGGACGAGCCAACTTCAAAGGATCTCATCGACGGAGACCGTGTCTTCGCCCTACAGGCCCTGAACAAGTATCAAGCCCAGACCAAAGCATGGCGCGACCACTCAGTCACCCCGAGGGAGTTCAGCGAGGGGGACCTCGTGCTCATTCGGACAGCTCGGACGGAGTCAAAGGGCAAGCTGGAGCCCAAGTGGGAGGGCCCTTTCATCGTCAAGACAAAGGCTTCCCCCAGCGCATACAGGCTCACAACGCCAACCGGCGAGGACCTGGAGCATTCCTGGAACATTGACAACCTCCGCAAATTTTTTGTTTGATTCCTCAGGGCTGTCTTCGCCCTTGTAATTCGCAAAAACAATCTTGCACCGGCCCGCACTCTTTTCCTCCCGGGGGGTGAGGTTTTTAACGAGGCGGAGCCATGTAATATATGCGTAAAAAATCCCCCGCAAAAAGACATGCGTCGAAAAAGACCGCGATGATGGTCTTCGACATTCGACCACCACGAGGTCACCGCGAGGCTAAGCGCTAGCTACCCTCGCGTGCGACAAATCCGCGCCGAAGTCGCCTACGGGTGCAGCCGGATTAGCACAACAAGTGCAGAAAAAATCTAAGTCTATCGCGAAGACTATCCGTGCAGAAGTCGCCTAAGGGTGCAGCCGGGAAAAAATCTAAGTCTATCGCGAAGACTATCCGCGCCGAAGTCGCCTACGGGTGCAGCCGGATTAGCACAACAAGTGCAGAAAAAATCTAAGTCTATCGCGAAGACTATCCGCGCAGAAGTCGCCTAAGGGTGCAGCCGGAAAAAAATCTAAGTCTATCGCGAAGACTATCCGTGCAGAAGTCGCCTAAGGGTGCAGCCGGGAAAAAATCTAAGTCTATCGCGAAGACTATCCGCGCCGAAGTCGCCTACGGGTGCAGCCGGATTAGCACAACAAGTGCAGAAAAAATCTAAGTCTATCGCGAAGACTATCCGTGCAGAAGTCGCCTAAGGGTGCAGCCGGGAAAAAATCTAAGTCTATCGCGAAGACTATCCGCGCCGAAGTCGCCTACGGGTGCAGCCGGATTAGCACAACAAGTGCAGAAAAAATCTAAGTCTATCGCGAAGACTATCCGTGCAGAAGTCGCCTAAGGGTGCAGCCGGGAAAAAATCTAAGTCTATCGCGAAGACTATCCGCGCCGAAGTCGCCTACGGGTGCAGCCGGATTAGCACAACAAGTGCAGAAAAAATCTAAGTCTATCGCGAAGACTATCCGCGCAGAAGTCGCCTAAGGGTGCAGCCGGGAAAAAATCTAAGTCTATCGCGAAGACTATCCGCGCCGAAGTCGCCTACGGGTGCAGCCGGATTAGCACAACAAGTGCAGAAAAAATCTAAGTCTATCGCGAAGACTATCCGCGCAGAAGTCGCCTAAGGGTGCAGCCGGAAAAAAATCTAAGTCTATCGCGAAGACTATCCGTGCAGAAGTCGCCTAAGGGTGCAGCCGGGAAAAAATCTAAGTCTATCGCGAAGACTATCCGCGCCGAAGTCGCCTACGGGTGCAGCCGGATTAGCACAACAAGTGCAGAAAAAATCTAAGTCTATCGCGAAGACTATCCGTGCAGAAGTCGCCTAAGGGTGCAGCCGGGAAAAAATCTAAGTCTATCGCGAAGACTATCCGCGCCGAAGTCGCCTACGGGTGCAGCCGGATTAGCACAACAAGTGCAGAAAAAATCTAAGTCTATCGCGAAGACTATCCGTGCAGAAGTCGCCTAAGGGTGCAGCCGGGAAAAAATCTAAGTCTATCGCGAAGACTATCCGCGCCGAAGTCGCCTACGGGTGCAGCCGGATTAGCACAACAAGTGCAGAAAAAATCTAAGTCTATCGCGAAGACTATCCGCGCAGAAGTCGCCTAAGGGTGCAGCCGGAAAAAAATCTAAGTCTATCGCGAAGACTATCCGTGCAGAAGTCGCCTAAGGGTGCAGCCGGGAAAAAATCTAAGTCTATCGCGAAGACTATCCGCGCCGAAGTCGCCTACGGGTGCAGCCGGATTAGCACAGCAAGTGCAGAAAAAATCTAAGTCTATCGCGAAGACTATCCGCGCAGAAGTCGCCTAAGGGTGCAGCCGGAAAAAAATCTAAGTCTATCGCGAAGACTATCCGCGCAGAAGTCGCCTAAGGGTGCAGCCGGAAAAAATCTAAGTCTATCGCGAAGACTATCCGCGCGGAAGTCGCCTAAGGGTACAGCCGGTTTAACACAACAAGTGCGAAAAAACCGAAGACTATCTATGCAGCGCAACAACGGCCGAAACGACAACATCGAACCATTCACGCCAAGACCAATTATAATCAAGCAAGCACAGCGCAGCCGAACGAATCAGTTAGTACAAAACGCCTTCACACACATGCACGCGAGGGCACACAATTCCACCATACAAGCCTCTACATACGCAAGCGAGGGCACCACACTCTACATCGGCTCAACCTTAGGAATAATTCCCATCTCCCTATAATTAAATAACATTATCCTGAGCTCCTCACCCGCAAAAAGCCTTCGCAGTTCCCCTTCACCTACACTCTCGGCGGTCGGCAGAGACAACAGTTCCTGCCGACCAGCCCCACTCACACGAAGCAGAGCCCGCTCCTCCGCGCTAACCCTACGTTTTGCAACCGCCCTTCGTCGACGGCGCCCGGCGCTAGGGCCTGGCACGTCCGACGCGTCCGCGGCGTGTGGCGAGGCCTCCGCCGCAGCCACGTCCAAGGCCGTAAAATAATCCAAATTCTCCTCCGACGACTCCTCAGTCCATTCAACCGAGCTCCCGGAGTCAGCAAAGTCAAAAAACTCAAATGCAGACCCACTATATTGATTACCACCTTCCGCGGTCGAGGCCGCCAAAAACTCAGTAGCAGTGGTTGCGTGCGCAGGCCCAAAATCTTGAACCTGCGCAGCAACCAAAGTTCAGTACAACATCCAAAATTCCCTAACCCTAAACAACCACTACGCCACCTGCGAGGGCCCTGACGCGGCGGGTGCCTCCGCCGTTGTCTCCGCCGCCACTCCCGCCATTGTTTCCACCGCCTCCGCCGTCGGATCTTCGACGGTCGGCGCAGCTGCTGCGAGGGCATCGGGAGCGCCTTCGGCCACCTTCGGACAGCTCGGACGGAGTCAAAGGGCAAGCTGGAGCCCAAGTGGGAGGGCCCTTTCATCGTCAAGACAAAGGCTTCCCCCAGCGCATACAGGCTCACAACGCCAACCGGCGAGGACCTGGAGCATTCCTGGAACATTGACAACCTCCGCAAATTTTTTGTTTGATTCCTCAGGGCTGTCTTCGCCCTTGTAATTCGCAAAAACAATCTTGCACCGGCCCGCACTCTTTTCCTCCCGGGGGGTGAGGTTTTTAACGAGGCGGAGCCATGTAATATATGCGTAAAAAATCCCCCGCAAAAAGACATGCGTCAAAAAAGACCGCGATGACGGTCTTCGACATTCGACCACCACGAGGTCACCGCGAGGCTAAGCGCTAGCTACCCTCGCGTGCGACAAATCCGCGCCGAAGTCGCCTACGGGTGCAGCCGGATTAGCACAACAAGTGCAGAAAAAATCTAAGTCTATCGCGAAGACTATCCGTGCAGAAGTCGCCTAAGGGTGCAGCCGGGAAAAAATCTAAGTCTATCGCGAAGACTATCCGCGCCGAAGTCGCCTACGGGTGCAGCCGGATTAGCACAACAAGTGCAGAAAAAATCTAAGTCTATCGCGAAGACTATCCGCGCAGAAGTCGCCTAAGGGTGCAGCCGGAAAAAAATCTAAGTCTATCGCGAAGACTATCCGTGCAGAAGTCGCCTAAGGGTGCAGCCGGGAAAAAATCTAAGTCTATCGCGAAGACTATCCGCGCCGAAGTCGCCTACGGGTGCAGCCGGATTAGCACAACAAGTGCAGAAAAAATCTAAGTCTATCGCGAAGACTATCCGTGCAGAAGTCGCCTAAGGGTGCAGCCGGGAAAAAATCTAAGTCTATCGCGAAGACTATCTGCGCCGAAGTCGCCTACGGGTGCAGCCGGATTAGCACAACAAGTGCAGAAAAAATCTAAGTCTATCGCGAAGACTATCCGTGCAGAAGTCGCCTAAGGGTGCAGCCGGGAAAAAATCTAAGTCTATCGCGAAGACTATCCGCGCCGAAGTCGCCTACGGGTGCAGCCGGATTAGCACAACAAGTGCAGAAAAAATCTAAGTCTATCGCGAAGACTATCCGCGCAGAAGTCGCCTAAGGGTGCAGCCGGGAAAAAATCTAAGTCTATCGCGAAGACTATCCGCGCCGAAGTCGCCTACGGGTGCAGCCGGATTAGCACAACAAGTGCAGAAAAAATCTAAGTCTATCGCGAAGACTATCCGCGCAGAAGTCGCCTAAGGGTGCAGCCGGAAAAAAATCTAAGTCTATCGCGAAGACTATCCGTGCAGAAGTCGCCTAAGGGTGCAGCCGGGAAAAAATCTAAGTCTATCGCGAAGACTATCCGCGCCGAAGTCGCCTACGGGTGCAGCCGGATTAGCACAACAAGTGCAGAAAAAATCTAAGTCTATCGCGAAGACTATCCGTGCAGAAGTCGCCTAAGGGTGCAGCCGGGAAAAAAATCTAAGTCTATCGCGAAGACTATCCGCGCCGAAGTCGCCTACGGGTGCAGCCGGATTAGCACAACAAGTGCAGAAAAAATCTAAGTCTATCGCGAAGACTATCCGTGCAGAAGTCGCCTAAGGGTGCAGCCGGGAAAAAATCTAAGTCTATCGCGAAGACTATCCGCGCCGAAGTCGCCTACGGGTGCAGCCGGATTAGCACAACAAGTGCAGAAAAAATCTAAGTCTATCGCGAAGACTATCCGCGCAGAAGTCGCCTAAGGGTGCAGCCGGAAAAAAATCTAAGTCTATCGCGAAGACTATCCGTGCAGAAGTCGCCTAAGGGTGCAGCCGGGAAAAAATCTAAGTCTATCGCGAAGACTATCCGCGCCGAAGTCGCCTACGGGTGCAGCCGGATTAGCACAGCAAGTGCAGAAAAAATCTAAGTCTATCGCGAAGACTATCCGCGCAGAAGTCGCCTAAGGGTGCAGCCGGAAAAAATCTAAGTCTATCGCGAAGACTATCCGCGCAGAAGTCGCCTAAGGGTGCAGCCGGAAAAAATCTAAGTCTATCGCGAAGACTATCCGCGCGGAAGTCGCCTAAGGGTACAGCCGGTTTAACACAACAAGTGCGAAAAAACCGAAGACTATCTATGCAGCGCAACAACGGCCGAAACGACAACATCGAACCATTCACGCCAAGACCAATTATAATCAAGCAAGCACAGCGCAGCCGAACGAATCAGTTAGTACAAAACGCCTTCACACACATGCACGCGAGGGCACACAATTCCACCATACAAGCCTCTACATACGCAAGCGAGGGCACCACACTCTACATCGGCTCAACCTTAGGAATAATTCCCATCTCCCTATAATTAAATAACATTATCCTGAGCTCCTCACCCGCAAAAAGCCTTCGCAGTTCCCCTTCACCTACACTCTCGGCGGTCGGCAGAGACAACAGTTCCTGCCGACCAGCCCCACTCACACGAAGCAGAGCCCGCTCCTCTGCGCTAACCCTACGTTTTGCAACCGCCCTTCGTCGACGGCGCCCGGCGCTAGGGCCTGGCACGTCCGACGCGTCCGCGGCGTGTGGCGAGGCCTCCGCCGCAGCCACGTCCAAGGCCGTAAAATAATCCAAATTCTCCTCCGACGACTCCTCAGTCCATTCAACCGAGCTCCCGGAGTCAGCAAAGTCAAAAAACTCAGATGCAGACCCACTATATTGATTACCACCTTCCGCGGTCGAGGCCGCCAAAAACTCAGTAGCAGTGGTTGCGTGCGCAGGCCCAAAATCTTGAACCTGCGCAGCAACCAAAGTTCAGTACAACATCCAAAATTCCCTAACCCTAAACAACCACTACGCCACCTGCGAGGGCCCTGACGCGGCGGGTGCCTCCGCCGTTGTCTCCGCCGCCACTCCCGCCATTGTTTCCACCGCCTCCGCCGTCGGATCTTCGACGGTCGGCGCAGCTGCTGCGAGGGCATCGGGAGCGCCTTCGGCCACCTTCAGGGGCAGGTCTTCAACTGTCGCAGCAGATGTGGGGGCGCCTGGTGCGTCTTCCGTGGCCTCCGGGGCCGGCTCCGGGTCAGGCAGGGCGTCGTTCAGTGCTCCGAAATCGTCCACCCGCTCGCCTCGCTCCGCCTAAAACAAAACATACAAAAAGTCAGCAAACACACGCACAGACCACACCCAGCAAACGCTAAACAAACGACAACGTTACCTGAGCCCTCGCAGCCTCGGCCCGCTCCCTGACCACTTCACCACCATACAGACCCCACATCCGGTCATAGAGGGCGCCGGCGGACTCCTTCACCACGGGGTCTTCGACCTTATAGATGTCTCGCCCAAAATCTTCATCTGCCTGGTCGAAGGCCTCATAGTGCCGGCACCCTTCGCGAGAGAGTGCGTTCATCGCCCCCTCGCAGGTGACCAGGGAGGCGAACGACATTAACCCCCCCAGGACAGTGGGGAGCTCCTGCAGCTCCTCTTGCACCCATTCCAAACAGCGAAGCCCGGCCTCTCGCTCCAGCACCACGAAGTCACCGGTCCGCGCACCCAGCTCGCGATATGTGGCCACAAGCTGTGTGCGCGTCCGTTCGGCCTCCGTTCGCACCGCGGCTTCGGCCCCCTTCGCGCGGCTCTCCAGAGCGGTGAGCCGCCCCCGCAGGTCTTCGGCGAGATCCTTGGCAAGATTGGCTTCCGCCCGTGCCAACCTAGCCTCCGCCTGCGCGGCCTGCTCCTTGGCGATGGCCTCGTTGGTCTCCCTCCTCTCCCCCGCCAGCTGGCGCCGGAGGTCAGCCTTTTCCTCCTCCAGGGCGGCCACCTTGTCCGCCAGTTTACGACACTTGCTGTCGGAGGCAGACTTCTCACGGACAGCGTCAGCATGTTGCGTCCGAAGTCTCTCGACTTCGGCAGATAAGGCTGCCGTAAGTGCCCCAGACGCAGTACGGCTGGTGAAATCCGCCACCTGCAGAGAACACGTAAGGCCATGGCCGTAAAAAAAAAAAAAAAGCTCGGCTGACCTGACTCAGCGCCTCCGTCGCCTGACTCAGCGCCTCCGTCACTCCCTTCAGCCGGCGGGTCGCCGCGCCAGCCTCGTCTCTGACCAACGCGAGGGCCGACACCTCGCCTCCGGCGCCAAGGGTCCCGCCCTTCGCCTTCGACGACAGCGCAGCCGTCGCGATTGCCCCGGCAGGCACAGCTATAGCAAGCCGGCCCTCGTCCGACCCTGCAGCGCATCAACGATCAAAAAAAAAAAAAGGCGGCCGGGTGACTTACCCCCAAGATAATCGTCCACACTAATGTCGGTGCCGAAGTCGGCAACGCGCTTGCCCGGCGGCGGCAGCGCTCGGGCCGCCTTCGAAGCCTCCGCCACTCCGCTGGCCGGCGGCACCACCTTCGTCGGCTTGGAGACTCCGGCGCCCGCCGTTGTCTCCGGCGCCTTGCTGGGCGCAGAGGCGCCCGCCTTCGCCGCCAGCGGCGGCTTGCCTCCGCTGGAGGCCGCAGCCCTCGCCGTTCCCCGTTGACTTTTCGGCCGGGCGTCGTGAATCCTTACGGTCGCCTGGCGTTTTTGCGCCGCCCCTTGGCGATCCTTGTCCATCACTGCCCACACAACAGCACCGATATTTCGCCCGTAAGGAAAAACCCTCCACTGACGAACCATACGAGATGTAAAACAGTCTTCCTCAGCCGCGCAGGGGACAGGAACATTTCTAGGCCAGCAGCCCCCGGTAACCCTCAGCATCCGAGCCGAAGACTCCCGGAGCTCGGGCGAAGACATCCTCTCCCCCGGGGCCGCACACGTCCTCATTAACTCCCTAGCAAAACTATCAGACACCCCGATTCCTCCCATCGCAGTACCTAATTTTCTCTTTTTTGAGGAGGGGGCGGCCGTCAGCGCAGGGTCGCCTCCAGTCTCCACCGCCGGCTTCTTCCCACGGCGGTCCGCTTCGTCTTGACCAGGGTAGCCGTCGTACGGCAATTGATTCAATTCGAAGACCCTGTTCAAACGTTCATTTGACCCGCGAATATCAAAGCTGCGCTGGCCTTCCGTCCTCGCCACGTACCGCCCCACGAGCCGCACCGCCAAGTCCTCCGCATCACGCACAAAGGCGGCCGGGTCACGGTTTCGCAAATTCAGTGCAAAGGCAGGACTTCGCACCACCCTTCCTCCGTGAAAAGGCATCTGGCGAGGGCACACTTCGCCCAACGCCCAGCCGTGCGCCAAGGGCCAGACCCCGTACGCCACAAACTCTTCAACTAAATCACGACCACTGCTCTGGCCGGCGGCGCATCGAAGGGCCCCTTCGTCTGCATCCTCTTCTGCCACTTCAAAAGGCGGATACGCAGAGTAATAGTGAGAGCACATCTCAGACACGGGCAGTCCTTCATGGCCTTCGACAGTAGCCTCAGCAACGTAAAACCAAAATTCATTCCAATTGCCCCACTTGTTGTGGGCGCACGGAACCAACTCCACTACTGGCATTGTGGTCTTGCCGGTCTTCGGCGTGAATGTGCACGACCCAAACTGGGCAACTCCGTCCTCAATCACCCTCTTCTGCCAATGCAAGCAGTAATTCTTCGCAAAAACTTCAACCGACGGCTGTCCGCCGTACGAAGTCGTCGCCCAGACATACTTCGCCAGCGCCACCACGGCGTTCGGTGTCAGCTGATGAATTTGAACGTTGAATCTACGCAGGACTTCGCCAACAAACCGGTGTGCAGGCAAGCGGAGACCGGCGACGAAGAACGCCTCAAAAACAACCAACTCACCCTCCGGCTCGGGGACTTCCTCCGTCCCCGGAGCACGAGCGACTCCGCCGCCAAAGTAGCCCAAGCGCTGCATTTCTTCGACGCGGGCCGACGTCATCCGTGACACACCAAAATCAACAGAGTCGCCGGCGCGCAGCTCCTCCACCATCACGCTACTCAATGTCTCCTCAGACGAGGCGGCGGCCGGCGGTGTGGCGTCGGCGGAAGAAGAAGAGGATAGCATTGCTACGTACCGTCGGCGGCGGCGGGCGGTCTGCTTCACTCGAGCCAGATCTCCGACGAGCAAAGCGAGCAGTAGAAGAAGAGGAGCAGAAAGACGGCGGGCGGCTAGGGTTTTCACGGAGCGCGGAAGGCAAAGTGCAAACAGCGCCGTCCCCCGCCCCCCTTTATAGGCAGGGCGCGGCTCCTCGGGAAACTCGCAATCCCACAGGGCGCGACGCTTCGGAAAACCCGCAGTCCAACAGTACGATGTCCATCAACGGTCACATTAAAAACCCCCGTGGAACCACTTCGAGCGAGGGCAGCGTCTCCGCCATCTAGCGACGTCTTCGGCACCAGGTGACTTTGTCGAACTGGTCCCTCGGAGGGCAAATGTTGGAGCGAAGGCAGAAATGCCACCCTTCGCCCGAAGTCTCCACCGCTTAGCCCCTGCCCTGACAGGCAAAGCAGGCAGGGACACCCTTCGCTTGATCGACACCAGGGACAACATGGAGACCCTTCGCTCGATTCGGCACCAGACGAAGGCCTGCGGCAACGCCTCCCTACGGCGCGGCCTCGGTCAGCTCCGAGGCCCACATGAGGTCGGGCCCATTGTAACGGGCCCTGCGTGGCCGCGGTTGTGTTACGGGCCTAATTTGTAAAGGCGTACTTGTAATTACAGCTTGTAACCCCGCTTTATGGGAATATTCTGGGGATAAACTAGGTACCTGAGGGCACATGCGTCCTTAACGCAAGGCGCCGTGCACTCGGATACCTATAAATACCCCCGCACAATGCCCGTGAGAGGCCAGATTAACAGAGCTTTTGCCATCTCGCGCGAGTGCCCTGTTGCCATCTCCATTCACTCGTGTTGGATCTCCTTGCTGTCGAGAGACAGTGCCAACAGGCACTACCGCCAGAGTTTTAGTAGGGACTGCATCAGAGGAATCTTTGGCTAACATATCCAGCATGGCACTTATCTCCGCGTCACTTGGATTCAAAGGCACCTCAAAATGAACCTGCCTCTCGTCGTCAGGAATCTCTCCGAGTGAGGCAACCAAGGCACTAACTTCTTCGGGAGAAGGTCGTACTCTAAGGCCCAAACCGCCATCATCAGCAGGAGGATTTGACACGAAACTGATAAAGGCTTGGGAGGGAGGCAAATTCCAGGCCGAATATGCAACAGGAGCGCCGATGTTCGACACCTTCCCTCTGAGCATCATCTCGAGCCGGTTCACCAAGTCCACAGTAGGAATTCTTCTGTTGGTCACCCGGGTTGAATCAGCCAAGCCTCGGTACAAATAGGCCGGATATGCTCTGTCTTTCAATGGCTGAATGTTCTTGAAAACAAAGTCAACGACCACAGCTTCTGCAGTCAAACCCCTTTCTTTCAGCAATCCAACTTCTGCTAACAGAGCCCTTGCCTCAGCCACCTCCTGGTCTGTGGGGGATTCGGTCCAGCTTGGAGTACGAACATCCGGCTGTCTCCCTGACTGTGGGGGGAGGGAATTCCCATGATTCTCCACGATGAACCATTCCAGGCGCCATCCCTTGATGCTGTCCTTGAGTGGGATGTCGAGGTAGTCAGTCTTCCTTCCGCGACGCATCTCCAAGCTCGCACCCCCCACCAGCTGGTGCTGCCCCCCCGGCCATCCTAGGCCGACAGTGATACAGATACTTCCAAAGGCCAAAGTGAGGCAAAACACCAAGAAAGGCTTCGCATAAATGAACAAAAACAGAAACTTGCAGAATGGAATTGGGATTCAGATGGGTCAAATTCAAGCGATAGAAATCAAGGAGACCGCTGAAGAAAGGAGAAATGGGAAGGGCGAGTCCGCGGATAAGGAAAGGAACGTAAATGACAGATTCGTGGGTGTCTTCTATCGGAACAGTGACCCCACGGAAGATCCGCCACGAACAGAGCTCCTTCGGAGGAAGAACCCCGATGGAAACAAGATGAAGAAGGTCGGATTCGGAGACAACAGACATATGGTTACCTGCGAAAGGCAACTGACTGTTGGGATCAATGGGAGGAATGATTGCGACGGACGAACACGAAGCTTTCCGCTTGGGCACCATCTCAACCTTGCTAGCGAACAGAGCGGAAGCGATATTGCAGGAAAACAGAAAGAATCTGGATGCAAAAAAGCAAAAACTAGGGCACGGAGCAGGGAGGCGTGCGACAGCGCAGTACATATGGGATTTCCCCAAGCCAGATGTCATTTCTAAAAAGTGTCCAGTCATCACCCAGGCGTTATTTCTAAAACGCTGGTGTGCCATGTCATCACTCGGTCGTTATCTCAAAAACGGCCGACGCGGCCCAAATTGACTCAGCTGTCATTTCTAAAAACGCTGGCGTTATGTGACTTCACTCGGCCACTACTTTCAAAGCGGCCGACTCAGTCCGTTATCACTCGGCTGTTACCTCTAAAACGCCGACATCGCTAATAACCGCTCGGTCGTTATTTCTAAAACACCAACGTGCCCTGTTATCACTCGGCTGTTACCTCTAAAACGCCGACATCGCCAATAACCGCTCGGTCGTTATTTCTAAAACACCAACACGGCCCGTTATCACTCGGCCATCACCTCTGAAAAGCCCCAACATCGCTGATAATCACTCGGCCACCACTGCTAAAGCGCTGGCATCGTGAAGAAGGTGATCTGAAGCACGGTTCGACGATTCTAAGTTGCTACTCAAGCATTACGTTCAGAAACAGCCTCTGCAGTAAGCACCAGCACAAATGACAATCAGCAAAAAGGCGGAATGATACGCACGAGAGGAATCGAAATCATTTTTCATTATACGGGAAGTACTACCGAACTTACAAATCAACTCATTATGAGTTGATGACCCCCTACTACTACACTATACTTCACTACTCTATACTACTAACTACTACTACATTATTTCATTATACTACTACTAATCTATACTAATAACTAAAACTAGTGGCATTTAGCCACTGGCCTTGTTGCTGCCATTGCTGCTGCCCTTGCTGCCGCCGTCGCCGTTGCCGCCGTCGCCGCTGTCGCCTCCGCCCTCGCTGCTGCTGCCGTCGTCGTCGCCGTCACCACCGTCGCCGCTGCTGTCCTCCTCGGACGAATCGGAGGGATTCTCCTCATCCGAGGAGTACTCCGACTCATCCGAGCCCTCGAGCCCGGCACGCTCGACGGCCCAGATGTAGGTCCACACCTCCGCGGCGATCCCCTGGGAGTCGTCTGAATCATCAGATGACGCCGGGGGAGAGGCGGGAGCCGGAGAACCCTCAGACTCGGAGGAGAACTCCTCCTCCGAGTATTCCGAGTCGCCGAAGTCCTCCAAAGGAGGAGTCAGCTCACGCTTGCGCTTGTCGCCCGAATGATGCGAAGAGCTGCCGCCTTTCTTGTTCTTGCCCATGGCGAAAGTGGAGGGAAGGAGAGAAGATTAAACAGCAAGCAGTAGCAAGAAGCGTGAAAATGCTGGAGAAGCAAGGGCACTATTTATAGAAGAAGAAGGCAACCGCTCATCTCCTACCACGGCCACTGAATAGTCGCAAAAATTCAATATGCAATTCAAACCATCTAAAGACACGTCAGGCGGCTGACGCTGTTTCACGTAACACAACACCCATTGGGACTCTAGTCAACCGCGCAGGCGATATGATTACGCTTGCGGTCACATCAAGTTACTACTCAGAAGCAATTCGCTAAACGCTCAACGTACCAAGCCGCCCCTTGCCTACACCCATTTGGGAGGGGGACGCCCAGGAATTATCAGTATATTTTCAACACTGTCACATTCGAACAGTATATGCAATGAATACTTCAAGACAGAAGAAAGATATCAGTAGGGATCAAAGGAAAGCCAAATATAGCTGAGGAGGTACAAGTCTAATCGACAGAAGCATCAAAGCGCGAAGTGACATGAAGACGAGCCAAGGGCCATCTATCAAACGTCCAATCAGTCGCATATCAAATAAATGGCAAAACCTATCAAGATATGGGCAGATCGCGTACTCGGCCACAAAGACAAAAATATACGCTGACCTCTAAAGCGTAGCATCAACAATATAATGCTAGTCTCCAAGGCATTCAAAAAAAGGGAGGAATATTTCCAGAAAAAGACACGAAATGAAGACCTTCGAGTGGATTATTTTCAAAAATCAACTCGAAGCTCGGGGGCTACACCCATTGGGTGTACCTTCGGTGCACCCGATGGACTTCATGGCTCGACAGTGCAAAATGCTGACCTCCGAAGCATAAACCTGAGACAGAACACCAAATTTTGAGGAATAATAGCAGAAGAAGACAGTAAAAAGAAGACGTGTTAACCGGATCACTCAGAATTCTGAAGCAGTGACTCGATAGACTTATTTTCAAAAGCAGGACCTAGGATCTTTGGGCCGTTTATTTCAAAATCAGCCCAAAGATCGGGGCTTGTGGGGGACAGATATCCCCCGAGTCCACTAGAAGGAAAAAAGACCTCACGAAAGGCCCAGAGGCCCCATAATTCGTAAGGTCATCCTCCTCGTGGGCCTGGAGGAGCGACTAGTGAGACAGATCAACACAAGGCCGGGTCGGTGCAAGCCTAGTCGGCCCAACAACATCTGAACAGTAATCACAGCAGTAACCCGACCTTCCCGCGCAGGAGCCCCGTACATCGGAACTGGTTGAAGATGAGTCGGGTGAATTATAGGGAGACAGACTCGGTTAGTTCACTATTATTCTGGCTCACGTTGTTATCATATCCATATGTAATGCCCCACGGTCGAGTATATAAGGCCTAGGGGGTACCCCTTCAAGAAGATAGATCAACGTTATTCATCACTTAGCCTCCCATCCCGCTCTTTACATTCTCCAGTGCTAGAGAGCCCCCTTGTAACTCATCGCATAAAGCATTCCAGCCAGGACGTAGGGTGTTACGCATCTCAAAGCGGCCCGAACTTGTACATCATTGTCTACTATTTCTCGTGCGCCCAGCACGAACCATCGAGCTACAGTCGGTAACACCGTCCTACTTCTAAAAAGCACCTTGGGGGGTAACCCTGGATGCACGGTCGGACCCGAAACACCGACATATACGGACACGATACGATGGTGCACCGGACCGATCCGTTGCACCCACAGTCTGCCCAATTTTGGCATCTTTTTGCAAGGAAAGGGCAACAACTAGTGATCTTTTTAGCTATAAAAGGCCCCTAGGAGCCCATAATCAAGTGTCCAAGGCTCCTAAGTGCAGCAATACTATGTAGACACATTGTGAATCATTTTTGTCCCTCTCTCTTATGTATTTCTCTCTAGTTTGTGTATTGGTGCAGTTATAAGCCAAGTGAGAGTAGAGGAGTGCTGCTGCAAGTTAGAGTGAGCAAGATCTTGAGAAAGGAAGTATTGTTACTCTGCCTGAATGTTGTGAAGACTTGTAAACAACTACGGCTCTATTGTAACCAACCTTGACATAGTAGAAGCCTCGATCTACCACCTGGTGATAGATCTGAGGAAATCGAGGAGGGAGTTGAAATAGACTCCAAGCCAAGGTTTGGCAAACTAGTCTTTGACTAGGCAAGCATTACATGCTTGGCCGAACCACGGGATAAACCCCTGTGTCTATGTGCTCTGCGCTATGCTGTGTTCTATCTCCTTGTCTTGATTACTTTTCTACTTGCACTTCAATACTTCTCTGTGGTATGTCTTTGAAGTGCACGATATTTTGAGACAGTTTCTTCAATTCCACTGCATCCTACTCGATGTGATATTATTTCTGTTGTAACTAGACTTCGAGTAGGGTGATATTTCTAGTTTTTAAGTGATATTTTTTATTTGCCTATTCACCACCCTCTAGGAGACTTCCAGATACCGTTCCTAGGCAAATGGAACTTTCAATTGGTATCGTAGCTAGGACTCTCCAGTGTGGGCTTAGCCGTCCAGAGATGACAATATCGTCACCAGAGGTAACACTAGAACTTCTTCTAGGCGATGGTTCAAATTATAAATCTTGGTTTGTCTCTATTTATAATGCCTTCTTGAATATTGATCCTGATTTGAGACAAACGTTTAGTAGAAGTATTTTGCCCACTAATATTAGTGAAAACCCTTCTAAGGTAGAACTAAGATATTTATCTCTCAATCACCATGCATGCAACATCTTAGTTGACTCTGTTTCTAGAAATTCTTATTTTGCCATCATGAGTAGTGATAGTGATTTATTTGTTGGTGCTCATGATCTATGGACTAGAATTAATTTAAATATTTTAAGTCCATATGCATTGCTTCTGCTCCTTTTGTTGCTTATGGTACTAACTTGTCCAAGAGAGAAGAACAAGGACAATGGAAACCGAACGATGAGTCCACCTCACCGACAAGTTTGTCTCCCACTGGTTATAAATGTCTTGCTGCTAACCATGATAGTGGAGACGAAAGCGACAATGAGGAGGAATATGACGATGACGGTGAGGATGAATATGCATCATCACAAGGCACATCTTCTCATATTGCTTTCGCTAATAATAATGACAGGGAAAATGAGACCTATGATGTGGGAGAAGAAGAAATTCGTCAGTTCTACACTCATCTCAACAAGGAAGACAAGATGCTCTTGATGAAGTTGTTGAGAAGAAACAAAGAACAAGGTGAGATGCTTCTTATGTTGAAGGAGACACTCATTTGAACAAACAATAGTCTAGAGAAGGTGACCAAAGAACATGAGGAGCTAAGGTTCTCTCAAGATGATTTGGTCAAACGGTATGATTCGATTTAATTAAGCAAAGAAATAATGATGATGCTTTATCTTGTGTTGCTCAACATAAAATTAAAAATGCCATGCTTAAGAGTCAAATAGAATTGCTAAATCTTGTGAAATTTGCTCTTTGTGAAAAATATGATATGTTGTCTTACTGTCATGATAATATTTTGGATAGTCATATCAAGCTTGATATTGCTCATAAGGTTGTAATTGAAGTCTAAATTCATGTCAACCTCACTCTTTCACATGTGCACATTTAGACATTTTATTACCTTGTGCTAACCTGTGTTTCTCAAAAGAAAGCCAATCTTTGATTGAGCAACCAGCTACAGCTACAATTCAAAGGAGAATTAGAAGGAACAGGAGAAAATTGCAGAGAACAAGCCATGCTCAACCTCCTCAAGACATCCACAGACGCATGGTAAACAATCTTGAAGAGGGAGAAACTGAAGCATGTGCTAAACTCCATCTTAACTGAGTTCCCAAAGCAACAAGAGAAGAAAACAACAAGAACAAGGAAAAAAGTGAAAATTCTAGTATCAATGTTATTTGCACTAATGATCTCTCTATGTCCTCCAAGCACAAAAAGATAATAAAAAGGAGATGCTTCAAGTGCAAGGAGCTAGGCCACTTCATTGTGTCATGTCCACACAAGGAAAAGGAGGACGAAATGAGGAGATGCTTTGGATGCAACAATGAGGATCATATGATCACTTCATGCCCGCTCATGAATAATCAAAGGCGTGCATCCCCAACGATGACTCTCACCAAGAACAAGAATGAACTGTAAGCATCATATCTGACTGAGTGACGCTTCAGCTACAGATGTGGTGAGCATGGTTATCTCAAAAAGGTTTGTACTATGAGTAAGCTTCCTAAGCCAAGGAATTCATTTCTTTCTTACTTGCTTAGGAGACCCAAATATGACACTTGTGCTAGACCCATGATGAGATCACCTAGAACTAGCACAAATGCTATTTGGGTACCCAAGGAACTTTTAGATGATCTATATGTGCCCATACCAAGATGGGTACCAAAATGTGCCAACTAGATCATGTAGGTAATTAGAGATGAACTGAAGACCTTGGGATACATTAAGACAATTATTTTGGATTCAATCCTTAAGGTACCAATTTCATGGTTTATTCATTGACCCAAGGTTGATTTATTATGTATTACTAATCACATGTTCATCTCAAGATAAGTGTAGAGGTCCTTAATCTTTACTAGTGAATCAAGCAAAGGACCTTGATGAGAATCTGCAACTTGCGCTCCAAAAGATGGTAACTCTGTATCTTAAGTGCATTATATTCAATCAGTATTCTCCTTTTGCTTTGAGTAGTTACAAAGGATATTCTCGATGCACTTGAGATGATTTGTCTTGCTTTACTTGTCCTTGGTGTAAAGAAAATGGACCCTAGGCCATTTGGCTCAATAGGTTTTGGTGTTTTGATGATCAACATAACATGTGGACTAATGTATTTACTAGTGTTTGTGTTTGTAGTTCATAGGATGCTAAAGTTAATTGGACCAAGGCATTAAGGAAAGAAACACCTCAAAAGAAGACATTATGAAGATCAAGTGAAGTCCGAGAAGTTGTCACACCCGGATTTTAGGGGTCCAAAACCCGGGCGCGAACATAATCACCAGGTGTGCTGGGACCAAGTCTCACACATATGATGAATCATGGCACAGGATCGAATGTCACATCTTTATATATAACAGGAGTTCTATACAAAATAAATAATTACATAATAAGGAGACAACGGTCCAGCAACCCAAAGTTGACTGGGAGACGACGACCTAGACCTCTCACGAACTCATCGCAGCATCCTCCAAGTGCCTCATCCTGCGGTACCTGTTCTTGACCTGTGGGGGGGGTGTGAGACAGCAAGAGTGAGCTCACATACGTTCATTGCTCAACAAGTTGTGGGGAATAATGTGCATGAACTCGCCAAAGGTGGGAGCTCACGTGAAGTGTAAGGCTTACCAAAGAAGATGGTTAGAGCTGAGCATTGCTTTTAAAGTTGGTCAAAATTTTATTAGCAGTTACTAAGTATAAGTAAATACCAACCCAGTTAAATAGTAGAACAAAAGTAACAACTTCACCTGCGATGCAGTGCATATGACAAATTGAGTTTAAGTTCCATAATTTAATCATGTGAGTGTCCGAGCTGCTCATGACCGTGAGCACGGCTAGTATACCAGTTTTACACTCTGCAGAGGTTGCGCATCTTTACCCACAAGTCGTGTATCCCATGTCGCCAGGGTTTGCAAGGCCCTTAGACACTACCGAGGTGAATGGCTAGGGATCCACTACGAGGCCTTTACAAAGTTCCACTAGCTTCCGAAAACCCGCTACAGTTTATAGGAAGTTCCAATGCAGGAATCCCTTGCAGGACCGCCATCGCAGCAAAATCCTCCCGAGGGCCTCCCTACACTGACCACTCCCCTACTGCCCTTGCCCCTTTCGGGTAAGGTAGTCTTCCACTAGCTTTCCTAATTAATCAGCCAAGGGGTCCCATTCCTCCCTTGTGGTAGCACTGTTTTCCCGGGTGGTTCTCCATGTTCCAATTAACATAATGATCTTAACATGAACAATAATAATAAACAGATAATAAAAGTGTGATCATGAATAATGTATCTTCATACCCAAAACCACATAAAGCACTAGCAAGTACTACCCAAAAAAAGTTCAGTGGTAAACAAGGTATAAAGATAATCAAACTAGGGTAACCTATTGGGTCCCATCAAAATTAACCTATGCAGATCATTATGATTAATTAGAACATGAGTGGGTAAAAAGAAGTGATCAAGGGCACAACTTGCCTGAGACTTGAGATTCCAGGTACCAGGATGATCTTCAGGTGACTCGTATCCTTACTGCTAAACGTAGCAATACAGACAAACATGGTATAGGCAAAATTAACATTACACCAAACATAAGTACAAATGTATATTAATAATCTACATATTAAAATAAGATCACAGGAACAAGAATTATTAATTTTGGAGTTATAGATTTTAAGTTATGAATTTCCAAAGATTTAATGTGCTTGAAATAGGATTAAATGATAAATTAATTTTCTTACTGTTTTCATGTCAAAATAGAGACACTAAATGGTAGAGAAAAATATTACAAAATTTTAGAAACTAGAATGGATTAATTTGGACTAGAGATAAATTTTCTATGCATTTTACATGTTCTAGCACTATTTTCATATGAAAAAATTCATTTTCCCCTATTATTTAACCAATTTACAAGTTTCTGGACTGGGCTCCAATTCCTGGAAAACGCAGGGGCTATGGCGCAAGACTTCCCAGACTCAGACTTACCCCGCGGTGGACTGCGGGCTTCATTCCAAGAAAACATAGGGTCACTTCTACAAAATTACCGTGGTGCATCACCGACATAAGATCTTAGCCGTCCGATTCGATCCCAACGGATTAGATTAGACAGAGCCCTCCGCGAAGCGGTATGTGCTCCCGACCGTCGGATCAACGGCGGGCGGCCAGGATTTAAATACCCTAGAGTCCTTTCTAACCGTTGAGGAATAGATCTACGGTCACGATCTGCTCAGGCGAAGGGTTATTCGCTGATCTAATCCACACCGTCCTAAACGTATCAGACGGCACGGGAGCCGTCTTCCTCCCATCAACCAAGCAGGGCCACCAGAGCAACGCCACCGCGCGGCGGCGAGATCGCCGGGTCTATGAATCCGACCACCCGAGCACCATAGTCAAATTAAACGGAGCTATACGGTGTGCACGGCATCACGATCACAATGGATATATTCTTACCGGCATTGAAGTGCGGATGAAGCCCGGCCACGGCGCACGGCGGATTCCTAGCGTCGCTGCGCGACGGCGAACAATCTGGAGGGTTTGAGGTCACGGCTCTCCCGGTGAAGCCAAGTAGTCCCTCCCCGAGGTACCCAGTAGCAACCTCGGACAAGGTCCCGGGACTGCGGAGGTCGCGAACGCGTGGACGGCTACGGCGGCTTGGTTCCCTCCCCGCCACACTTCTTGTCATTGGTGAATCCCGGGCCCCCTTTTATACCCCGAGCCACGCGAGATCTTCGGGGAAAGGATGGCCGCGCCGAGCGCGGAATCCGCGGGAGGTTGTGGATTTCAACGGAATCCCGAGCTCCCCGGCGGCGGCTTGCAACAGCACGAGCACGCATCGGTTTCGGTTGAAGACGACCCCGACCACGAGGGCCCACCTGGCAGCGAAGAGATGAGGGCGAGCACGGAAGAGCCCCGGTCGACTGACGAGGGGGCCCCACCCGCCAGAGAAACGCGACGCGCCCGCAAGAGAGCATTGGCTGACTCGCGGGCCCCACCTGGCAGTGACACTGTGAAAAAGAAAAAGAAAAGGGGGCGCAAGTGGGCCGGCGGGTATGAAAGGGGAGCTGGGCTGAATTGAGGTTCAGGGCCCAGGTAAGCGTTCTAACCTTTTCCTTTTTATTTTCTTATTTTTCCTTATTCCCAAATTCAGTTTGAATTCAAATTTAAATTCAAAGTTTGTTATGAGCTTCACCTTTGAGTAAATTATACCAATTCAAACCCTAGTGTAGGAATCATATATCTTTGTTTACTTATTTTTCTCTACATAATATTTATTTCTTTCACTTTTCTAATTTCTATTTTCAAAAACCAAACTCAAGTTTACATTCCACATTTTTTTTTACTTTTAGTTGCACAAATAAAACATCAGCATGAGTGAAAAACTTTATATTGTTATTATTATTTATATACAGTTGTTTTAGTTATTTTATACATGATTCCAATCATAAAATAGGGACTAGTTCACATTTTAGTGACATATAAATTATATTGTAGATTATATATTAAGGAATAGTTTAATCATAATTCTTATATATAATTGCAATCCAAAAATACTTTAATTTATAAAAAAAATTATATTAATATTGGAGTAGTAACTTTTGAAATTATGAATATTATTTTAAAGAAAGGTGTTTTGATTAAAAACCCTTGGGAAATTTTTCCTTAATTTCACAAGATCGAACTTTAGGGTGTTACAAATCCTACCCCCCTTAAAAATAATCTCGTCCTCGAGATTTGTAAGAAAAGGATGTATACTCATATTGTTCTCGGAACATATGCACAAACAAAGAAATCTCGGCATGATGCATAATCCTTTAACAAAACATAGGTTTAATAGACCTTACTATTATCACTAAAATAGTAATAATACTAACTAATAGCTAAACTAATATTTAGGTCTTACAAATAGTAAATATATATATATATATATATGTATCTATATCTATGTTTATCTCTCTATTCTTGTTGCTCGTTGACTTCTTCACCGACTACTTCATCTTCAACTGGCTCTTCTTCTTGAATTTCAAGTTCACCGGGTTCAGCTTCTACTTCTGCATGATGGGCATATCCCCGGTTGATAGATAGGGGCTGACTCTTTCCTGCCGAGGCTTGTCCTTGCTTCATCGGAGCCGGTGTAGTGTAGGCAGCTCTGTTGGGACAGTAGTTGGCGTAGTGTCCCGGTTGTCCACACTTGAAGCATGTCCTGATGGCGGTTGTGTTAGGAGCAACGGGTCCTACTGGAGTGCTTGCTTTTGGAGGAGCAGTTGGTGTCTGTTGAGTTTGTTGTCCAGAACTGCCACTAGCTGGTGTACTTGATGTGGTAGTATAGCGAGGACGGGAACTACTTCCAGCCTGCCCTTGGTTGGCAGCCTTTCTTTTCTCTCCAAATATACTCCTCTTGTTTTCTACAGCAATAGCTTTGTCAAGTAGCCTTTGGAAGGATGGGAATGTGTGCGATACCAGTTGATATTGCAAGGGTCCAATCAAACCGTCCAGAAAAAGCTCCTGCTTTTGTTCGTCATCCTCTACATCTCTAGGAGCATATCGAGATAACTGGATGAATTTGTCTCTATATTCACTCACGGACATACTTCCTTGCTTGAGGGAGAGAAACTCCTTTCTCTTAATCTTCATGAGTCCAGCAGGAATATGGTAATTCCTGAATTGTGTGGAGAATTCCGCCCAGGTAATTGTATCAGCAGCAGCATGAGCTGCACAGTACGCATCCCACCAATCCGGAGCGGGACCAGCAAGACGACCTGATGCATAGAGTACTTTCTCTCTATCCGAGCACTGAGCTATGTTGAGCATCTTCTCTATGGACTTTAACCAGTCATCTGCTTGCAGCGGATCTGCGGAGTTGGAGAAGGTTGGTGGTTTGTGGCTCATGAATTCCCGGTGCTTGTCCCGGGGTGGAACTGGTGGTGGAGGTGGAGGCAATGGCACCTGTTGCTGTTGCTGCTGTTGTTGAAGTTGTTGTTGCAGCTGCTGTTGTTGTACCCTTCTCTCCTGGCGTATCTCTTCCCGCTCTTGGCGCATTTCCCGACGTGCATCCTCTCTTTCCTGGTGCATTTCTTGGCGTTCTTGCTGCATTTGGGTACGCATATCTGCCATAGTGTCAGCCATTTGCTGCATCATCCTCATTTGAGCTGCAATTAGTGGATCGACTCCGCCTGGTGGAGGATTAGGAGGATTCATCTCTGCTGGCTGTGGTTGGGGTTGTCGATATATCCACCGAGTGTGTCGATTAGCAGGTAAATCAATTCCACCACCCCGCCTGGTATTGACCATCTAAGTTAGAAGCATATGGTAAGATAGTTTTGCAAGGGAATCATTTGGTAGGCAGAATGAATAAGCTAATAGTTGGTTATGTACTGAAACTTCTTTGGCAGGGCTGGGCCAGATATTCTATGTCAAGACTAGGGTAATTAGTTGTACGAGGTGAATGTCCAAAGGTAAGATAGAGTATGTCAAGATGAGATAGATACATTTTAATGGAGGATAATCTAAGTTGCTTAGTTTTCTTATGAAATCTATTTATGCCTATACGTATTTGCAGATGTAATTGTGGGCATCACTCCACAACCCATCACACTCAATCAAAAATCCAAATCAGGCAAATATCATAAGAACAAACATTCAAGTGCATAGATAACCATAAAAAAATAGTTTTGTTTTTGTTCCTGAGAGTAGGTCTCCTATTCCTAAAGGTCACTTTGGGCACAGGATTTCAAAGTGTGAAATCCACATTTGTCTTTAGAAAGAAAAGATAAGAATAATCAGAGTAAAGCGGAATTAGATGAGAAAAGATTAAGAAAAGTTTAGAAAGAATCAGAGTAGCAAAGGTAAGTAAGTATTGGTTGTCCAGTTCTATCTAGGTTTCGTCCTACAGTCAACATTCCTCTGATACCACTTCTGTCACACCCGGATTTTAGGGGTCCAAAACCCGGGCGCGAACATAATCACCAGGTGTGCTGGGACCAAGTCTCACACATATGATGAATCATGGCACAGGATCGAATGTCACATCTTTATATATAACAGGAGTTCTATACAAAATAAATAATTACATAATAAGGAGACAACGGTCCAGCAACCCAAAGTTGACTGGGAGACGACGACCTAGACCTCTCACGAACTCATCGCAGCATCCTCCAAGTGCCTCATCCTGCGGTACCTGTTCTTGACCTGTGGGGGGGTGTGAGACAGCAAGAGTGAGCTCACATACGTTCATTGCTCAACAAGTTGTGGGGAATAATGTGCATGAACTCGCCAAAGGTGGGAGCTCACGTGAAGTGTAAGGCTTACCAAAGAAGATGGTTAGAGCTGAGCATTGCTTTTAAAGTTGGTCAAAATTTTATTAGCAGTTACTAAGTATAAGTAAATACCAACCCAGTTAAATAGTAGAACAAAAGTAACAACTTCACCTGCGATGCAGTGCATATGACAAATTGAGTTTAAGTTCCATAATTTAATCATGTGAGTGTCCGAGCTGCTCATGACCGTGAGCACGGCTAGTATACCAGTTTTACACTCTGCAGAGGTTGCGCATCTTTACCCACAAGTCGTGTATCCCATGTCGCCAGGGTTTGCAAGGCCCTTAGACACTACCGAGGTGAATGGCTAGGGATCCACTACGAGGCCTTTACAAAGTTCCACTAGCTTCCGAAAACCCGCTACAGTTTATAGGAAGTTCCAATGCAGGAATCCCTTGCAGGACCGCCATCGCAGCAAAATCCTCCCGAGGGCCTCCCTACACTGACCACTCCCCTACTGCCCTTGCCCCTTTCGGGTAAGGTAGTCTTCCACTAGCTTTCCTAATTAATCAGCCAAGGGGTCCCATTCCTCCCTTGTGGTAGCACTGTTTTCCCGGGTGGTTCTCCATGTTCCAATTAACATAATGATCTTAACATGAACAATAATAATAAACAGATAATAAAAGTGTGATCATGAATAATGTATCTTCATACCCAAAACCACATAAAGCACTAGCAAGTACTACCCAAAAAAAGTTCAGTGGTAAACAAGGTATAAAGATAATCAAACTAGGGTAACCTATTGGGTCCCATCAAAATTAACCTATGCAGATCATTATGATTAATTAGAACATGAGTGGGTAAAAAGAAGTGATCAAGGGCACAACTTGCCTGGGACTTGAGATTCCAGGTACCAGGATGATCTTCAGGTGACTCGTATCCTTACTGCTAAACGTAGCAATACAGACAAACATGGTATAGGCAAAATTAACATTACACCAAACATAAGTACAAATGTATATTAATAATCTACATATTAAAATAAGATCACAGGAACAAGAATTATTAATTTTGGAGTTATAGATTTTAAGTTATGGATTTCCAAAGATTTAATGTGCTTGAAATAGGATTAAATGATAAATTAATTTTCTTACTGTTTTCATGTCAAAATAGAGACACTAAATGGTAGAGAAAAATATTACAAAATTTTAGAAACTAGAATGGATTAATTTGGACTAGAGATAAATTTTCTATGCATTTTACAAGTTCTAGCACTATTTTCATATGAAAAAATTCATTTTCCCCTATTATTTAACCAATTTACAAGTTTCTGGACTGGGCTCCAATTCCTGGAAAACGCAGGGGCTATGGCGCAAGACTTCCCAGACTCAGACTTACCCCGCGGTGGACTGCGGGCTTCATTCCAAGAAAACATAGGGTCACTTCTACAAAATTACCGTGGTGCATCACCGACATAAGATCTTAGCCGTCCGATTCGATCCCAACGGATTAGATTAGACGGAGCCCTCCGCGAAGCGGTATGTGCTCCCGACCGTCGGATCAACGGCGGGCGGCCAGGATTTAAATACCCTAGAGTCCTTTCTAACCGTTGAGGAATAGATCTACGGTCACGATCTGCTCAGGCGAAGGGTTATTCGCTGATCTAATCCACACCGTCCTAAACGTATCAGACGGCACGGGAGCCATCTTCCTCCCATCAACCAAGCAGGGCCACCAGAGCAACGCCACCGCGCGGCGGCGAGATCGCCGGGTCTATGAATCCGACCACCCGAGCACCATAGTCAAATTAAACGGAGCTACACGGTGTGCACGGCATCACGATCACAATGGATATATTCTTACCGGCATTGAAGTGCGGATGAAGCCCGGCCACGGCGCACGGCGGATTCCTAGCGTCGCTGCGCGACGGCGAACAATCTGGAGGGTTTGAGGTCACGGCTCTCCCGGTGAAGCCAAGTAGTCCCTCCCCGAGGTACCCAGTAGCAACCTCGGACAAGGTCCCGGGACTGCGGAGGTCGCGAACGCGTGGACGGCTACGGCGGCTTGGTTCCCTCCCCGCCACACTTCTTGTCATTGGTGAATCTCGGGCCCCCTTTTATACCCCGAGCCACGCAAGATCTTCGGGGAAAGGATGGCCGCGCCGAGCGCGGAATCCGCGGGAGGTTGTGGATTTCAACGGAATCCCGAGCTCCCCGGCGGCGGCTTGCAACAGCACGAGCACGCATCGGTTTCGGTTGAAGACGACCCCGACCACGAGGGCCCACCTGGCAGCGAAGAGATGAGGGCGAGCACGGAAGAGCCCCGGTCGACTGACGAGGGGGCCCCACCCGCCAGAGAAACGCGACGCGCCCGCAAGAGAGCATTGGCTGACTCGCGGGCCCCACCTGGCAGTGACACCGTGAAAAAGAAAAAGAAAAGGGGGCGCAAGTGGGCCGGCGGGTATGAAAGGGGAGCTGGGCTGAATTGAGGTTCAGGGCCCAGGTAAGCGTTCTAACCTTTTCCTTTTTATTTTCTTATTTTTCCTTATTCCCAAATTCAGTTTGAATTCAAATTTAAATTCAAAGTTTGTTATGAGCTTCACCTTTGAGTAAATTATACCAATTCAAACCCTAGTGTAGGAATCATATATCTTTGTTTACTTATTTTTCTCTACATAATATTTATTTCTTTCACTTTTCTAATTTCTATTTTCAAAAACCAAACTCAAGTTTACATTCCACATTTTTTTTACTTTTAGTTGCACAAATAAAACATCAGCATGAGTGCAAAACTTTATATTGTTATTATTATTTATATACAGTTGTTTTAGTTATTTTATACATGATTCCAATCATAAAATAGGGACTAGTTCACATTTTAGTGACATATAAATTATATTGTAGATTATATATTAAGGAATAGTTTAATCATAATTCTTATATATAATTGCAATCCAAAAATACTTTAATTTATAAAAAAAATTATATTAATATTGGAGTAGTAACTTTTGAAATTATGAATATTATTTTAAAGAAAGGTGTTTTGATTAAAAACCCTTGGGAAATTTTTCCTTAATTTCACAAGATCGAACTTTAGGGTGTTACAAATCCTACCCCCCTTAAAAATAATCTCGTCCTCGAGATTTGTAAGAAAAGGATGTATACTCATATTGTTCTCGGAACATATGCACAAACAAAGAAATCTCGGCATGATGCATAATCCTTTAACAAAACATAGGTTTAATAGACCTTACTATTATCACTAGTTTGATTAATTGCATAGGTTTTGCTCTAGGGATTTATTTGTGGCCTAGTTTAGAAAATGTAACACCCCAGGTGTTTATATTCCTCTCGACAACGAGTATGGATTTAAGCACGTAAAATTAGTGGATAAAACGGATGCTAAATTTTAAACATCTTCGCCTATAGCGATTTTAATATCGCATCTGCTTCGTCGGTCGCGAGTTCGACATCGTTTTTATTTTTTATCTGTCCATGCTCTTCCTAAATTTTCATGATGTTCGGAACATCGTTGTTCTGAAAATCGATGCGTCTGGTGAGTATTTAAATTCATCGCTCACGCGAACACGAATTCAGAAACCTGACCCACTGAGATGATTTTATCCTGAACAAATTAATCAGAACTCGTCGACTAAGGTTTTCGGTGCGAATAATTCGGTTCCCCTCATCAACCGTGAAATCACGTACGAGGATCCAAAATTGAGCTTCGATTCACTGATAAATTATCCTGGATGTGGAACCAGGTGTTCAGATGTTAGTCGTATGTTCATCTTATTTTTTAACCAGAACAAATCTCGTTTGGTTCGATTCATGGGTATCTCGTCTCGATCTAAATCTTTAAGTATAAATAACAGATACGAATTCATCTGACTCCAGATTAGTCATCACATCAAATCCTTCTCAAATATTCTGTCAAACTTATTTTGGTTCGACCTTTTAAATATCTCTCAAATCCAAATATTAGAACCACAAATATCTGTGATTTTTCGGTTAAAGAAATTAAAAATCTGAAAAAGGAAAAAAATATCCTACGTCCCTATCCTCCCCACTCGTCCCCTCTCTCCTCTTGATATTTCCTGCCGCCGCTCTGGGATGAAAAATCCCGTCGCCCATGTCCTGATCCATATGAACGCGCGCGGCAGAGAGGATTCCGCTGCCCAACTTTTCCTCTCTTCAACCCCCAGCCGTGCCTGCTCCCATGGCCGGCACTTGGCCTTCTGCTCGCTGCGGATGCGCGCCGGCTGCCAGGTCTTTTCCCTCCTCCCTGCACGCGCTCTCCCCTGCCAGCTCGAGTCCCCAGCTCAGCTGCTCGCTCCTCCTATGGAGCTCGCCTCTGTTTTTTTCCCCAGCGTCCCGCTCCTTCCTGCCGAAGCTCTCGTCTTCTCCCTGGCTCGGTCGGAGCTCCCCTGTGGCCGCGCCTGGTTCTCTGTTTCCTCTACCAAGTCTGGCTAGAGCTCTCCCTGCTCGGTCCCTGCCCCAATGTCTGCTCTAGTTCGTCGGCCGACCATCGCTGCTCCTCCGGCGTCGCGACTCTCTGCTCGCGTTGCACCTAGTCTTCAGCTTGCGGAGCTCTCTCTCGGTCTCCCATGGCCGAGCTTCTCCACCAGACAGCGCCCGTCCTCGCCACCAACCCTGCTCGCCCGGATCCGTAACTCCCTAGTACAAGTCGGCTGATTCGTGCGCTGGGGAGCCGTTCTCAGTTGCTCGCCGTGGTCGGCTCCTGCTCCCTAATCGCCTCAGCCGCGACCTCGCCGTCGTTCTTTAGCTTGCTGCGTGCCCTGCTCCACTGTGTCGATCCGCCCATCTCCCTGAGTCTGTGCGCGCGCAGCTTCCTCAAGTCATCGTGTGCCTAGCTCACACCAGCTCGTCGGTCGAGCTTCTCCCTTGCGCTCGGATCCAGCCGTTAACGCCCAGTCATGTGTTCGTTTTCCCAGCTCGGATCTCATCAGTCGCCGTTCTCTAACCCATGTGTCGGTTGGCGTCATGGAGTTTTGGTTTGATCGGCTCGTCGTTGACCTCGCCGGTGTCGTCGAACCCCGAATCCCGGACGTTATGCAGAAATAAGCGAGGTCCCTGTGCATCGCTTATCAAGTGCTCGGTCGAAGACTTCAATTGAAGGTCATCGTCGTTCGTGCATCCCCAAGAAATCCCAAGAATCAGGTGAAGACGAAGCTAGCCGAGTGATATTCACCAAGTGCTCGACAAAAGCTCGAACAAGTCGTCGATCGTCATCCTCATCTACGCCAAGCTCTGAAAAGATTAGGCACATAAGAAAATAAATCAGTACGCGGCCGGAGAATTCTCGATGTGGACAAAGAAGAAGCGCGATTCGACGTAGCACTCACCCTATTTTCGGTGAAATGCTGAGCTGAAAGGCGTCGTCGATTTCGTGGTTTCAAGTCGGATGTCATAAGGGTAAGTTAATTCGTATTCTAGTCAACTAGGTCTATAAATAGAATTGTTGGTCGTAATAAATGTTATTAATTTAGCATACATATATTGTGATGATCGATTTAGATAAATCGGTAAATCAAGTAATTAAGTTACACAGTTTAAAGAGTTAATAAAAAGCTAGGGATAAAAATAGATTTTATAGTGTTATTATGTCAATTTGGTTAATGGATGAAGTCGATGCCCTGCTTAATTAGTCAGCTTATTCTAGGTTTGGTGTTTAATTCGCTGTCGTATAAGTATTATTTAGGTTTGCGATATTCCTCCTTATATGCATACATATGCATTATGCATATCATTCAGGTACGTTAATTAATCACGCGATGTGGAGGACGATCCCAAGTTGACCCCAAGTGCGGGCTAATCCGCAGGATGATGCTGATGGACGAACTTAGAGATGGGATGATCTGATCGAGTGCCAGGACAAAGGCTGATCGTCAAGTGGACGTCACCTAACAACACTAACCTAGTGTTATTCAAGCAAGCCCCGGTACACTTGCCACCTCCTTGTTGATTTTAAAATCTTTTATCACCTTGTTTGATGCATTAGGTGATAGGAGTTGTGTGCTAAACCGTTGATGTATTTCCTTCCTTGAAAATTGATTACCCTTCCTTGATACCCATTTTGAAAAGAATTTTATGATGCTTAGCCTTGCTTTAGCAAACAAAAATGTTTTATTTTTTAAACAAAAGTGATGCTTCAGTGGGTGGGAATGTTTTCAAAAATAAAACTTGATGGTGAATCCATCAAAGGCCTTGATGGGTTCAACATTGGAAAAGATGTACCTCTGCCAGGTACCAAACTTTGGGTTGTAAATGATAAAGCTGAGACCGGGCGGTTGACTTGCACGAGAAGGGAGTCTCGGTGTAGTGTCTCCGTCTGAGTCGATTAAGGACCTTGTCGATGTAGGCTTGATGATCGATGACCCTTTAACTGGTCACATGCCTCATCATGGGTAAGCTTTGCCTCGGGCAGACTAATACCAGAATAAGATAACACATAATGGGAGTGGAGAGATGGCGAGAGTAGCGTGTACCCTCCGTGGCAAGAGGCTGGACGGTGGTGTATCTGTGCTCTCGGTTGGCGTGAACCTGATCTGGTCTTAAGAACCCCGGTGGCGAGTTGACATATGCAAGGGTTAAGTGCTACATATGTCGTGTGATTGGAGATCCTCAGCTGAGTATTAATCGATTTAGATCGCCGTTACTTCTCGGACATGAAGACTTGGTCACTGCCCTACACGTAGCGTTCCAGTGAACAAGAAGGGATGATAAAAAGATGGCTAGTATAGGCCAAGTGCTTGAACTAGGGTAGAAAGAACTCTAGATGCAGGTAACTTTACTTAACCTGACAAGTAAAATTGGATTTTAAGGATCCACTCATAGTAAGCTTTTCTGCAAAACAGAGTCTTTGATTCTTGATAAGCCATACCTTGAATCCCTCTAGCCAGCATACCCTTGAGAGTCTTTTCTTTAGTCGGGTAAGTCTTGCTAAGTAATTCCATACTCAGGGTTTTAGTCCCTGTTGTTTTTCAGGTTTTAACCTTGTGCTGCTGTTGATGGTGTTAAGTGCCAGTGGGCTCGGCCTTCTTATAAGTCTGAGTAACTCTTCTATACTTCTTATTGAGGATGGTCACTTGAGCTAGCATATATTTCAAAACTATAAATAATTTATAACAGTTCAAAGTTTCTTTCTTTGAATCACTTTAGTAATCACTCCGATCATGTACGAAGTAAATTTTTTGTAACTTGTAAAATTTGGTAATAAGATTTCCGCTGCAAAATATTGGTGTGTGTGATTTGTGTTATTTAATCTCGCGATCTTGGTTGTAAGTGGTTTATCCGATGTCTTTGGGCACTCGGACGGATCCTGTTAAGTTATCTTGTGCACATGCATAGCAGTCTGAGGTCTTTGAGACAAGGACAGGTGCATGTGTAACACCCAAATTTTGGATTGGGAATTGGTAGAAGAAATTTGAACAAAATATCATAATGTTTTGGAAATTGGGAAATAAGAAAAAGATGGGAAAAGAATTTTTCTTTTAAAAGAAACTATTTATACATCCCATGAAATAAATAACAAGAATAAAGCTTAACTTAGTAAAATTAAAATAATATGGTTTATATTCACCTTTGGATTTCAATTGATACATTTGAAAAATCTGAAAACTAAAGTAGAAGCATAAATTTGAATTTGGAATAGAAAATAGAAAATAAAAGAGGAGGGAAATACTATACAAAATGAAGAAAATAAATATATAAATAAATAAAATCCTGCCATACTTGTTTTTACATTTTGTACATTTGAAACTAGGTATAAAGTTCACAATTGGAATGGAATTCAAACTTGAATTCTAGAAATTTAAAAGGAAAAGAAACTAGAAAAAAAAAGAAAAGAAAAAAAAACATAAAAGAAGAAGCCTGCGTCTGGGCCGATTCCTTCACTGCGGCCCACTTCCCCTTTTCCCCTCGGCCCAGCCGTCCACCGCGCCGTCCGACTGACTTCTGGGACCCGCATCCCAGTCAAACCCTGTTCTCTCACGCTCGCCGTCACGTGGGGCCCGTAAACCAGTCACTTGCGCGCGCGCCTGGGTGTTTTTGTCGCCGACTGGTGGGCCCGTGATGGCGGTCTCTCAGCACTCACGCTTAAACACCCTGGCAGTCGGGCCCAGACCGTCAGCGCCATCCCCCTACCTACCGCCGAAATCTTCTCCTCGCCTGCATCACCGAGCTCCGCGAAGGCCGTGGGCCGTTGAAGAATTTCTCCCCCCTTGGTCGGACTCTACCGCAGGGTATAAGTGCCAGGCGTGTGCGCTGCTGCGGCAAGTTTGGTCGGGACCGGTGCACTGGGAACTTCTCCCTGGATCCACTGCGCCTCCACCGCGCAAATCGAGGGTCGCCACCGTCAAAGCCATCCACGCCACCGGTGCTCGTCGTAGGGAGGTCGGGGGTCTACACCGGGGGGGCGCGTAACCATCCGTGGTGCCTGCGTGCCGAATCGTCGACCGCGCGCCCCGTAATTGTTCGCCGGAGTGGGCGGAACGCTGTGAAGCCGCCTCGTGTCGTGGTCAGCCCGCCCGGGTGCCCAATCCTCGGTAAAATCATCTCCCTACTCTTTACGCTGTTCTTCTATGCGTGTAGCTCTGTTTACCTTGAATCGTGGGTCGGGGATTTGAGCTTTCGCGCTCACCGGCTATGGCGCCACCACGGTTTTGTGTGCGCCGCCGTCGGGCTTGGTGGAGGGAAGAAGACGAGCGCCCGACCGTTGGATCCCAGCCGACGGTCGAGATTAGATCGAGGATACCCCTTCGCCCCATTAAATACCAGCCGTTGATCGTCGATCGGGCGGCCAGATTTTCCCCGTACCCCTTCGGTGGGCAATCTTCATAAAGAGTCCCTGGACTTTTTGGAAATAGAACCCGCCGTCCTCTTGTTACTGTGCGCTGTGTCTCGGGAATCTTACCCCGAGCCCCCTGAGCTTCTTTATATTAGTGCGCCCAGTCCAGAGAGTTATAAAATCAGGAAAATGAATTAGAAAATGAGTTTTTAATATAAAAATAATCCCTAGAATTTATATAATTCATAGAAAATGCATATGAACTCCAAATTAATCCATTCCACTTCCTATAATTTTGTAATATTATTGTTTATCAATTAGTGCCACTGGTTTTACATAAAAGTCACATTAAAATTATTATCTTAACTAATCTTGTAATAAGCACATATAATCTTTGGAAAATCATAACTTAAAATCTACAACTCCAAATTTAATGATTCCAGTTCCTGTGGTTTTATTTTAATGTGTAGATTATTACTGTGTATTTTGTTCTTATGTTTGGTGTAATGTTAAATTTGCCTATACAATGTTTGTTTGTATTGCTACGATTAGCAGTGAGGTCACGAGGATCTGAAGAATCATCCTGGTACCTGGAATCTCAAGGCCCAGGCAAGTTGTGCCCTTGATCACTTCTTTTACCCAGCCATGTTCTGATTAATCATAATGATCTGCATAGGTTAATTTTGATGGGACCCAACAGGTTACCTAGTTCGATTATCTTTATACCTTGTTTACCACTAAACTTTTTGGGTAGTACTTGCTAGTGCTTTATGTGGTTTTGGGTATGAAGATTACACTATTCATGATTATACTCTTGTTATCAGTTGTTATTTATTGTTCATGATAAGATCATTATGTTAATTGGAACATGGAGCGACCACCCGGGAAAACAGTGCTACCACAAGGGTGGTATGGGACGCCCTTGGCTGATTAATTAGGAAAGCTAGTGGAAGACTACCTTACCCGAAAGGGGCAAGGGCAGTAGGGGAGAGGTCAGTGTAGGGAGGCCCTCGGGAGGATTTTGCTGCGATGGCGGTCCTGCAAGGGATTCCTGCACTGGATCTTCCTATAAACTGTAGCGGGTTTTCTGAAGCTAGTGGAACTTTGTAAAGGCCTCGTAGTGTTACCCTGCCTCGCCTCCTCGGTAGAGGTGTATGGGAAGTCGCGATCCCTTGGCAGATGGGTAACATGACTTGTGGGTAAAGATGCGCAACCTCTGCAGAGTGTAAAACTGGTATACTAGCCGTGCTCACGGTCATGAGCAGCTCGGACCCTCACATGATTAAATTATGGAACTTAAACTCAATTTGTCATATGCATTGCATCGCAGGTGATGTTGTTACTTTTGTTCTACTACTTAATTGGGTTGGTATTTACTTATACTTAGTAACTGCTAATAAAATTTTGACCAACTTTAAAAGCAATGCTCAGCTCTAACCATCTTCTTTGGTAAGCCTTACACTTCACGTGAGCTCCCACCCTTGGCGAGTTCATGCACATTATTCCCCACAACTTGTTGAGCGATGAACGTATGTGAGCTCACTCTTGCTGTCTCACATACACCACAGGTCAAGATCAGGTACTGCAGGATGATGCTCTTGGAGGATGCCGTAATGAGTTCGTGAGTGGTCTAGGTCGTCGACTCCCAGTCAACTTTGGGTTGCTGGACCGTTGTCTCCTTATAATGTAATCATTTATTTTGTATAGAACTCCTGTTATATAGTAAAGATGTGACATTCGATCCTGTGCCACTATACATCATATGTTTGAGACTTGGTCCCAGCATACCTGGTGTTTATGTTAACCCCGGGTTTTGGATCCCTAAAATCCGGGTGTTACAGAAGTGGTATCAGAGGAATGTTGACTGTAGGACGAAACCTAGATAGAACTGGACAACCATTATCTACTTACCTTTGCTACTCTGATCATTTCTAAACTTATCTTAATCTTTTCTCATCTATCTCCGCTTCACTCTGATTATTCTTACCTATTTATTCTAAAGACAAATGTGGATTTCACACTTTGAAATCCTGTACCTGAAATGACTTTTAGGAATAGGAGACCTATTCTTAGGAACAAAAAAAACAAAACTATTTTTATAGATATCTATGGACTTGAATGTTTGTTCTTATGATACTTGTTTGATTTGGATCTTTGATTGAGTGTGATGGGTTGTGGAGTAATGTCCACAATTACATCTGCATATACGTATAGGCTTAAATAGAATTCATAAGAAAACTAAGCAATTTAGATTATCCTCCATTAAAATGTATCTATCTCATAGAGATCCACCTCATCTTAAAAGATTCTTCTTACCTTAATAAATTTATCTTATCTTGAAGAGATTCTACTTTATCATAACATATCTAACTAATCTCAAAAGGTTCTAACATACCTTAATAATACATATTCTACCCTGTTGGACCTATCTAACCTAAACTAGTCTAATCTAGTCATATCCAATCTAATCTAGATCTTATCTTACCTAATGTGACCTGATCTAGTGTGGTCTAATGTTATCTAACCTAATGTGGTCCACGTAAACAGATTAATGATATTGGTAGAAGAAGATTAGACCCTACTAGCCATGTATTAACTTAACTTAACACATTGGATCAACTCAACCATGAGCTAACCCAACCCATAGAGCCATGATGAATGGTATAACCTTTCTACTCCCACCTAACAACAAACAAACTTTTAACCTACATCTTGTAGTCTATCTCACCCATATATATCTCTCATCTTGATAGATTCTATCTTACCCTTGGGTATTCACCTTATACGGCTGGTTACCCCAATCTGGACATAAAACAAAGATGAAGCCCTACTAAAAGAATCTTCAGATTATAACCAGCTACTAGCTTATTCATTCTGCTTATTGAATAATTTCCTTTGCAAAATTATTACCATATGCTTCTAACTTTCCTGGTCAATACCAGGAAAGGAAAGATTATCAAGCAACAACAAACAGAAATGAATCCTCCAAATCCTCCACCTGTTGAAATCGATCAAGTGGTTGCTGCCCAAAGACTGGTAATACAACAATTAACAGACCTGGTGACCGAGATGCAAAATCAGATAAGACAAGAACGCGAGGAAATACGTCAGGTCCGCCAAGAAATAAGGCAAGCGCGGTTGGAAAGACAACAACAACAACAACCACAACCTCCACCACCACCATCAGCTTCACCAAGCTACATAAACATATATATAAATTACTACTATTTGTAAGATCTAACTGTTACTTTAGTTAGTGATTGGTATGATACTATTCTAGGAGGAATAATAAGGTCTATTTGACCCCATGTGCTACTAATAAATTATGCATCATGCTGAGATTTTTGTTTGTGCATATGTGTTGAGACAATATGAGTATACACCCTTTTCCTTACAAATCTCGAGGACGAGATTTCTGTTAAGGGGGGTAGGATTTGTAAGGCCCAAAATGTGTATAAAAAATATAATAAAATAAATATATGAAGATATAAAATAGCAAATTCAGAAATCTCGAATTAAACTTGAGTACTGAGACTCGAAAACTGAAAATTTTGAAACCAAGAAATCATATTTGAAAAGAGGTAATAGAAAAGTTTTCTATTCAACAAAACGATTATTCATTTCATTGAATGATACGCTATAAGCATTTATTTACATATTTACATAAATATTATACTTAGATGACCCAAGTCGGGACTAGATTTTTTTTCTTTTAAGTCTAACACATAAAAATTCAAGTCTCAGAAAAAAAAATAAATAATAGGGAGCTTTCCTATTTAATTTAATAAATGTTTCCTTCACCAATATTACATATAGAAGCATAAACAATAAAATAAGATAATGAATAAATATTCTACTTTTGCATTCATACTGGGAATTATTTGAATGAATTCATATGGTCTAGAAATCAAATTTGAATAAAGTTTGAACTTGTAGTTTGCAATAAAACAGAAAATAGAAACAGGAAATAAATAACAAAAGAAAAAGGAAAAGAAACCACTTATACTCGCACTGGGCCGATTTCTTTCCCTGCCGGCCCAATTGAGGATTGCACCCACGCAGCCCACTCCACACTCATCTCTCCGCGTGGCCCAACTTCGGCTGAAATGCCGACGCATGGGGCCAAGGTGTCAGTCTTCCCCGCACACTCGCAGTCAATGGCTCTGGTCACTGGCCAGTGGGCCCGGTTGGTCGGAATCATCCCTATCCTCTCTAACTGACCCCACGCTGTCATCGCTCCCGTCGCGCTCCACAACGAATCGCGCGCAATTGTGGCCGAGCTTTTTGGCATGTGCGTACCAGCGGCGTGCTCCGCGAACCCGCCGCCATATCCACCGTGAAATCCGTGGAGGTCGGCGCAACTCCCCGCGGGCATATAAGCAAGCCGCCCCCTCCTCTGCAACACCCAACACGGCGGCGCAGGCGCCGTTCATTCCATGGCAAGCTCCTACGCTGCGCCCTTGTGCCTGCCTGCCCTCTGCTTGTTCCTACGCCAGGCGATAAAATCAGCCACAGTGACCCTCCTCTCATCGTCCATCTGTGGTCGTGCCGAAGGCCTCCTCCTCCATCGCTCGTGCCACCCGAATCTACCTGGGATTCTCGCGCCTAATCCATCGACGAAGCCGATGTCATGGCGATGCGCCTGTGCCATCCTCGGGGCCCGTCTTTGGGTCTGGGAGTTTCACCTGACCTCTAGGTGGGTCCTTCTAGCGTCGTGGGGAAGGAAGGAACCATGGGGCCGCCATTGGGGAATCCACACTGAGCTCCATCGAAGAGAGAGAAAGGATCGAGCTCGCCGGTGACCTTCGGTTCGTCGCTAGTGCGTTCGGTCGGAGTTCGGGGAACCAGCGGACCGCATGGGCGAGTCGATGGCGGAGCGCGTGGGTGGATCACTGATTCGGCATCATCGCGTGCGGGCGCCACCATTGTGGAACCTTGCTGTACCGCATCGTCAGCCGGCTTCGCTTTCACCCCTGCTTGGTAAATCCTTCCCTAATCTGCTCGCTTCCGCTTTCGTTTTCATGCCGCCGTCATCGGATTCAGGATCGGGGCACCGGTTGACCGTACTCCGGTGAGGAGCGCCGTCGTGGGGAATATTTTCCGCCGCGCTCGGTTGTCGGGGGAAGAGGACGCTCTGTTGCCGTTAGATGCGGAGCATGCGCGGCCGACTGGATCCTAACCGTCGATCAACCAGTTGGAGGGCTACGATTATATCTAGGGGAAAATGGGATATGCGCCGTTGGATCCTAGTGACGGCCGAGATTAGAGTGTGATCCTGAGAAATCCGGATCGTAGGATGCGCGATCAGGGGAGGAGATTGATTTCGGCTGCATTGAATTCGGGCCCTCGGATCTTGATCCAGTGGCCGTTATTTCAATACCGGTTCAGGGTTAATACGTTCTAATCTTGGCCGTAGACTTGTGATCCAAGGGATCAAATCGCTTGCCAGTTCGATTGTTTTAATCTAAGCTTTTCATCTCTGATCCGACGGTCGTAGATCACCAATACCCCTTCAGATCGCTGACTTTACAAATAGGACCCTCTGTTTTAGGGAAACAAACCCGCGATCCACTGTGGATGTAGACTGAGTCTAGGAATTTTCATGGATTGGCCCCTGGACTTTCTGGTAATGGTGCGCTCAGTCCAGATAATTAGAAAATCAAGTAAATTCATTAGGAAAACACTTTTTAGTGTAAAGATAAAGGCTAGAACTTGTTTAATTTATAGAAAATGCATACTTAGTCCAAATGAGTCCATTTAAGTTCCTATAATTTTATAATATTATTGTTTATCAAATAGTGCCACTGATTTGACATGAAACCACTTTAAAAATTTATTTCCTAATTAATCTCATATCAAATACATAAAAACTTTGATAATTCATAATTTATTTATTTTAACTCCGATCCGATCCATTCCAATTGCGTTAGCTTCGTATAAATATTTACTACCCAGTAACAACATTTATTATACCATGTCTCATTATTTTATAATTAGATTTCTATTTAACCTATGTTGGTTAATCTTGTTAATCTGCTTATCATTATAACCTACTAAAATATAGTTTATGGTCAATTTATAACTTAGATTAAAGTTGAGATAGTTATTTATAGAATAATCTCTTATATGATTTATATTAACCAATTTATAATATAGTTTAATATTTTAGTCACATAAATCATCTACAAAATCATAACTCCTTAACCTTGACTCCGATCTTAGTGATTCTCGTTCCCACGATCTCGTAGCGACGTGTAGATCATTATTATTCAGTTTGTACTTATGTTTGGTGTGATGTTAATTTTATCTATACTATGTATGTATTGTGTTGATGCGAATAGACGAGCAAGCCACTGTGGAAACTGAGGTTCAACAAGTAGAAGTAGCTGAGCAGGAGCTCATTGAAGGCAAGTTGTGCCCTTGATCACTTACTTTTCCCAGCCATGTTCTTATTAATTTTAATGATCTGCATAGGTTAATTTTGATGGGAGCCTTTATGTTACCCTAGTTTTGATTACCTCTATACCTTGTTCACCCCTGAAATATTTTTGGGTAGTACTTGCTATTGCTTTATGTGGATTGGGTATGGAGATACACTATTCATGATTATTCTGTTATTATCTTGTTATTATTACTGTTCATGTTAAGATCATTAAATTAATGGGAACATGGAGCGACCACCCGGGAAAACAGTGCTACCACAAGGGTTTAATGGGACGCCCTTGGCTGATTAACTAGGAAAGCTAGTGGAGGTCTTCCTTACCCGAAAGGGGCAAGGGCAGTAAGGGAGTGGTCAGTGTAGGGAGGTCCTTGGGTTGACATTGCTGCGATGGCGGTCAGGCAAGAACCCTGCATTGGAGCTTCCTATAAACTGTAGCGGGATTTCTGAAGCTAGTGGAACTTTGTAAAGGCCTCGTAGTGTTACCCTGCCTCACTTCCTTGGTAGAGGTGTATGGGATTCATGACCCCTTGGCAGATGGGTAACACGGCTTGTGGGTAAAGATGCGCAACCTCTGCAGAGTGTAAAACTAGTATACTAGCCGTGCTCACGGTCATGAGCGGCTCGGACCCTCACATGATTAATTATGGAACTTAAATTCAATTTTGACATTTGCATCGCATTTGGGATTATTTTACTATTACTTTTCTCTATTATTATTAAGGTTTGGTATTTACTTACACTTAGTAATTGCTAATAAAATTTTGACCAACTTATAAAAGCAATGCTCAGCCTCAGCCTTTATTTCATTGACCAGCCTTACACTTCATGAACTCCCACCTTTGGTGAGTTCATGCTACATTATTCCCCACGACTTGTTGAGCTATGAACGTATGTGAGCTCACTCTTGCTGTCTCACACCCCCCCACAGGAGAAGAACAGGTGGTCGTAGAGGAGCCGCCTAACACTGAGGAGTTCGATCTGATCTAGGTGGCGTTTCTCAGTCGACATTGGCGCCGATGATCCTTAGTTCGTTTTATGGTTATACTTTTATTTTGTAATAAGTCTTCCGCTATGTAATAATTACTCTGATGTTTTATGACATTTATCTCTATACACTCTGTTATTATATATGTTGTCTTCTTGGCGCATGTATGAGATGCACCTGGCTTTGTTCCTTAAAGCCGGGTGTTACATCAACCCCCAGTCGTGCCTGCTCCCATGGCCATCGCTTGGCCTTCTGCTCACCGCGAATGCGCGCCGGCTGCCAGGTCTTCTCCCTCCTCCCTGCGCTCGCTCTCCCCTGCCAGCTCGAGTCCCCAGCTCGACTACTCGCTCCTCCTATGGAGCTTGCCCCTGTTTTTTCCCCAGCGTCTCGCTCCTTCCTGCCGAAGCCATCGTCTTCTCCCTGGCTCGGTCGGAGCTCCCCTATGGCCGTGCATGGTTCTCTGTTTCCTCTTCCAATTTCGGCCGGAGCTCTCCCTGCTCGGTCCCTGCCCTAGCGTCTGCTCTAGTTCATCGGCCGACCATCGCTGCTCCTCCGACGCCGCGACTCTCTGCTTGCGTCGTGCCCAGTCTTCAGCTCGTGGAGCACTCTCTCGGTCTCCCATGGTCGTGATTCTCCACCAGACAGCGCCCGTCCTCGCCACCAACCCTGCTCGCCCGGATCCATAACTCCCTAGTACAAGTTAGCTGATTCGTGCGCTGGGGAGCCGTTCTTAGTTGCTCGCCGTGGTCGGCTCCTGCTCCCTAATCGCCTCAGCCGCGACCTCGCCGTCCTTCTTCAGCTTGCTGCGTGCCCTGCTCCACTGTGTCGATCACAATACAGAAGAAAAACGAGATTGCCGAAGCTGAGGCGCGGCAGAATCAGCCAAAGCAGGTCTTACATACTGCTTCATGCTACTCTCCCTATGTACCAGAGTACGTAGGCAATCAACAACCTTCGGCTTCTGTCACTTCGGCAAGTCACTCTCAAGCTTCCTGGGCTCAGCTCCCATTACCGCCACCATTACCACCCACTCAGACCCGAAGCGAGCAACCAGAAGGGCACCCACACTTACAACAACAGCGTGATTTTCGGGAGGAATCTGAAACTCATACAGTCAACAGCACTGTGCCAGAATCCAAGCATATCTATTAAAGAATATCCTATTCTTTCTGTACCTTTATCTTTTATGCCATTTTAATTTTTGTATGAGAAACAAGTCATGAAGGACTGAATTTCGATTTTTTGTAATAATTGTGCCTGTGTCAACGAGTAAAATACATCTAAAATAGACTTCTGAAGCTACAAAACTCGTTCCTAAGGGAGCATAGAGTAAATTCCGAAGCTACAAAAGTCGTTCCTAAGGGAGCGCAGAGTAAGTTCCGAAGCTACAAAAGTCGTTCCTAATGGAGCGCAGAGTGAGTTTTCGAAGCTCAGAAGTCGTTCCTAAGGGGATGCAGAGCAAAAAATTCCACCGAAATAGAAGGTGAAGAATCTCCAAAGTCGTTCCTAAGGGGATGCATAGCTTAAATACCACCGAAATATAAGGTGAAGAAGCTCCAAAGTCATTCCTAAGGGGATGCAGAGTTTAAAGACTCCAAAGTCATTCCAAAGGGGATGCAAAGTCTTTCGTGTTCAAGTGTGGGCGTGCGTGTGTGTGTATTCGACATCACTATCATATTGCATCATATCATCGCATCATTTCGCATAACATTACATCATACATCATATCGCATCAACGACAAAAAGTTGGATACGATGGAGTTATCAATGCTCATTATATCCAGTGCTTCTTTCATGACTGGATCAGCTAGGGGTTGTATGGCTCAGTCAGCGGTGACAGTTTGGCTGTAATGAGCAAACTGTTAGTTCAAAGCCAGAAAATAAACGTCGAAGCTGAAATTCAAAAAACAATACCTATACGCCTTTCGTGCTCAGCAGCTTCTTCGGCTCGCCTAGCTTCTTCCCGGGCTTCGTTGGTTTCTTTTTCATTCTTCTTTATGATTTCGTTGGCCAATTCCCGACCACCATTCACCCATACATCGGAATAAAATTTTCCGCCCACCAAAGTAGCTTCGGTCGAAGGGTCTTTTGTGTCGACTATGGAGAAGGTGGCTTCAGCTTGGGCCGCACCTTTAACATGATCGCAACCAGCCTTCTCTAGGATAGCCGCAATCCCTTGAGCGCCAGAGAAAGCACAAATATCCCCATGATCGCTCATGATTTCTTCAAAAGCTTTGGCTTCCCCGCTTATCCAATCAATAACGCCCTCGGGATCGCCTCGAATGAAGTTCTCTTCGAAACAATAGGCGCCTACTTTGGCAAAGCTGGTTTTCAATTTTTTCATGCAATCCAAGGATTTCTCAAAAGCACCTTTCCTTGGATTCATGAAGCTCCTCAACATTTTTATCTAGCCTAGTTTTTGACCATTCACTAATTTCTTGACTAGCCTTGGCAAGTGCAAAGTTCTCATTGGCTTCGGCAAGTTTTTTCCGAAGGTCTTCAATTTCGGCTTTATAAATTTCGGATTGAGTGTTAAACCTTGTTTCATATTCTTTCACTTTATCCACCAATGAAAGTAGAATTTTGTCCTTCTCCAAGGCTTCGTTTCTCAGTTTAATGACTTCTGATCGAAGGTTGCCAAGAGATATCGTGTAGCTCTATCCTCTGCATTCTTTTGCGCCCTCAGGGCGTTGCTAAGAATTAAGCCCTGCAAAAAAGGACGAAGGATTAGCATGAAAGACTTTATTTCTAAGTTCATAGACTTTAAGTTCACAACTTCCGTACCTTCAGACTATTGTACGCAAGGCTGTCTGCGAGGTCATCCTTCGACATGGCGGAGAGGCCAACTTCGAGCTTCGGAAATCCCATACTTTTGGCCATCTCCCGGCAGATGGATATCTCTTTGTTGTCCAAGAGACAGTATAGGAAATCATCTTCGTCTGTGTCGTTGAGCACTAAAGCCGCCTTTGGGTATTTTAGTTCCCGGGCATAGTGTTTGGCTTCTAAAACTTCTTTGGATAATCTTTTTCCTGAAGCATGTGAAAAAATATAGTCAAGATCTTCAGACGGTGCTTCGGGAGCAGGGAATTTAGCTTTTTCGGTCACATTCTTTTCCAGAGTTATGCTAGCATCTGGAAGTTCTTCTCTGGCCCTCTGCTCAGTTGCGGTAGGCTCAGCCTCCGCGGGTGCTGAAGGCCTAGCTTCGGCTTCAACACGAGCTGCCACAGCTTCGGCAGCTTTCTCCACAGGGGTAGGAGTTAGTGACCTCATCGTCTCCATGACAGCGTCTAGCATGCTTGCCATTCTTCTCCTCTTGGGAGTAATTGCGGGAGTTTTTGCCACCTTCGGCAACTCTGTATCTGGCGGTCCTGTCTTGTCCTCCCGGTCTAGCTTCTCGGCTGTTTTTTCTTCAGCTTCATCAATTTGTATTGGCACTTCGGCCAATTCAGCTGCAGAAACCTTTGATATTGCTGCCGATTCTTTAGCGCTCCGGGCAGTAGAAGCAGCTTGTTCCGCTTTGACAGTAGAAGATGCTCCTTCATCAAATTTTGGCACTGTGGTCGTCACAATATATCTTGGCCGATGGGTCAAAACCTTGATTTTCTTGCCCTTCGGCACAACAGAGATGGCCGAAGCGGTAGTTTTCCTCTTTTTTCCCTGCTTTTGCGAGGGATAGCAATAATCAGGATATATAAAACCAATCACATCGAAAACCCAGTTCAACCCTTTCTTGTCTCGACCTCCGAAGGCTGAGGTCAAGGCATCATCTTCGGCTCTTAAGTATGCTCCGAGTAGCTCATCACTAGTCGCCTCAATACATTTTAGCTAGTCGTCATTTGGTTCGTCAAACTGATCTCTGTATCTAAAGGTGTATTTTAAGTAAACCAATCCACCTTCACTGGATCCAGCAGTAGTCTCCTTCGACATTTCCCAATTTTCCACAAGTGGCCATACCCTGTAGGCTATGTTCTCTTGGACCAGGTCTCTTGTGCCAATGAAGGCACAAACATTATTGAAAGCCTTTTGGCATGCTTCGGTATCATTTTCAAGCGTAGCAGTTGGCCTTTGAAGGCCGAAGCGAGACCATATGGGGCATTGGATAATCCCCTTTATGTCTTCCCTTTTAACCAAATCATTTTTGACATAAAACCATTCCTCCATCTAGGCCCCGAGCTACCTTTTCCGAAATGTTGGAACAGGATAACTTGCTTCGGAGCGAGGAACGAAGCCATAACAACCAAAGTTGTTGTGATACTGCTCTTTACCAGTGGCCTTCGTCTTGTACAGGAGTTCGTGCATATTGCAGAAGCATTTTGTGCTCGGTTCCAGCCCTTGGCTTCTCACGACCCAAACAAAAATACCCATTCTGATTATAGCTTTGGGAGTGATCTGATGAAGGAACATTTCAAATGTCTTCAGAACTTCAACTAAAAATCTGCTTAATGGGAATCGAAGACCTGCCTTCATAAAACTTCTATAGACAACAACCTCATTTTCTTCATGTACGTAAGGCTGTCCACGAGGTCATCCTTTGACATGGCGGAGAGGCCAACTTCGAACTTCGGAAATCCCATACTTTTGGCCATCTCCCGGTAGACGGATATCTCTTTGTTGTCCGGGAGACAGTATAGGAAATCATCTTCGTCTATGCCATTGAGCACTAAAGCCCCCTTCGGGTATTTTAGTTCCCGGGCATAGTGTTTGGCTTCTAAAACTTCTTCTTTGGATAATCTTTTTCCCGAAGCATGTCGAATAATATAGTCAAGATCTTCGGACGGTGCTTCAGGAGTAGGGGATTTGGCTTTTTCGGTCACATTCTTCTCCAGAATTATGCTAGCATCTAGAAGTTCTTCTCTGGCCCTCTGCTCAGTTGCGGTAGGATCTGCCTCCGTGGGCGCTGAAGGCCCAGCTTCGGCTTCAACACGAGCCGCCACAGCTTCGGTAGCTTTCTCCACAGGGGTAGGAGTTAGTGACCTCATCGTCTCCATGATAGCGTCTAGTACACTTGCCATTCTTCTCCTCTTGGGAGTAATTGCGGGAGTTTTTGCCACCTTCGGCAACTCTATCTCTGGCGGTCCTGTCTTGTCCTCCCAGTCTAGCTTCTCGGCTGTTTTTTCTTCAGCTTCATCAATTTGTATCGGCACTTCGGCCAATTCAGCTATAGAAACCATTGATATTGCTGTCGATTCTTTGGCGCTCCGGGCGGTAGAAGCTGCTTGTTCCGCTTTAACAGAAGAAGATGCTCCTTCATCAAATTTTGGCACTGCGGCCGTCTCAATATATCTTGGCTGATGGGTCAAAACCTTGATTTTCTTGCCCTTCGGCACAGCAGAGATGGCCGAAGCGGTAGTTTTCCTCTTTTTTCCCTGCTTTCGTGAGGGATAGCAATAATCAGGATATATAAAACCAATCACATCAAAAACCATGTTCAACCTCTTGTTGCCTCGACCTCAGAAGGCTGAGGTCAAGGCATCATCTTCGGCTCTTGTGTATGCTCCGAGTAGCTCATCACTAGTCGCCTCAATACATTTCAGTCTGTCGTCATTTGGTTTGTCAAACTGATCTCTGTATCTGAAGGTGTATTTTAAGTAAACCAATCCACCTTCACTAGATCCGGCAGTAGTCTCCTTCGGCATTTCCCAATTTTCCACAAGTGGCCATACCTTGTAGGCTATATGCTCTTCGACCAGGTCTCTTGTGCCAATGAAGGCACAAACATTATTGAAAGCCATTTGGCATGCTTCCGTATCATTTTAAAGCGCAGTAGTTGGCCTTTGAAGGCCGAAGCGAGACCATATGGGGCGTTGGATAATCCCCTTTATGTCTTCCCTTTTAACCAAATCATTTTTGACATAAAACCATTCCTCCATCCAGGCCCCGGGCCACCTTTTCCAAAATGTTGGAACATGATAACTTGCTTCGAAGCGAGGAACGAAGCCATAACAACTAAAGTTGTTGTGATACTGCTCTTTACCAGTGGCCTTCATCTTGTACAGGAGTTCGTGCTTATTGCAGAAGCATTTCGCTCTCGGTTCCAGCCCTTGGCTTCTCACGGCCCAAACAAAAATACCCATTCTGATTATAGCTTTGGGAGTGATCTAATGAAGGAAGATTTCAAATGTCTTCATAACTTCAACTAAAAATATGCTTAATGGGAACCGAAGACCCACCTTCATAAAACTTCTACAGACAACAACCTCATTTTCTTTAGGAGAAGGGGCAGTGCTGTCTGCTCCAACCCTCACAATAGACATGTCACGAAAGTATCTTCCCTTCATGGCATCATTTTGACTTTGTTTAATGGTTGACTTTCCAAAGATGGTATGGCTTGGCTGCCAGGGCCGGTCTTTGGAATCTTCATCTCCACTTTCCACATCATACTCATCACTATCGTCAGAATCTTTAGACAAATCTGCCATTATTTCCTTTGTGATCTTCTCTGTATTTGTTTTTTCCATAGATTCATAAAACCCAGCAAGAGAAGGGTCCACAACCTTCTTCTCCTTAGACATCTTCTTCTCTTCAGACATGCAACAAGCACTTGTGTATATCACGAAGCTCAAAAATCAAGCGAGAGCTGATAGCAAGAGTTAAAAAATTGAGAAAATAATGCAAGCAACCGAAATGGCATAACAAATGTTGCCGCTGTGGGTTTCTATTTATATGCCTAGTGCATTGCAACTTGGCGGGCCCCATTTGTCATTTACTTTCGCTATTGTAGCGAAGGGAAGGTGTTTTTTCGGACCTTCAGCTAAAGGCCTTCGTTCACGTCGCAGTCTGAATTTGTTAGATACAAGAACAAATTAATATTGTGAGGGGCTACTATTGGGGGCCTTCATCTTCCAAAGGTCCTCAAAAACACGACTAACATGCTTTCTAGTATAATATACTGTCACAGGAAGCCTCGGCTTTGGGATGAAGGTGTACATGGTTTGAAAGGCGCAACCTGGAAGATGGATGAACCAGTTCCGAATCTGTGGACGAAGGAGCTTCGGCGTAGCGTAAAGACGATGGAGAATGAAACCGACTTAAAAGGAAAAGACAGCTTAGCCCTCGACAGCTTACTTTTTAGCTAATAGTAAAAGTCACGGACATAAATGTAATTTTACCCAGGCTGCGCCCTGTGCCTATAAATAGATGAACAGTAACACCATACTGTTCACGCTGACTTGTAATCACTCGCATGTCACTCTTGGATTCTTACCTTCTGTCAAGCCGAAGGTACAAATGTAATTCAATATCATTAATATTCTGTCAAGCCGATGATCTAATGATTTCATACGATTATTCATGTTCTTTATATGTCTCATATATTCTTGCTTTATATTTTTACGTATCGAGATGATGAAGGTTTGTCCTTCATAACCTTCGTCTGAAGACCATTATGTCCTAAGGGAGATAATGCTTCTAAAGACGAAGGTCTTTAACCATTAATATTTGTGTTGCCTTGATCTTATAGCATCTGAAGATCATTATGTCCTAAGGGAGATAATACTTCTACTTCTTGCTTTCATTTAATTGATTATTCTAACCCCTGCAACCATGTTCTTGTTGAGAATATTGTTGTAGAAACATGTTTGGATGAGGTCGCAAAGGAAAATGAGCAATTAAGGCAAGAAGTGGCTCGCCTTGGCAAGGCTTTGTATGACAAGAAAGGCAAAGCCAAACAAATCCAATCTCCTCAGGATAACACCACCGCGGGAGTGAACAAGCCTGTGGACGGCAAAACTGTGATTTGTAGGCTATGTCACAAAGAAGGCCGCAAGCCTTTCCAATGCAAGGCGAAGAGCGGGGATAAGCAAAAGCTCAAGCAAAAGCCAACAAGCAAAATCTCCAACACCTACATCAGTAAGGTGGACAAAAATGCTGCTACACTATACTTGATCAAAAAGAAAAAGAATGGAAAGGTGATAGCAATCAAGGCCAACAAGCAAACCAACAAAGGGAAAGGGTCCAAACGCATCTGGGTGCCAAAGGAAAATATTTCAACTATGAAAAGCACCAAGAAGGTTTGAATCCCTAAGGGGAAGTGAGGAGTCCGAAGGACATCGAGGAATTTGGAGACTTTGGAAAATTGGGATGTATATCGTGGGATGCATCATATTGGATCAAGTCTATTGCCAAGTGGGTTAGTGAACACTTTGGACCCAAATTTCCCCACCCGTGACTAAGGTAACTAGACTTGTTGTATTTCTTGTTTTTAGATATACGTATCTATTTTCATGTATCTAGTTTTACCTTTCATGCCTAGTATTACAATTGGTATTTATTTTTGATTAAAAATGCATACATACTAGGTAGATCATATGGTAGGATTTCTCACTTTCAATTTATACTCTTGAGAAAAACTACATGGTTTAAAATAATTAAGCACCGCACATAGCTTACTTAACATTCCTAAGAAAATGACACATCAATTGATATGGTGAAATACTTCAAGTGGTATAACATTTCAATTCTACTTCATTTGGTATGCTTCAATTGATATCATTTATCTTATGTTGCGGTCTGCTTCATAGCCAAAGGTCCTGTAAGAAGAAACACCTTCAGAAGATCAGCACAGAAATAACGCCGAAGCTACCTTACAGGGAACTTCGGCATAACGTCATGCCTAAGACAAAGGGTTGCACCGACTTAAAGATGAAAAGACAGATTGACCCATGATAGCTTGTGTCATGAATGTAATCAATTGTAAAGGGTATAAATGTAATTTCACATAGACTGCGCCCTATGCCTATAAATAGATGAATAGTACCCTCGTACTATTCACGCTGATTTGTACTCGCTCGTGCATCACGCTTGTACTATCTCCTTCTGTCAAGCCGAAGGTACAAATGTAATTGTGCGTTATTTCTATTTATTCAAGATAATATAATAAAAGATGAATTAATAATGTTACATAATCATTCATGTTGTTTTTTATGTTTCACATGCTTCTTCTTTCATTAATTTATACTGCGATGATGAAGGTATGTCCTTCATGACCTTCGTCTGAAGATCATTATATCCTAATGGAAATAATGCTTCGAAGGACGAAGGGCCTTAACCTTTAACATTTTGTGTTGCCTTGTTCTTAATTCATAGCATTTGAGAACAAGTCTCGAACATTGGCACCCACCTCCAGTGAACTCACTTCCACTCTTGAGCTGATGGCTTTGTTCAGCAACCAAGCCGAAGCATCTTCGGCTACGAAGCTGGTGCTTCCGATAACAGGTGGCTCAGGTTCAGAGCCAGCTAACAAGAAGCAGAAGAAGGAAGCACAGAGAAGGGTGCAGCATGTTGGGGTGCAGGGACCCTTCATCAAGTCAAAATGGTCCCACATCCCAATCACCTTCTCCCAGGAGGACCTTCAGCTCAAAGATTACCTTCATAATGATGCTATGGTCATATCTTGTGTCATTAAGGGATTTCTAGTGCACAATGTTCTGGTTGATACAGGCAGTGCAGCGGATATCATATTTGCTAAGGCCTTCAGACAGATGCAAGAGCCAAAAGATAAGATTCATGATGCTACACATCCTTTATGTGGCTTCGGAGGAAGGCAAATTGTAGCACTTGGCAAAATCACAATGCCAGTAACCTTCGGCTTTGTTCATAATACAAGGACTGAACAGGTTGTGTTTGACATTGTTGACATGGAGTACACCTACAATGCAATCATTGGTCGTGGGACACTTAATGCTTTCGAAGCAATACTTCATCCAACATATCTATGCATGAAGATACCTTCGGAACAAGGGCCCATTGCTGTTCATGGCAGTCAAGAAGCTGCCAGGAAGGCCGAAGGAAACTGGACAGATTCAAAGGCAATCCATAACATAGATGGAGCCGAAGCCTGTGAGCAGTATCGATACAAAAGAGAGAAGGCTGCTTCGGCAGATCAGCCGAAGCCTATGCTCCTATGTGAAGACATAGCAGAACAGAAAGTACTACTGGGGTCTCAGTTATTCGAAGAGCAGGAAAAGAATTTGCTAAGATTTTTATTCAACAACAAAGATGTCTTTGCTTGGTCAGCCAATGATCTTTGTGGTGTCAACAGAGATGTCATTGAGCATTCACTCAATGTGGATCCATCTTTCAGGCAAAGAAAACAAAGGCTTCGGAAAATGCCTGATGACAAAGCTGAAGGTGCTCGGAACGAAGTAAAGAGGCTTCTTAGCGCTGGAGTTATCAGAGAGGTCAAATACCTAGAGTGGCTAGTTAATACTGTTATGGTGAAGAAGGCCAATGGTAAATGGAGAATGTGCATTGATTTTACAGATCTTAACAAAGTTTGTCCAAAAGATGAGTTCCCATTGCCAAGGATAGATTCTCTAGTAGATGCAGCAGCTTCGTTAGAGCTCATGAGTCTACTAGATTGTTGCTCAGGCTACCACCAAATCTGGATGAAGAAGGAAGATGAGCCAAAAACTAGCTTCATAACCCCCAGTGGCACATATTGCTATCTTCGGATGCCTGATGGGCTTAAAATGCTGGAGGAAGCTTCAGCAGAATGACAGCCAGAGTCCTTCATACTCAAATAGGCATGAATGTGTTGACTTATGTTGATGATATCATAGTTAAAAGCACGAAGCAAGAAAATCACATTGCTGATTTGCAAGAGACATTTGCCAACTTTAGGCAAGCTGGTTTAAAGTTGAATCCATAAAAATGTGTTTTTGGGGTAAAGAAGGGAAAGTTCCTTGGTTGTCTCGTATGAACAAAGGGAATTGAAGCTAACCCAAACAAGATTGAAGCTATCCTTCGTATGGAACCGCCAAGCACAAAGAAAGGAGCTCAACGACTGGCAGGTAGATTAGCATCATTGAACAGATTTATATCCAGATCAGCAGAAAGAAATATGCCTTTCTTTGAAATACTAAAGTCAGCCGAAATCTTCCAATGGGGTCCGGCTCAGCAAAAGGCCTTCGAAGAGTTGAAGCAATATTTGATTGATTTAACAACGTTAACTCCACCTTTGCCAGGGGCTCCATTGCTCTTATATGTCGCAGCTTCACATTCTACAGTAAGTGCGGCACTTGTACAGGAGAAGTTAGATGGCCAAGTCAAAAAGCAAGCTCCAGTGTACTTCGTCTCCAAAGTTTTGAGTCTGTCAAAGAAAAATTACATAGAATTGGAAAAGGTGCTATATGCTGTGTTAATGGCCTCCAGAAAGCTTTGGCATTATTTTCAAGCATATCACATAATTGTTCCTTTGTCACAGCCTTTGAAGGATATTATGAGGAATAGGGAAGCCACTGGAAGGATTAGGAAATGGGCTACAGAACTTAATGAATTCACAATTGATTATGTGCATAGATCCTCAATCCAGTCCCAGGCGTTAGCAGACTTCATCGCTGATTGGATGCCAGGGGCTCAAGAAGAAGAAGTAAACAAAGATGCCAAAGCTTCAATAGTGTTCTGCGATGGTTCTTGGGGAACCTTCGGCACAGGAGCGGCTGCGGTCCTAGTGGCACCTTCAAAAGTCAAAACATGTTATGCAGCCAAGCTTGATTTTAGTTGCACAAATAATATTGCTGAGTACGAAGCACTTCTGTTGGGGCTTCGGAAGTTAAGGGCCCTGGGAATAAGAAGGGCCATTCTGAAAACTGATTCTCAAGTTATTTCTGGCCATGTGAACAAAAGTAGCAAGGCAAGAGATCCGAAGCTTGAAAGATATCTGGATACGGTTTGAAAGTTGGAGGCTTCTTTCGATGGTTTTTCTGTTAAGAATATTCCAAGAGGTGAAAATGAGCACGCAGATTTACTAGCCAAATCGGCGGCCCAGGGGCTCCCTCTACCTTCGAAAGTATTCTTTGAAACAATAAAGGCACCTTCGGTTGAACTCATGGAGAGAGCAGTACTTACTATTTCTCCGGTACATAGTGAAGATTGGAGGACTGAAATTATATCTTTCCTCCAAGGTAATTGTCTTTTAGATGATGAAGCTTATAATAAGAGAATGGAGGCAAGAACAAGACCATATGTGATAATAGAAGGGGAGTTATACAAACATGGAGTCTGCTCTCCACTTCTCAAGTGTTTATCCAAAACCAAAGGTATAGAGCTGATGAAGGAAATACATGCAGGTTTGTGTGGATCTCACATTGGATCTAGGCCTTTGCTGGGGAAGGTTTTCAGACAAGGATTTTATTGGCTGAAGGCAGCTTCGGATGTAGCAGATCTGGTTCAAAAGTGCGAAAATTGTCAAAAATGTGCAAGAGACCAGAAACAACCTTCGTCGCTAACCTAGTTAATACAGCCATCCTGGCCATTGCAAAGATGGGGCCTGGATTTGTTAGGTCCACTTCCACCAGCACAAGTCAATTTAAGATAAGTTGTGGTGGCTGTAGAATATTTTTCCAAGTGGATTGAAGCGAAGCCTTTGGCCACAATAACTTCGGTCACAGTCCAGAAATTCTTCTAGCAAAACATTGTTTATCGCTTCGGCGTGCCGAAGGCTATAACTGTGGACAACGGAACACAGTTTGATGCTGAAGCTTTCAAGGAATTCTGTGATCAAATTAGGACAAAGATTCATTTTGCATCAGTCAGACATCCAGAGTCAAATGGACTTGTCGAAAGAGCAAATGGTATTATAATGACAGGAATAATGAAGCTCATCTTCAATCAGCCCAGAGGAAAGTGGCCAGATGAGTTAATTAAAGTGGTGTGGAGCCACAATACGACCGTATCAAGATCAACAGGTTTTATGCCATTCAATTTATTATTTGGTGATGAAGCTATAACCCCAGAAGAAGCTAAAGCGGGGTTAATAAGAACAGCAGCTTCGGCAGAAGACGAAGCTGATTATCACGTGGCAAAAGACACTATAGAAGGGACCAGACTTAAGGCTGTGGAAAATATCAATAAATATCAAGCCGAAACAATAAATGGCACGACAGAAAAGTCCGGCTGAAAAATATAAAGTCAGGGCATTTGGTGCTTCGGAGAGTGGCTAATCCGGACAAAGTAGGCAAACTACAGCTGAAGTGGGAAGGACCTTTTCTGGTGGTATCTTCGTCAAGGCCTGGTTCTTACAGGTTGAAGGATATGGACGGCAACGACATTCCTAGATCTTGGAATGCGGATGAGCTTCGACGATATTATGTGTAATTTGATGTAATCTTTTTCATTTTTTCCTATGGCACCCTTTTCCTTTCCAAAGGGGGAGAAAGGTTTTTAATGGGGCCATAGCTTGTAATTTTTCTTTTCTTATTCAGCTCTACGAGAGCAAAATCCCCAAAAGAATGTAAAATGTAACATCTGAGCGGGCACCATCGAGTGTAGAAAAAGAAAAAAAACAGGGAGAAGCTCAAAAGTTGTCCCTAAGGGGATGCAGAGCACGACGAAGCTACAAAAAGTCATTCCTAAGGGAGCGCAGCGTAAGTTTTCTGCTCAAAAGTCGTTCCTAAGGGAATGCAGAGCCAAATACCACCGAAATATAAGGCGAAGAAGTTCAAAAGACGTTCCTAAGGGGATGCAGAACTTATACCGCCGAAATAGAAGGTGAAGAAGTTCAAAAGACGTTCCTAAGGAGATGCAGAACTTACACCGAAAAATAAGCGGTGCAGCCGAAAAATAAACGGCAAAGAGATTTCAATCATTCCTAAGGGAATGCAGAGTTTGGATGTGGCTTCGTAAGTGTGTGTTTGGACATTCATTTGCACAATACATCACATCATTCATTGCATTCATATACATTCGTTTAGACATACGTAGGATCATCATCATCATATCATACAAGTACAGACAGTTGCTTCGGCTTTAATGATAAGGCTTCGGCGAAAGAAAAAAGAAGCAGATTTATGCTTCGTTGTGAACGAAAAGAAGGGAGGGTGTTTTTCGTCTTCGGCTTAAAAAATACAAGTTTCGTCCACATCAAAGCAGTTCACATGGACGAAAAGGTAAAAATATATTACAAGGTATGCACAAATTTACAAAGTAGTATCTAATTCTTAAATTACAATACTTTTTACAAGGGTAATTCAAGAATTTCTCTAGGGTTTTTTCATAACAGTGTCTTCAGCTTCATCATCATCCGCCAAAGCTTCGGATCATTGCTCTTCGGCTTCATCATCCTGTACATAACAAAGCGTTATAAGGTAAACTCAAGTTTCAAGGAGAAGGTAAGCATCAGGTATGAGTTTATTCACGGCTTGAGGTGACTTTGAGCTTCGTCACCAGCTAAGCTTCGCCCACCCTTCGTCCAGATTTGTGTTATGAATCTGTTTCCTATGCTTCAAGCCAGGCTAGGGATATCAATTAAATCCGCTGGTGATAAAATGAAGTTTGGTCTATTAACAATCTTCCCATGCCCGCAACCAGTTTTCATGAAGGCAACAACTATGCCCCGAGAAGCTAGCAGAGCACAGAAGTCGCCATGTCCAGCTATAACTTCATCAAGAGCATCAACTTCACCCTCAATATGTTCGAAGGTCCCTGGCAGGTCTTCAACAGAAGGCTCGAATTTCTCAGAACTAGCTCCAACTGAGTTAAAGACCTGCTTCAGCCGCTGCACGCATCGGTTGCCGAAGTCTAGACATTTATCTTGAAGCTCTTTCAATGATTTCTATAAATTTGAACTTTTTCAACTTCAGCTTCAAACTTCGCATCAAATTTCTGCTTTTCTTGTTCGAAGTTTTCTGTCTTTGCAAGGAGTTCACTATTCAATCTGGCGATTCTAGCTTGGGCTTCCGCTAGTAAGCCCTCCATTGATTGAAGTTCAAAATCCTTCTTCTCAAGAGCAGCTTCGTGATCTTTTATTTTTCTCTCTAAGCCTTCAATTATAACCTCATGTTTTTTATCTTCAAGGTCCTGTTGCATTCTCAAGGCTTTACTTAATAGCATACTCTGTGCAAAACAACCTTCGTCAGAAAACACCTTCGTCGTAAAACAATGAAAAGCTGAAGAAAAAATTTTATCTTGAAATTAGAATAGAATAAACTACCGACGATATGCTATCGTCGGTAGCGGCTGATGTCGGCCTCAAGCTTCGGGAAACCAATACTCTTCGATAGAGTACTGATAACCTTCGCTCCAGTTCTGTCTCGGAGGCATCCTAGGCTTTCGTCGTCAATACCGCCGAAGAGCAATGCTCCTGGTTGATAGCCATAGGATATCACATAATCTCTCAGCTCCTCTTTTTTAGCTTTCGATAACTCTTGACCAATTATGTTTTGAAAATTGAAATCCTTTTCATTCGAAGTATATCTGGCAATCTCCTTCCCTTTTCCAGGCTCTGTGGCCAGGGTCTCTTCAGTGGCTGTAGCACCTTCTTCCGCGGCCATATTCAGAAGCATTTTATCAATATCAGAAAAAGTGCCCTCTAGATTTGTATCTTCGGCCGTTGCAGCTTCAGCAGTTGCAGCTTCGGCGGGGGCAGCTTCGGTAGTTGTAGTGTTTTCGGCAGCTGGTGTCTTTGACGCCGAGGCCGACGGTGGTGTTTCTTCAATGGCTTCAATAACAGTAATAACTCTCCGCCTTTTTGGCCCAGCAGACTTCTTCGCAGCCAAGAGCTCCCCTTTCTTCTGTAAAAGCTTCGTCAGATGTGGCTCTAGTGGACTTAGCGTGATAGGAAAGGATTCAGTCATTACCTTTAAAATTTCTTCCATGTCGGCATCTGAAGGTGTTGAAGGAATCTCTTCTTCTATTTCAGTTGTTTTTGGCTTCGGAGCTGCAGCTTTCCTCTTCTTCGGAGCAGCTACCTTCGGCTCAGGGCTCGATTTTTTCCTCTTCAGAATTTCTTCATCTTCTTTTACCATTCTGGCAGCTGGTCTGCTCTGAACACTAACAATCCTTTTTATTTTTTGCCCTTCGGCACCCTTGTTCAATCGCTCATAATCAGGATATTCAAAGTTCAGGGTGTGGCAGAACCTCCCAAGTTATTGGGCCCACATGCACCTGTCCTTGTCTCAAAGACCTCAGACGGCTATGCATGTGTACCAGATAACTTAACAGGCTCTGTCTAAGTGCCCCAAGGACCTCGGATAAACCACTTACAACCAGGACCGCAGGATAAAGTAAACACAAATCACATACCAACATTTTGCAGCAGAAATCATATTACCAAATTCTACAAGTTACATCAATTTTTATGATGTACATGATCAGAGTGATTACAAAAAGTGATTCAAAGAAGTAACTTTGAACTGTTATAGATTATTGGTAGTTTTGAAATATATGCTTGCTTAAGGGACCATCCTCAATAAGAAGTATAAAAGGGTTACTTAGACTTATAAGAAGGCCGAGCCCACCGGCACTTAACACCATCAACAGCAGCACAAAACTATAACCTGAAAAACAACAGGGAATAAAACCCTAAGTATGGAATTACTCAGCAAGACTTACCTGACTAAACAAAAGACTTTCATGGGTATGCTGTCTAGAGGGATTCAAGGTATGGCTTATCAAATTTCAAAGACTCATTATGCAGAAGAGCTTACTAGTAATGAGTCCATATGCCAAAATTTTACTTCACAATTAAGTACTTTTCCTGAATCTAGATTTGCCTAATCTAGAGCATTCACTTGTCCTGGTCTAGTTTTCTTTTACCCAAATTTTTATTTTACTTATAAACTACGATGAGTGGTCAGTGAGTTGAGTCTCCATAACTGAGGAGCAACGACGATTCGAAGCGATTATACCCAGCTGGGGATCCCTAACCACATGACATATGTAGCACTTAACCCTTGCATATGTCAACCGTTCCCACAGATCCTCCACAACGTGAACCGGTCCGGGCTACCCGGGAGCACAGTACTCCTCCGTCCAGCCTCTAGCCAGGAGGGTACACGCTACTCCCACCATCTCCCACACCCAGTGCGTGGTTGTCTTTTCACGTATGGAATAGCCGGGTTCAGGCTTACCAGAGCATGTGGCTAGTTGCAAAGTCTCACCTCATCAGGCCTACATCGAACGGTCCTTAATCGACATAGGCGGAGCACTACACCGACTCATTTCACCATGCAAGCCACCCGCCCGGTTTCATATTAATTATCTAACTCAAGTTCATTCACACATAACAATAACCAGTAATCAAAATAAATTTCAAAAATCTTATCACTTTAAGCAGGGCTAAGCAGCACTAGTTTTTCATAAAATAGGTATCAAGGAATGATTATTCAAATTCTCAAGGATGGTAATGCATCAATTGTTTGATTATGCAACTCCTAGCACCTAATGCATCGTATCAAGTGACAAAAGTTTTATAAACAACAAAGAAAGTGGTGAATGCACCGGGGCTTGCCTTTGTTGCAGAGAAGAGCCGAAGACTATGGAAATAAAATTTCACAAGTCTTCAGGGTGACGACCGGTCTCCAGAAAATTGTTTCACCAAGCGATTGATCCACGGATAACGTAATCTACACGTAAAGTAAAGATGCATGCTACGATCATGATGTGATGATGAAATGGACACAGATGCAATATAAAGAATTTCAACGATAAACCCCCGAGTGTAATAATCCTACATGGAAAAGTTGCACTTCACGTGTAATATTCATAAAATTCCAAAAATTCAAAGTACAAATTTATTATTTTATTATTTTCATTGGTGACTTATTTCACGACGGTAAGTACTTCTAATTAAGCGGATAATTGACAACTGATGCAAAATGTATTCCTAATTACATAGATAATTGGCGACTAACGGAATATGCCCCAATTAAATCAAAATATACTCCAAGAAAATCTAAGCCTACGCAATACCAAAGCCGAGTAGAGATTCACCAAAATGGGGCGAACCTGACTCAGGCATTTTTTCTAGCGAGCGACATACATAAATTTATTTTTCTTCACTATCTAATTCATTCCGATCACTAATCGCACTACCGCGATTCACCCGCACAGGATATGGACCGATGGCACAGGCCACCAGGTTTGTCAGGCTTGGGTCTGGAACTACACCACGACAGAATTTAATTGGTAGGCATGACGAGTATCAGGAACTCACCAGGAACTTGGAATGGCAGTGGGGCAGCTTGGACGAAGAACAGAGAGAATGATCCACGTGGAGATATTTGATAGCGGGTGCTTCGGCGTTGAAGGGCTGTTCTGATGACTCAACTGCGGTAGCGATGAAGCAAATAGATCGATGAGCTTCCATAGCAGCTGAAGGATTTTGAACATGGCATGAATAACAGGAGACTACTCCTAGCCGACCTGACCATGGAGGCACTCATCACCGTGGAACTGGTAATGGCAAAGGAAAAGACGAATTTTCTGGGAAATTCCTAGGGTGCTTAACCGAGTGTGCTAGGTTCCACGTTGTGCAAGCAGCAAAAAGCAGTGCACGGCTGCACTTTATAGTGACCAGGGGAATCGATGGAGATTAGAAAAAATCAAACAGCCGCTTACCACCCTAGTGAGACGGCGTCCATGCAGATGGCCACGGCAACAGCATAGGACAGCGCTGTAAGCCTGTAATGAGCCACTACGTGGTGCAGGCACGTAAAATTTTTTTCCTTTGATTGCCCACTCACAACCAGCCAAGTAAGAAAAAAAATAAGGTGAGGTGGCATAATTATCCATGGTTCAGTATATTGAACACGAGTTCCTACGCGCATGCCTGCTTAAGTTCATATAATCCTTGTTCCCTTATTCGCACCATAACTTGCAAACCAGTCCTAATCAAAATTACACACTAACCAACACTCTTTTACGTTGGTATAATAATCATGCCGAAACTCATCACGGATTAAGCACAAAATAGTGCCAAAGTTTGCTAAATAACACTAAATCTCGGATTCAGTAACGGCCAGGTACAGTCACCGATTTTTTGAATAATTTAAGTTTAACTAATTTTTGAATTCGAATTTTTAATTAAATTCCCAACATTCCAAAGTTGCTCGGCACGAGCCGACACAACTAGACCCCTTTCTAAATTTTACAATTACTTAAATACCAACTCCCTAATTCCTTGTGACTTAGGAATCGAAACGCTTAGTCGTAAAACTAGTTTTGATCCTATTATTAGCCCACTTCGGCAATTGTTAGTGACTTGCCCCCACACTACTCGGCTAAATGATTTATTTGGTACCAATGTACCCATCCTGCACCAAAGAATTTATTAAGGTTTTCTACCTTTTATTCAGTTGAGAGCATAAAATAAAACCTCCCAAATTCGACTCCTAAATAGGACTTTTAACAAATCATCACACACTTTCATCCCTACCATACATAAGCATACAAGTTTTATTATTTTAAAGTGAATGCAACACGTGGTCAATTGTTATGGATGACCACATGTGATGATAATGCTCAAGATGATGCCATGCTTAATTTTTTTAGTGATCTTTAACACCTAGGGTGTTACAGCTCAACCCCCCTAAAAAGAAATCTCGTCCCGAGATTTAAGATCAACTAAAGGCTTAGGTTAGGAGGAGAATAAGATAGTATTCACAACCACTTCGAACTTCTTTACACACCAACCGGATGATGTACCAAGTTGCACTTGCTGGCTAGTGATTGCATTACAATACTGTAAGTTTTTAAACCGAAGTAAGAAAATCTGGAAAATTCTCCACAAGAAAGTCTTTAGATTCCCAAGTAGCTTCATCTTCAGAATGTTTGTTCCATTGCACCTTATAAAACCTGATTGTTCTCCTTCGAGTGATGCGATCCTTCTGATCTAATACTCGTATTGGATATTCTGAGTAAGTCAGATCTGGCTCCAAATTGACCTCTGAGACATCCATAACTTGCTCGGGCACTCGAAGACATTTCTTCAGTTGTGATACATGAAACACGTTATGAACTGCGGACATATGCTCTAGCAACTGAAGGCGATAAGCTACTGGTCCACACTGTTGTATAATTCGGAAGGGACCAATATAGCGAGGTGCGAGTTTTCCTTTGATGCCAAAGCGATTAACACCTTTCATTGGTGATACCTTTAGCTAGACGTAATCACCAACCTTGAACACCAAGGGTCGATGCTTTCGGTCAGCATAACTCTTCTGACAAGACTGTGCTATCTTCAGGTTACGTTGGATAAGTTGAACCTTTTCCTCGACTTCGTTTACCAGGTCGGGTCCAAAGAAACATCTTTCTCTAGGTTCAGACCAGTTTAAAGGAGTCCTGCATCTTCTACCATACAGAGCTTCAAAGGGTGCCATCTTGATACTCTCTTGATGACTGTTATTATAAGAAAATTCTGCAAGAGGGAGACATTCATCCCATTTTTCTGAAAAGACCAGAACACATGCCCTCAACATGTCCTTTCTGTTTGCCCACTCGTTTGAGGATGATAGTCTGAACTATGAATCAGTTTAGTGCCCAATGACTTATGCAACTCCTCCCAAAACTTGGAGACAAACTGTGGACCTCTATCTGACACAATTGTCTTAGGTACTCCATGCAGACTTAGGACACGAGCGATGTACAATTGGGCATAAGTAAGAACAGGATAATTGCTCTTGGCGGGGATGAAATGGGCTGACTTGGTAAGACGATCCACGATGACCCAAATAGAATCATACCTTCTTGATGTCTTGGGCAAACCGACGATGAAGTCCATACTGATGTCTTCCCACTTCCAAGATGGAATAGGCAATGGTTGTAGTGGTCCGGCAGATTTTAAGTGCACAACCTTCACCCTTTGACAAATATCGCACTTGGTGACATAGCGAGCAACTTCAATCTTCATTTTGGTCCACCAAAACCTTTGTTTCAGATCCTGATACATCTTGTTACTTCCTGGGTGAATGGAATATTGGGACAAGTGAGCTTCATCAAGTATCTGTTGATGTAGCTCAGGAACTTTTGGGACTACCAAACGGTTTTGGAACCAAAGGACACCATTTTCATCAATTCTAAAACACGTAGCCCTTCCTGCTACAACTCGCTCCTTTATATGAGCTATTCCCTTGTTCACCTTTTGAGCATCAACAATTTGACTCTGGATAGTTGATTCAAGAATGAGATTAGCTATGGTTCCTTGATGAACAATTTCTAAATTCAACCTTTCCATTTCCTGGCACAAGGTAACAGTTAAAGGTTTTGCCGAAAGACAGTTACACTGAGACTTACGGCTAAGAGCATCTGCCACAACATTAGCCTTGCCAGGATGATAATGAACTTCAAGATCATAATCTTTAATCAACTCTAGCCACCTTCTCTGTCTCATGTTCAATTCGGACTGGGTAAAAATATACTTCAGACTCTTATGGTCAGTGTAAATGTGACATTTATTACCTAGCAGATAATGGCGCCAAATCATGAGCGCATGAACAACAATAGCCAACTCAAGATCATGGGTTGGATAATTCTCTTCATGACGCTTGAGTTGCCGAGAAGCATAGGCAATCACGCGGCCTTCCTGCATCAGTACACATCCAATGCCAATGCCAGAAGCATCACAATACACATCAAATGGCTTTGCTATATCTGGTTGAGCTAGTACTGGCGCTGTAGTCAATAGCTTCTTCAGCTTCTCAAAAGCTTTGTCACACTCAGGTGACCAAACAAACTTGACATGGTTTTTGAGCAGTTCGGTGATAGGCTTGGCTATTCTAGAGAAATCTGGAATAAAGCGACGATAATAGCCCACCATTCCAAGAAAACTTCTGACCTGATGTATAGTAGTGGGAGGTTTCCAATCGAGGATATCCTTGACCTTGCTCGGGTCAACAGCAACACCCTCGGCAGACAAGACATGGCCTAGAAACTGAACTTTATCCAACCAAAACTCACATTTGCTAAATTTAGCATATAGTTGGTGTTCTTTGAGCCGCGTTAAAACAATACGTAAGTGGTCTGCATGTTCTTCCTTGCTCTTGGAGTATATCAGGATATCATCAATGAACACAACCACAAACTTGTCGAGCTCCGGCATGAATACAGAGTTCATTAAATACATGAAGTGAGCTGGAGCATTAGTCAGACCAAAGGACATCACCAAATATTCATAAAGACCTTATCGAGTAGTGAAAAGCGGTCTTGGGAACATCTTCAGGACGGATTCTTATCTGGTGATAACCAGACCTAAGGTCAACCTTGGAGAACACTTTTGCTCCTGTGAGCTGGTCAAACAGCAGATCAATGCGAGGGAGAGGATATTTGTTTTTGATAGTCACCTCATTGAGCGGTCGGTAATCAACACATAACCTTAGTGTTTGATCTTTCTTCTTCACAAATAGGGCAAGACAACCCCAAGGTGATGAACTTGGCCGAATGAAACCTTTATCTAGCAAGTCTTGCAAATGAGTCTTTATGTAACACCCCACTGGTCGCACAAAATGGATAATACCATAAACCTCATCTACCAAACTTACTAAACACAAGAGATGTAATAAAGAAAGAATATAAAGCAAGAAAAAAAAATCCGGCAGCACCTCCTTTGAAAACTAGCATAACAAGGAGGGGAAAACATGACGCACATACAAGATATAAAGACATATAATTCACATAGTAGAAACTGTAATGCAAGAGTGGTAAAACGTAATTATGACCCAACTGAAGTAAAACAAATGGGATAAGAACTCAGTCCACCACAAAATAACCGCTCAACCAAGAATAAAGCAATTCACTAGACTTGTCCAACTCTGATTAACAACATTAATAAATGGTGGTTCCTTTATTAAAGGTGTAGTGGTCGTGCTGCTACATCCCTCTATCCCCCAAAGCAGAAATTAGATGCCTACATCAAACAATGCAAGATGTGAGATAACACATCTCAGCAAGTAAACATAACAACAGCAAATAGGACATTGTAAATCAACTGTGCTTACACAACCACGTGTTCAGGACTTCTTTCTTTTCTTTTGAACAGTAAATTGCAGCAAGTATACGAGTAACTAAAAAAAACTCAACACCAAGTAGAATCACCATGCACAAGTCCAAATTATCCACATCCACATAATAGATTCAACACCTCTCCCATGAATGCACATGGCTACAAATGCAATAATGACTTCTGCCTCCATATCTCTAAGGATATGAAGCTGCACCATACCCCTTCCTGGGCAACATATGATGCTCAATGTACCGGTACGGTCGGACCATAAGATCGCGACGAAACTTCAATGCAATGGATGAGGAGTGCATTATGCATGACAACATCATAAGTTCTCCCCAAATAAAAAGGTGCTAGGCATTTACTTCCACCCATTCCACATAATTACCACTTGAGTAACATAATCGAACCTCAAACTCAACTTATGAAATCCATGAAACATGAACATGTTCAAATGATGGTACTCGAAAGAAAATATGAATTTGAACATGATAGACAACATAAACAAGTATAAGACTCCTCATCTGACAGACGGAATAACCATCACAGTTTTACTTGCCTTCACCGAAGTTCGGGCAAAATCCCTAAGAACGATCCGGAAGTCCACCACCTGTTTTTGACACCCAACTTAGTGCACCAAATTCACATAAAAAACTCAAAGACAACACCGCACCTACGCGCAATCTCAAACACCGCCGCGGTAACAATTCTCCCCTCACTAACCAAACTGCAGCGGCGCTGCTTAACAATTCCATAACTTAAAAATTAGGACAGCAGTGATGATAAACAAAAACTTCAGAGACAACTACATAAAATTCCCCACAAGTCTTGTATACAACTCATGATTAAATTCTAACATCTACTTACCTCTAAATGGTCCACAAAATAAACCCTGCAATCTGTTTTTTTCTGATTTGGGCAGCGACATACGCGGATTCAAACAGCGATAACTTTTAAAATATAATTCCGTTTTGAGCGCATAAGTACTTGTTGGAAAGATAAGAAAAAGCCCTACATGATTCTCATACTGATTAACACTAATTACTCCCGAAAAATCCCCAGAAACTGCTAACACTGCTGCTGTTCATCACTCTGAAAAAATCTGTTTTTTGGACAGCCACATACCCGGATTCAAACAATGATAACTTTTAATTTATAACTCCAAATTGAGCGCATAAATACTCGTTGGAAAGATAAAACAAAGTTCTACAAGATTCTCATACTGATTAACACTAATTACTCCCGAAAAATCCCCAGAAACTGCTAACACTGCTGCTGTTCATCACTCTGAAAAATCTGTTTTTTTGGATAGCCACATACCCGGATTCAAACGATGATAACTTTTAATTTATAACTCCAAATTGAGCGCATAAATACTCGTTGGAAAGATAAAACAAAGTTCTACAAGATCCCCAAATTGATCCCCATTAAATCTTCACGAAAAAAACCTAAAAACTGCTGGAACTACCGCTGTTCATCCACCACGCAAAATTCTGGACAGCCCCCCTCTATCTAATCGCAAACGCAACATCTAATCAACTGAATCGCAGCGCACATGAACAAGGGATGAACACAAAAGAAAAATCACCTTGGGTTCTCCCCCTTTCCTTCCTCCCTTCTTCCCTCCACCAAAACGATTGGAGATTCGCACCAAGAGACGATGATCCGAGCGGCACGGAGTAGCACCTTGGGAGGAGGGGATTGGGGGGGGGGCTAGGGTTTTGGTGGCTGCAACAATGGAGAGAGGAGGAGATGGGCAGGGGGGCGGCGGCCAAGGGGAAAATGAGGAGTGGGGGGGGCGGCTGCACATGGGGGGGGGGGGTAGTTAGGAGGGAGGCGGCTAGGGTTTGGGAGGGTTAATGGGCCGAAACACCAATTGCGGCCCAACTATCCCACGCGACAGCTCCCGACCGCAACGCAAACGTCAAACCAAATAAATTCTACTGCCCTAGTTGTGAATGTTGTCCACAAAATTCCAAATCCCCAAAACAACAACTGGATGAGAAAAAAAAAACAAAAAGAATAACCCCCAACTTCTCTTCTTTGCAAACCGGGTATCACATTCTACCCCTCTTAAAAAGAATTCGACCTCGAATTCTGACGCTTCTATCGGAATGACACAAGAAAAGATTAGCGAATCAACAACACTTACCCACAACGAAAAGTTCCGGGTACTTCTGCCGCATCAACTCCTCAAGTTCCCACGTAGCCTCGCGCTCCGACTGATTAGACCATAAGACCTTGACATACTTAATTGATCTCTTCCTCAACACACGCTCCGAGAATTCCAATATACGCACCGGACGACACTCCAGAGTCAGATCCTGCTGCACCGCAATTGGTTCCATCTCAATCTGATGGTCCGGATCCCGCAAGAACTTCCTCAACATAGAGACATGAAAAACTGGGTGTACCCCTGCCATGGAATCCGGCAGCAGCAAGCGATAAGCCAGGCTGCCCACTCGGGCCAAGATAGTGAACGGTCCAATGTATCTTGGGCTGAGCTTCCCAGAGACACCAAACCGAACAACTCCCTTAGTGGGTGATACCCTGAGAAGGACTTGGTCACCCACAGCAAATTCTAGATCCCGCCTCCTCGCATTAGCATAACTCTTCTGACAACTCTGAGCTGCCAAAATATTCTGACGAATTTCCCGAACCTTTTCAGAAGTTTGCTGAACCCAATCAGGACCAACTAGGGATCTCTCTCCCAAAGTCTCCCAGCACAGAGGAGAGATACACCGCCTGCCATACAAAGCCTCAAATGGTGCCATCTTGATGCTAGCTTGGTAGCTGTTGTTATACGCAAACTCTGCCAGAGCAAGATGATCCTCCCAGCTACCCTTCCATGATAGAACACAAGCACGCAACATATCCTCCAAGGTTTGGATTGTTCGCTCTGACTGACCATCCGTCTGAGGGTGAAAAGCGACACTAAGCGAAAGCTTGGTGCCCAATGCACTGTGGAGACTCTCCCAGAATTTGGATACAAATTTGGAGTCTCGATCAGAAACAATAGACTTAGGTACCCCGTGAAGCCTAACTACTTCCTTCATATACAAGGGAACCAAATCTGAAGCTGAATTCGTGGTCTTCATGGGAATAAAATGCGCAGACTTAGTCAAGCGATCCACTACCACCCAAATAGCATCCCTGCCACGAGGGGAACGAGGTAGACCCACCACAAAATCCATGGTGATATGCTCCCATTTCCACTCTGGAATTTCCAATGGCTTCAGCAAACCTGCAGGCCGCTTATGTTCGGCCTTCACGCGTTGACATACTTCATAGGCGGCCACATACTTAGAAATGTCAACCTTCATCCGCTTCCACCAGAAGTTTTGCTTCAAATCTCGGTACATTTTGGTTTCGCCAGGATGGACGGTGTAAGGCGTTTTATGAGGTTCTCGCAGGATATCCAGCTTCACCTCTGATTTCTGAGGCACACAAAGACGGCCCCTGAAACGAACCAAATCATTCTCATCAATGGTGAACTCCCGCGGTTTACCATCACCAACCCTCCTTCGGGCTTCCTGCAAAAGACGATCCTGCTGCTGAGCCGCACGCACTCTCTCCATAAGAGAGGATTGAATAAGCATCTGAGTCTCCTCGCTAGCGGTGCTGACATAACACAAAGCGATCCCCAAACGGTCCAGATCAGTGATCAACGGCAAGGCCACCTTTGGAACCCCGGACCTGCTAAGGGCATCCGCCACCACATTAGCCTTCCCTGGGTGATAATGAATGGACAAATCATAATCTTTAATCAATTCTAGCCACCAACGCTGCCTCAAATTCAGCTCCTTCTGAGTAAAAATATACTTGAGACTTTTGTGATCAGTGAAAATGTCACAAGCCTCGCCATAAAGGTAATGCCTCCACGACTTTAGAGCAAAAACCACCGCAGCCAATTCCAGATCATGAGTTGGATAATTCCCCTCATGCTTCCTCAACTGCCTTGAGCCATAAGCAATCACTCTGCCTTCCTGCATCAGCACACAGCCAAGACCAATACGCGAAGCATCCGTATAAACTGTGAAACGCTTACCGCTCTCAGGCAAAGCTAGGATAGGGGCATCCACCAACTTGCTCTTCAATGACTGATAACTGATCTCACATTCGCCGGACCAGACGAAGGGAGCACCCTTCTCCAAGAGCCTAGTCAAAGGCTTAGCAATGCTGGAAAAATTTGGTACGAAATGCCGATAATACCCAGCAAGCCCCAAGAAACTTCGGATTTCAGAGACACTAGAAGGTCTCTTCCACTCTACCACAGCCACAACATTCTTGGGATCAACCGCAATACCCTGCTGATTAATCACGTGCCCCAGGAAAGCCACTTCAGATAGCCAAAAGGCACACTTCTTCAACTTGCCATAGAATTGATTCTTCCTTAGGGCACCCAGAACGAGACGGAGATGCTGATCATGCTCGGCCTCGGTCTTTGAATAAATCAAAATATCATCCAGGAATACGACCACAAAATCGTCCAGGAATTCATGCAGCATCCTATTCATTGCTTCCATAAAGGCAGCAGGGGCATTAGTTAAGCCAAAAGACATGACTATGAACTCATAATGCCCATACCTGGTGCAGAAGGCAGTCTTCTCAATATCCTCCTCACGAATCCTCAATTGATGATAACCAGAGTTCAAATCAATTTTGGAGAACACCTGGGCACCCCTCAACTGCTCAAAGAGGACCTCAATTCGGGGAAGCGGATATTTATTCTTGATTGTCACTTGATTCAAAGCGCGATAATCCACACATAGCCGCTTGCTTTTATCCTTCTTCTCAACAAACAATACTGGGGAAGCCCATGGAGACCTGCTAGGCCAAATGAAGCCCTTAGCCAGCAGATCATCCAATTGCCGCTTTAATTCAATCTGCTCCTTTGGAGCCATTCGATATGGGGCCTTATGAATAGGCTGCGTACCCGGGATCAGCTTAATCTCAAAAGCTGCATCGCACTCCGGAGGAATGCCTGGAAGCTCTGCCGGAAACACGTCAGCAAAGTCACACACCACCCAGATGTCCTGCACCCGCAAGGCAGCCTCGCCCTCCACCACCATAGAGAAAAAGATCCCCGACTTCCTTGACCAGCAATCAGGAAGCAATTGCGCCAACAAGGATAATGTGAACTTCGGGGAACTTCCCAAGAATACCACCTCCTTACCCGACGGCGCTTGCAATAACATTGTCTTCCAGAAGCAGGATATAACCGCGCGATACTGGGATAACCAATCCATACCCAAGATAACATCGAATGCCCCCAAGGAAATCACCACCAGATTAGCCGAAAAAAACCTCATCAGCAAGAATGACGAAACACCCCTGACAAACTGAACAGCTACTAATGGAGCCATTAGCAGAACTGATCAAAATTGGGTGACCCAACCTCTGCACTGAAAGACCAGCCCGCGACACAAAATCCTCTGAAACAAACGAATAGCTAGCGCCAGAGTCAAAAAGAGCATGGGCTGCAAATGAATCAACTGAAATCGTACCTGTCACCACGTCTCCTTGCTCCCTGCCATCCGTAGCGGGTAGCACATAAGCTCCAGAAATACCCGTAGAAGAGGAAGCTCCCAGAGTGAAATTAACAGAAGAACCCCACTGAGCCACCGGAGGAGGCTGGCGCGGAGCTCCAAACTGACTCAGCACAGGGGTAGACGGCGCAGGAGTAGACACAGCCTGATACTGCGGAAAACCTTGCATCGGCACGAACTGAGAAGTCCCAGACACATAAAGCTGCTGTGGAGGAAGAGGAACTGAAAACTGCTGCTCAGCACCTGACATCATATTGATAGTGCCCTGAGAAGAGGAGGAAGTTATCGGCTCCCATCTGAGCTTCCCATTGGGATTCCTCCTACACACCACATCCTTGTGGTCCTGACTGCAGATAGAACACCTGCCACTCCACTGGCACTCTGCACGGCGATGCGCATCTCCACAGCGGAAACACACTAGCCCCAACCCGGGCTTAGGAACGGCCCGAAACCTCTGAGTACTTCCTCCTGAAGTACCTGAGTCAGAAGATTTGCCACAGTAAGGATGGTGGCGCTGATGCTGAGACTTGCCCCTCTTGTGAGCTGGACCTCCAGTGTTGCCCCTCCTCGTGTCCTGGCTACGAGGCTGATCAACACCCGAAGACTTCTGCGACTCCATGGTGTACTGGTGTTGCATCTCCACACCCAGCGCCTGCTCCACTGTGGTACGGAAGTCCACCAACGGAAAGGCCCCCAGAGCATGCCTGATAGAAGGCTTCAGACCCTGACGGAATTGGCTCGCCTTCTCCATCTCATTATAAGCCACATGAGGGACAAAGCGGACCATTTTGTTGAAGCCCACCTCATACTCTGTGACAGACTTCTTCTCCTGCTTGTAGGACTGCAAGTCAATCTTCATTTTCTCCAGAAAGGTGATCGGGTAGAATCTCCTTTCGAACTGCCTGATGAAAACATCCCATGATAGGACTCCTGGTGAGGAGGAGTGCGCTGCCTGCACGCCTCTCCACCAAATCTGCGCCTCACCCTTCAGCAGCTGAGTGCCAAAGCGAACCCGATCTCCATAAGCAATCTCGAAGACATTCATCTTATCCTCCACATAAGTCAGCCAATCTGCCGCCTCGACCGGAGTACCACTGCCATCAAAAGAATCCAACTTCATGCCCATCCACTGCATCAGAGAAAGACCACTGACTGGAAGAGGCACCTCAGCCCCGCCACCTGGAACAGCACCCACAGGGACAGCGCCCCCGGGCACTTCTCCACCTCCAGCACCTTGAGTAGCACCTGCAGGGGCGACAGGAATGGCTTGCCTCAGAAGGGCCAACTCCTGCTGCATGGCCTGCATCGTGGCTAACATTGCCGCCGGACTCATTGAGTCCCCACTAGGAGCTTGCGGACTACCCCGAGCTCTACGAGGCGGCATAGCTGCAGCCACAGGGATGAGAATAATAAGTAAATGAGATAAGCATAGCATCTCTCTAGATAATGTCACAACTAGCACAGAGAATAACATAATCATATCAATAGCAAGACAGAAAACCCATCCTACATGTGCAGTGTGTCAATTTATTACTACTCCACTTGCTAGGACCTACAGCCTATTCCTCTGATACCAACTGTAACACCCCACTGGTCGCACAAAATGGATAATACCATAAACCTCATCTACCAAACTTACTAAACACAAGAGATGTAATAAAGAAAGAATATAAAGCAAGAAAAAAATCCGGCAGCACCTCCTTTGAAAACTAGCATAACAAGGAGGGGAAAACATGACGCACATACAAGATATAAAGACATATAATTCACATAGTAGAAACTATAATGCAAGAGTGGTAAAACGTAATTATGACCCAACTGAAGTAAAACAAATGGGATAAGAACTCAGTCCACCCCAAAATAACCGCTCAACCAAGAATAAAGCAATTCACTAGACTTGTCCAACTCTGATTAACAACATTAATAAATGGTGGTTCCTTTATTAAAGGTGTAGTGACCGTGCTGCTACATCCTTCTATCCCCCAAAGCAGAAATTAGATGCCTGCATCAAACAATGCAAGATGTGAGATAACACATCTCAGCAAGTAAACATAACAACAGCAAATAGGACATTGTAAATCAACTGTGCTTACACAACCACGTGTTCAGGACTTCTTTCTTTTCTTTTGAACAGTAAATTGCAGCAAGTATACGAGTAACTAAAAAAAACTCAACACCAAGTAGAATCACCATGCACAAGTCCAAATTATCCACATCCACATAATAGATTCAACACCTCTCCCATGAATGCACATGGCTACAAATGCAATAATGACTTCTGCCTCCATATCTCTAAGGATATGAAGCTGCACCATACCCCTTCTCGGGCAACATATGATGCTCAATGTACCGGTACGGTCGGACCATAAGATCGCGACGAAACTTCAATGCAATGGATGAGGAGTGCATTATGCATGACAACATCATAAGTTCTCCCCAAATAAAAAGGTGCTAGGCATTTACTTCCACCCATTCCACATAATTACCACTTGAGTAACATAATCGAACCTCAAACTCAACTTATGAAATCCATGAAACATGAACATGTTCAAATGATGGTACTCGAAAGAAAATATGAATTTGAACATGATAGCACAACATAAACAAGTATAAGACTCCTCATCTGACAGACGGAATAACCATCACAGTTTTACTTGCCTTCACCGAAGTTCGGGCAAAATCCCTAAGAACGATCCGGAAGTCCACCACCTGTTTTTGACACCCAACTTAGTGCACCAAATTCACATAAAAAAACTCAAAGACAACACCGCACCTACGCGCAATCTCAAACACCGCCGCGGTAACAATTCTCCCCTCACTAACCAAACTGCAGCGGCGCTGCTTAACAATTCCATAACTTAAAAATTAGGACAGCAGTGATGATAAACAAAAACTTCAGAGACAACTACATAAAATTCCCCACAAGTCTTGTATACAACTCATGATTAAATTCTAACATCTACTTACCTCTAAACGGTACACAAAATAAACCCTGCAATCTGTTTTTTTCTGATTTGGGCAGCGACATACGCGGATTCAAACAGCGATAACTTTTAAAATATAATTCCGATTTGAGCGCATAAGTACTTGTTGGAAAGATAAGAAAAAGCCCTACATGATTCTCATACTGATTAACACTAATTACTCCCGAAAAATCCCCAGAAACTGCTAACACTGCTGCTGTTCATTACTCTGAAAAAATCTGTTTTTTGGACAGCCACATACCCGGATTCAAACGATGATAACTTTTAATTTATAACTCCAAATTGAGCGCATAAATACTCGTTGGAAAGATAAAACAAAGTTCTACAAGATTCTCATACTGATTAACACTAATTACTCCCGAAAAATCCCCAGAAACTGCTAACACTGCTGCTGTTCATCACTCTGAAAAATCTGTTTTTTTGGATAGCCACATACCCGGATTCAAACGATGATAACTTTTAATTTATAACTCCAAATTGAGCGCATAAATACTCGTTGGAAAGATAAAACAAAGTTCTACAATATCCCCAAATTGATCCCCATTAAATCTTCACGAAAAAAACCTAAAAACTGCTGGAACTACCGCTGTTCATCCACCACGCAAAATTCTGGACAACCCCCCTCTATCTAATCGCAAACGCAACATCTAATCAATTGAATCGCAGCGCACATGAACAAGGGATGAACACAAAAGAAAAATCACCTTGGGTTCTCCCCCTTTCCTTCCTCCCTTCTTCCCTCCACCAAAACGATTGGAGATTCGCACCAAGAGACGATGATCCGAGCGGCACGGAGTAGCACCTTGGGAGGAGGGGATTGGGGGGGCGGCTAGGGTTTTGGTGGCTGCAACAATGGAGAGAGGAGGAGATGGGCAGGGGGGCGGTGGCCAAGGGGAAAATGAGGAGTGGGGGGCGGCTGCACATGGGGGGTAGTTAGGAGGGAGGCGGCTAGGGTTTGGGAGGGTTAATGGGCCGAAACACCAATTGCGGCCCAACTATCCGACGCGACAGCTCCCGACCGCAACGCAAACGTCAAACCAAATAAATTCTACTGCCCTAGTTGTGAATGTTGTCCACAAAATTCCAAATCCCCAAAACAACAACTGGATGAGAAAAAAAAAACAAAAAGAACAACCCCCAACTTCTCTTCTTTGCAAACCGGGTATCACACTTTAGCTCTGCTAACTCCTTAGGTGGCATTCTGTACGACCTTCTAGATATGGGTGCGGTACCTGGCTGCAATTCAATTACAAATTCCACATCTCTTTCTGGAGGTAAACCAGGCAAATCTTCGGGGAACACATCCAGAAACTCTCTGACTACCGGTATATCCTTTATCTCTTTAATGGTGATAGCACATACTCTTTCTACTGCTCTCTTAGGAGTCGGCAACCGGATTAGCAATTTAGAACTATCATTGGGTGAATCCAATTGAACTGTCTGTTGCAACGTATCAATAATAGCTCCATGTTGACGTCACCAGTTCATGCCAATGACCACATCTATATCCTGCTTCTGAAGGACAAGCAAGTTGGTCAGAAAAATGTGACCCTCCAGATTTATGTGTACATTCTCCACCATTTCCTTAGTATAGATGCATCGACCAGGGGATTGTATACAGAAAGTATCTTTCCCTTCCTCCATTGGTAGTTGGTACTTCAGCACAAAGGCTCTATTGATGAATGTATGAGATGCGCCCGAATCAAATAGAGTCACTGCAGGATGGTTGGCGACATAAAACACACTCATCATAACAGGGGCACCTTCAGAGATTCCATGAGTATGAGTGAGATTGACCTGCCCCATCCTAGGAACAGTCTTGTTTTTCTTTCTAGTATTCTGTCGGCTACTCTGAGATGGAGTCGTTAGCGACTGTCGCTCAGCCACTGGTTTAGGCAAATGACAATCTTGGGTAGTGTTTCCTGACTTCCTACAGTTATCACATCAGCTCGTGTTGAAAGGAGTGTTCTTGGGATGAATGCCTCGGGTAACTGGTTGATGTGGGACAAAAGGAACAACAACCTGCCGGACACATGACTGTGGACTGGGTAACCGGGATGGAGGATCAAGAGAACAAATGATAGGTTGATAAACAATTCTCTGACGTCTACTACTGCTACTTGAGGATTCTTCAGCAAATTTCTTTCTCTTAGACTCTTGATGAAAGTGAATCTTATCATCACCCAGAATGGCCTGACTGACTACATCATTATAACTTTTAGCCACATTGGGTGCCATCAAGCGTTGGAGCTTCATATTAAGGCCACGCATGAAAAAGAACTTCTTCGTGGCTTCAGTATTGACATAATCTGCAGCATACTGAGATAACTAATTAAACCTCTCCAAATACTCCATAACACTCTCTCGTTCACCTTGCTTTAGGTTAAAGAATTCCTCAACTTTTATACTCATGATACCCTTCTAAATATAATGTGCCCGAAATGCCTCACAAAACTCAACCCAAGGAACTTGATATCCCTCTGGCTGGGTCACGCAATATTTTGCCCACCAGGCTCTAGCTTGACCCTAGAGTTGTTGAGCGGCAAACTGGGTTTTCTGAACGCCATCACAATGGATGAGTCCAAACTTCTGCTCAATAGTTCGAAGCCAATCCTCAGCTTCAAGCGAATCTTCATCTCTAGTGAAAACTGGTGGTTGCATGTCCAGAAATTCCTTATAAGTACTGGCAGCATTTGGATCCCGCTGACCACGCTGAACCAACTCATGGAGAAGGTGAGTATGATCAATGCCTACATTGATGAGTTATGCAACTGCATTCTCAAGCACGGATGTTGATTGTGGATTAGATGTGTTAGCCTTATTCTTGGAAGTGCCCTCACCACAAACCAATCCAGAACGAGTCCTCATTCTGCCAACAATAGAGAACTTAGCTCCCAATCTCACGGATTTGAAAAGACAAGACAGAAAAGCAAGGACAGGTAGGATGAATAGGGTGGATGAAACACTCTCAAATAGCTACATGGGGGTTGAATTTAAGGTTATATGTCATGATGCATGCTCGTCCTAAACGTTCCCCAGGTTGTGGGTTAGTATTTTGATCTATGATAGTCCTTAATTTTAGGGCTTAATAGAGGATGTTGCTAGCATTATAGTTTTTCAAATCTGTTTTTTAAACCAAACAACGTGTTTGGATGAAAATAGACTTGTTTAAAATCAGAACTTTATTTTAGAAGTACGTATGTGATCATATTATACTTAATCCTGCTCTGATACTAGCTGTGGCAGAACCTCCCAAGTTATTGGGCCCACATGCACCTATCCTTGTCTCAAAGACCTCAGACGGCTATGCATGTGCACCAGATAACTTAACAGGTGTTGTCCGAGTGCCCCAAGGACCGCGGATAAACCACTTACAACTAGGACCGCAGGATAAAGTAAACACAAATCACATACCAACATTTTGCAGCAGAAATCATATTACCAAATTCTACAAGTTACATCAATTTTTATGGTGTACATGATCGGAGTGATTACAAAAAGTGATTCAAAGAAGTAACTTTGAACTGTTATAGATTATTGGTAGTTTTGAAATATATGCTAGCTTAAGGGACCATCCTCAATAAGAAGTATAAAAGGGTTACTTAGACTTATAAGAAGGCCGAGCCCACCGGCACTTAACACCATCAACAGCAGCACAAAACTATAACCTGAAAAACAACAGGGAATAAAACCCTAAGTATGGAATTACTCAGCAAGACTTACCCGACTAAACAAAAGACTCTCAAGGGTATGCTGGCTAGAGGGATTCAAGGTATGGCTTATCAAATTTCAAAGACTCATTTTGCAGAAGAGCTTACTAGTAGTGAGTCCTTATGCCAAAATTTTACTTCACAATTAAGTACTTTTCCTGAATCTAGATTTGCCTAATCTAGAGCATTCACTTGTCCTGGTCTAGCTTTATTTTACCCAAATTCTTATTTTACTTATAAACTAAGATGAGTGGTCAGTGAGTTGAGTCTCCATAACCGAGGAGCAACGACGATTCGAACCGATTATACCCAGGTGGGGATCCCTAACCACACGACATATTTAGCACTTAACCCTTGCATATGTCAACCGTTCCCACAGATCCTCCACAACGTGAATCGGTCCGCGCTACCCGGGAGCACAGTACTCCTCCGTCCAGCCTCTAGCCAGGAGGGTACACGCTACTCCCACCGTCTCCCACGCCCAGTGCGCGGTTGTCTTTTCACGTATGGAATAGCCGGGTTCAGGCTTACCAGAGCATGTGGCTAGTTGCAAAGTCTCACCTCATCAGGCCTACATCGAACGGTCCTTAATCGACATAGGCGGAGCACTACACCGACTCATTTCACGATGCAAGCCACCCGCCCGGTCTCATATTAATTATCTAACTCAAGTTCATTCACACATAACAATAACTAGTAATCAAAATAAATTTCAAGAATCTTATCACTTTAAGCAGGGCAAAGCACTAGTTTTTTCATAAAATAGGTATCAAGGAATGATTATTCAAATTCTCAAGGATGGTAATGCATCAATTGTTTGATTACGCAACTCCTAGCACCTAATGTATCATATCAAGTGATAAAAGTTTTGTAAACAACAAAGAAAGTGGTGAATGCACCGGGGCTTGCCTTTGTTGCAGAGAAGAGCTGAAGACTAAGGAAATAAAATTTCACAAGTCTTCAGGGTGACGACCGGTCTCCAGAAAATTGTTTCACCAAGCGATTGATCCACGGATAACGTAATCTACACATAAAATAAAGATGCATGCTATGATCATGATGTGATGATGAAATGGACACAGATGCAATATAAAGAATTTCAACGATAAACCCCCGAGTGTAATAATCCTACATGGAAAAGTTGCACTTCGCGTGTAATATTATTAAAATTCCAAAAATTCAAAGTACAAATTAATTATTTTATTATTTTCATTGGTGACTTATTTCACGACGGTAAGGTACTTCTAATTAAGCGGATAATTGACAACTGATAAAAAATGTATTTCTAATTACATAGATAATTGGCGACTAACAGAATAAGCCCCAATTAAATCAAAATATACTCCGAGAAAATCTAAGCTTACACAATACCAAAGACAAGTAGAGATTCGCCAAAATGGGGCGAACCTGACTCAGGCATTTTTTTCTAGCGAGCGACATACATAAATTTATTTTTCTTCACTATCTAATTCATTCCGATCACTAATCGCACTACCGCGATTCACCCGCACAAGATATGGACCGATGGCATAGGCCACCAGGTTTGTCGGGCTTGGGTCCGGAACTACACCACGGCAGAATTTAATTGGTAGGCATGACGAGTATCAGGAACTCACCAGGAACTTGGAACGGCAGTGGGGCAGCTTGGACGAAGAACAGAGAGAACGGTCCACATGGAGATATTTGATAGCGGGGTGCTTCGGCGTCGAAGGGCTGTTCGGATGACTCAACTGCGGTAGCGATGAAGCAAATAGATCGATGAGCTTCCATAGCAGCTGAAGGATTTTGAGCACGGCATGGATAACAGGACACTACTCCTAGCCGACCTGACCATGGAGGCACTCATCACCACGGAACCGGGAATGGCAGAGGAAAAGACGAATTTTCTAGGAAATTTCTAGGGTGCTTAACCGAGTGTGCTAGCTTCCACGTTGTGCAAGCAGCAGAAAGCAGTGCACGGCTGCACTTTATAGTGACCAGGGGGAATCGATGGAGATTTGAAAAAATCAAACAGCCGCTTACCACCCTAGTGAGACGGCGTCCATGCAGATGGCCACGGCGACAGCACAGGACAACGTTGTAAGCCTGTAATTAGCCACTACGTGGTGCATGCACGTAAATTTTTTTAAGGTGAGGTGGCATAATTATCCATGGTTCAGTATATTGAACACGAGTTCCTACGCGTATGCCTGCTTAAGTTCAGATAATCCTTGTTCCCTTATTCGCACCATAACTTGCAAATTAGTCCTAATCAAAATTACACACTAACCAACACTCTTTTACGTTGGTATAATAATCATGCTGAAACTCATCACGGATTAGGCACAAAATAATGCCAAAGTTTGCTAAATAACACTGAATCTCGGATTCAGTAATGGCCAGGTACAGTCACCGATTTTTTGAATAATTTAAGTTTAACTAATTTTTGAATTCGAATTTTTAATTAAATTCCCAACATTCCGAAGTTGCTCGGCACGAGCCGACACAACCAGACCCCTTTCTAAATTTTATAATTACTTAAATACCAACTCCCTAATTCCTTGTGACTTAGGAATCGAAACGCTTAGTCGTAAAACTAGTTTTGATCCTATTATTAGCCCACTTCGGCAATTGTTAGTGACTTGCCCCACACTACTCGGTTAAACGATTTATTTGGTACCAAAGTACCCATCCTACACCAAAGAATTTAATAAGGTTTTCTACCTTTTATTCAGTTGAGAGCATAAAATAAAACCTCCCAAATTCGACTCCTAAATAGGACTTTTAACAAATCATCACACACTTTCATCCAACCATACATAAGCATACAAGTTTTATTATTTTAAAGTGAATGCAACACCTGGTCAATTGTTATGGATGACCACATGTGATGATAATGCTCAAGATGATGCCATGCTTAACACCTAGGGTGTTACACAGGGCATCCATCACCCGATTCAACCTTCGTTTCGGTCGGGTGCCGAAGGCTGCAGTCATCAACTGATCTTCTTTTTAGTGTAATTTCCCAAAATTTCATTGCACATGGTTTCTATCATTTCTAACCATTCTTGACATGGCCCTTTGAACTGTTTCTCAAATTTGAATTTATAAGGTAGTCGCACAAGTTCTTTCTTCTCCTTTGTCCCCTTTAGCTTCGGCTTGTTCCATTCACTCAGCGTCGGGAACACCCTATAGGCTAGATATTCTTGGACTCGATCTCTTGTGCTGATCTGCTTGGCTACCACCCGGAATTCTGCCACAACTTGTTGGCATGGTGACCCCGGCTCCATACGGCACAGCGGCCTAGTCAGCCCGAAGCTTAAGCTCAGAGGGCTCAATACTAGCGTCTTGAGCTTCTCCCTCTTCTTCTCATCGGCCTTCACATAAAACCACTCATTTTTCCAACCAGTTGGCCACTTGGTGCGATAGCTAACCACCGGAGTCTTCATATCTTTGCGGTAGGCGAAATTGTAACAACCAAAGTTCTCATGAAGTCCATCTTCTCTGGCCTTCGTCTGATAATGAAGCTCGTGCACTCGGTAGAAGGCTTCGGCATTCGGGTCTGTTCCTTGGCTTCGAAGAGCCCAGATGAAGACGCTGAGCCTAACGATAGCGTTAGGAGTCAGCTGATGAAGATAGATCTCGTAGTTTTCCAAAACTTCTCCAATCATTTTGTTCAAAGGAAACCTTAATCCCGCTCTGAAGAAGCTCCTGAAAACGACCACCTCATCTTTTTCCGGTGTTGGAGTGGTTTCTTCTCTGCCAAAACAAATCAGCTTCTTCTCAGCTTCTCCGAAGTAGCCTAGCTTTATCATCATAGGCATATCAGCCTCAGAAATGGTAGATTTTCCAAAGTCCAAGTGACTGGGTTTGGCTGGCATGAGAGTATTATAATCTTCCTCTTCTTCATCAACAACATCTTCTTCAATGTCAGCATATTCAGCTTCGGCAGCAGGTGCACTTTCCTCAGCAGCTACCTCTATCACAACCATTCCCGATTGTTTCATCACTTCAGAGATCGGAGCAGTCTCCGCAGTTTCGGCCTCTTCTCCATCGCGGGTCACCCTAGCGGTTGAACGTAATCTAGCCATCAGGTGTTGAATTCCTTGCAGTTCTTACGAATGTTGATGATTTTTATGGTTGTGACGAAGCTCTCTCTCTTATGACGAAGCTAGTTCAGAACGATTCTTTGCTTGAGAATGCGATGGGAAAGCTTCGGCTATGGTTAAATTTTTCAGCAGCACAACAGTGCAATGGCAATGAATGTTATGGTAACTTCACACCTACCCGTCTTTTTATATAGTGCTGCAGGTGTGAAGGTGAATCGTCAAGTCACCCGTACCCGCTCAACAGTCACCCGCACTCACTAAACGGTGGACCATGGTGCGTGCAAGATGAATCAGCAGATCGTGCATACCCGTTGCATGGTGGGACCACCCCATGCTCAGATTATTTTAATCGTTTCTCGGCAACGAGCTCAGGGAAGGTGTTTTTTGGACCTTCGGCATTCTGAAGCCTAGCACAATTTTTCACGGATCAAGCTCGTTACGAAAAACGATCTAGCACCGTGAAGGGGCTACTGTTGGGGGTCTGCTTCGTAGCCGAAGGTCCTGTAAGAAGAAATACCTTCGGAAGATCAGTACGGAAATAACGACAAAGCTACCTTACAGGGAACTTCGGCATAACGTCATGCCTAAGACGAAGGGTTGCACCGACTTAAAGATGAAAAGACAGATTGACCCATGATAGCTTGTGTCATGAATGTAATCAATTGTAAAGGATATAAATGTAATTTCACACAGGCTACACCCTATGCCTATAAATAGATGAACAATACCCCGTACTATTCACGCTGATTTGTACTCGCTCGTGCATCACGCTTGTACTATCTCCTTCTGTCAAGCCGAAGGTACAAATGTAATTGTGCGTTATTTCTGTTTATTCAGGATAATATAATAAAAGATGAATTAATAATGTTACATAATCATTCATGTTGTTTTTTATGTTTCACATGCTTCTTCTTTCATTAATGTATACTGCGATGATGAAGGTATGTCCTTCATGACCTTTGTCTGAAGATCATTATATCCTAATGGAAATAATGCTTCAAAGGATGAAGGGCCTTAACCTTTAACATTTTGTGTTGCCTTGTTCTTAATTCATAGCATTTGAGAACAAGTCTCCAACAACTTATATGTGCCAAAACTTGGATTATAGATAATTTGCCCCTCTTGATATCAAATCAAAGTGCATGTCTCCTACAAGTATTCAAAACTTGTATGCACACCTTCAGGGGGATGTTACTCTATAATCTAAGACTTTGAGTCTAATACCTGTTTTCAAGTCTATTTCATGTAGTAGTCTCATTATAAGGAAAATGAAGTCCTCGGACAAAGACAACAAGCTTCTATTGCAAATCTACAAGACTTCTTATGTCTCACAAGCCTACCATTGATCTTCAAATGGTCCACCATTGATTTTCAATTGGTAACTTTGAGACAACTTTTGGCATCATCTACAAGTCTTATCCAATATTTGGTTAGACTATATTTCTTATCTTATACTTCCCATGTTGCTATACATGCATAAGTGGTTAAATCATATTCTGTTACCTATGCATAAGAGAAGTTAGTCTAATCAAATCATGTCTTGCACCTCTATTTTTCACATGCTTTTTCCTAAGTAGAAGATCTGTCAGGGAGTATTTCTTCGTATCTAATGGGGGGAATCCTTCTAAAGGAGAACACTCATTTAGGGGGAGTAATATGTTGAGTGCTTCAATTGGCAAATCTTTTATGAGGGCAAGCCTTATTTGCTTCCTACATGCTTTTAATGTCTTCCTTTTCGGTGGTTGATGCCAAAGGGGCAGAAGTTTAGGGACCAAAGCAATGAAAATTGTATCAAACACTACACACCATCAAATTAAATTTTTTTCAATCCTTGTTCCTTCAAGTGGTTTTGCTTCTTTGGTCTAAAATAGGAATCAAGCGAATTATGGAGTTAGGGGGAGGCTTAAGTCCATAATATCACTTTGTGGGGACAAACATGCATCCTAGTAAGTAGATTGCATATTTTCTTTCAAATGATTACAATATTTGCTTGCTTTGGTTGTGTGGTCATCAATCACCAAAAGGGGGAGATTGAAAGGAAAATGGAACCCAGGCCATTTGGCGCAATAGGTTTTGGTGTTTTGATGATCAACATAATCTGTGGACTAATGTATTTGCTAGTGTTTGTGTTTGTAGTTCACAGGATGCTAAAGTTACTTGGACCAAGACATTGAGGAAATCAACACCTCAAAAGAAGACATTATGAAGATCAAGTGAAGTCCAAGAAGTGTAGCCTGTGGATGTCTGCTCTGGAGCACCGGATTGTCCGGTGCCACACGCCGGACTATCTGGTGCACCAGGAACAGTATCACCAACGACTAGTTCCAGGTGGCACTGTGGAGAGAAGACCATCGAATTGTCCGGTGTGAAGTCCGGAGTGTTCGGTGTAAAAAGCATGCACGCCAACAGTCGTCTACGCTGTCAGACCAATGGCTAGGCGCACTTGACTGTCCGGTGTGCCACAGAGAGCACAACTTTTCTCCAACGGCTAGTTTTATGTTGGGGGCTATAAATACACCCCAACCAGCCATTCCAAGGTGTGGGAGCCCAAGCAACATACCAAGGCACATAGTAGACATTTCCAAGTGGTCAGACACCCAAGTGCTTAATAGAATCACTCGGTGATTAGCGTAGGTGCTTTGCAAAGTGCTTAGGTTAGTTAGACCGCTTTAGTGCTTGCTCTAGGTGAACCCTAGTTAGTTGAGTGAGTTTTGTAAAACCACACAACCCCTCGGCTCTTGCGCAAGCCGTTGTAATTGTACCGAGTGGGACGAGAGTCTTGCGAGACCGTGACAACGACGTTTGTGTCACGGCCGTCACCATGTACTGGAGGGAACGAGGCCCGCGGTGTTTTGGCCAGAAGCTCGTTAGTGGAGACGATGGGGAGTGTCCAAGAGGAGCCGAAAGCGGAGCACCACTTGCGCATGGACAAGGTCGGCGGCTCTCTACGGAGTTACTTGATCGAGGTGCTTGGCCCTCGCGTGGGCTTCCCATTGTGTTGGGGCACCAACAAGGATTAGTCGAGACCTTGCATGGTTCCAGATATCTCGGTAAAAATACAGATGTCATTCACAAGAGTTTGCATTTCTACCTTGCTCTTTAGCTTCCGCATTTATATTAAGCATTTAAGTCTCAATCTTGTCTTTACACTAATATTGTTTAGATTGAAACTTAGCCATTGCGGTAGAGATAGAAACACATAGAAAAAACCTAGTTTGCACATTTCTAGTTTGATTAATTGCATAGGTTTTCCTCGAGGGATTTAATTGTGGCCTAGTTTAGAAAAAGTTTTAGAAGTCCTAATTCACCCCCCTCTTAGGTGTCACCTATTTCTTTCACTTGGAATAATTATGCTTTTAAGAATGTTTATGTTGTACAACATCATTCAATTGGTGTTCTTGCAATCCATGTCTTTCTATATGATAATATTTCTTCTTTAGTCATGGTTGTGTGCTTTTTATATTATATCCCCTAATCAGTCTATTGGTAGTTTTTCAATTGGTATATCTTTCTACCATGATTTGCTCTCTTGGTGCATATGGCTAAACCTGTATCTTTTTGTATAAATCATGTTATGTTGTTTTTGATGCTATGCAACAATTGATATTGATCTATATGCAAGCATGATAGTTTTTAGTCCATATTCACATGATTTCTTTGTCTTGGTGTAACACCCTCATTTTTGGGGTATAAAAATTTCTTTACTCTATACGCAAAATTCAGGTGTTACACTCCCTCTTCCTTGCTTTTCTCTTCTTTTTCCTAAATAGTGGAGAGTTATTTTGTTTTATATTTGTGTCACAATTCCTAAAGGAGTTTTGATTGTTGCATTCATGCCTTTGCAAAGTGTTTATGAGTTCAAAACATTTTTGAAATTTATTAAATTATATCAAGAATGTTTTTCGAAATTTTTTAAACCTTCATAACATTTTTTGAGTATTAAATGTGAATTTTCAGATTTTTTATATGATTTTAATCCCTAAAAGTTAGTATTTGCAAAATCAGAAATATTTTGAAACTTGATATCTAGATCATGCACATTATGTAATTTCATCAGAGATAAAACAAAAGAAACCTAGACTCTTAAGCCATTGACAATACAACTCCTTTCACTCATTCATTTGTTTTTGAGGCAGAGATCATTGCATGCATGAGCCAAAGTTTTGTACACACCAGGCTATTCATTTCTCTAATTGTTCAACTATGTCAGAGCACATAATTGCATAGCAACTAAACACAATATGCATGGCAACAAACACAATATGGTGGACAGTACTCCATGTTCTCCATGAAGGTAACAAATGGAGCAAAACCATCTTCAATAAGCAAAAGTAACATGTCAAGCAGACATCCTCTTTGACACGCACCATTTAGTCCTTGTTCGGTTATTCCCAACCTATGTGGATTGGATGAGATTGCAAATAATTGACAAGGATTTTGACTTGCCTAGGATTTAATCCAATCCACTTTAATCCACATGGATTGGGTGTTGGATAACAGATTACTTACACAACTCCATTCTACATTTGTACATGTAGGTGTGGTACATGTTCTATCAAATCCGACATCAATTGTTCGTTACTTGACTTGCATCAAATGGTGTTATGGAACATTCTTAGTAGTAGACATGTAATCTCTTGTCCTAGCTTCATAGTCAGCTCCACCAAGATTGGGTAGATGGCGTTCACACTTAACAGCCCTGTCATGCAAAATGACAACACAATATATTATGTATTTCAAGTCTTCCGGATATGCCACATCCTGGCTAACCCTTTAATAATAGCATACTAGCCTTGTAGAACCCCCAAAGCAAAGCTCTACATATTTTCTATACTCTCATTGCTTCGTTGTAAATAGATTTTGCTTGTTACTAACTAGGATATGATAGGGGACTCCATTAATTAAAGTTGCCCAAGGTTGGTATATACTATCATAGAGATAATAACCCATGTTGTATTGTCTTCCGTTCACATACCGCCTAATTAGTTACCCGCACCATCTCATCTTGGATCACCGCATGCGTCACCATCTCATCTTGTTATGTTGTATTGTCTTGGATCACAGCCTACATGGGTGGATGCAAAATAAGTCATTTTGATGCTATTAACCTGCATCCACTCATACGCTCAAAATTATCGTATCTGGCTAGCCAGGGCGGCGCTAGCCTGCGCATGGATGTGTAGCTATCCACTCAGGCTGATAGTACGTGGTTGCAGGTGGATTATTTCCCATAGCAAGACTATCAAAAACTGTTGAACAATATAATGCAGAACGTTAATGCCATTACACAACCCTGGTAGACCAAAAAAGGCATGCCATATCCAGAGGTTGTAACTAACAATAGCTTCTAAAATCAGAATGTGTTTTTAATTTGAAATGGCCACGATGACATGCTAGCCATGCCAGGTAGTTGGACACCTTTCCTATTCTCGGTACATGTAGTATAAGCTTCTTAACATACTTGGAAACCCCCTTTACTCTGCAATAGCTAGGAGGCATGCTACATCATTTGGATTTGGTTGTCTTGGGAACTCTGACCCTAATAACTGCACAATTGTCCTCGTGAATTGCCCAACGGTTTCAAGTATACTGCTCTCTCCAATACGCAAGTACTCGTACCGCTTGATTGATTGGCTGGTCAATCGTAACTAGGTCTGCCACGTGCGTTGACCATGCCCAAGCGCGTGATTGGTTACATGTACTGCACCGGCGCGGCCTGCACGTGCATGTGCAACTAAATCACCTTTTCCACCATTTGCCTGCCTGCGCAGAGACGAGACCCGATGAGGATCTCTACTAGGTCAGGCGGCGCGTGAGTCGGTCGCATCCGCCGCACACAACCAATCACCGGATAAAGACTATCAATCGGCTTGTCACAAGCTAACATACAAATCATTGTTGTTACCTTCTGAACTGAGTGGAATCCACATTGATGGGTTGCATTGTATCTCTACTATCTATTAAATCAATAGTGTAGACCACATTAACAATCATGCCCCCTGCTCTCGTCGTCCTCACGTCCGGCCCCGCCCCCCCACAACTCCCTCAGAAACAAGCTTCCCGCTCGATGCGCTCGCACACGTCGCCGCCCCCTGGCCCACGATCGCCCCCCTCCCCGTCACCACCTCGCCGTGGCCCAGTACCCTGCCCCCATCCTTGGTGCCACCACCCCATGCCCCATCTGAGATTGTCTCTTCCACCGCTCCTAGCCTCGACTCCACCCCTAAACTATGATGCCCTTCCATAGCCAGGCGCAATGCCCATCCACGAGGTCGCCACAGCCACCCCTCATCGCTCACACTCAACCCTCAGTCGCACATGACGGAGCCTAGCGTCACGAAGGCCGACGAGGGCCCTAGGGCGAGGCTAGCTGCTCGCTCTCCGCAAGCGTGACCTTTCAGCCAGATCTGCATGGTTGAGCCGACGGCCGGTCCTTCCCCCTCATTCCTCCACCCAGCGGGTAGTCTGTGCCTCAAAAATTCTAGCTAGTCGCGGGGATCTATTTGGTGGATTAGGAGTCGGAGCTTCAATTTGGGGATTTTCCTTTGGGAGGTCGTCTGATTGATCGGTGGTGATGTTTTACTTTATGGATGCAGTGACCGCTCATGTTGAGAGTGAATCTGGTTCAGGGGCAGACCGATGGAAGAGTGAAACACGGCGGTGATAATGCAAGGTGGGACGCCATTAGTGCTCTGTCTAGGGTTCGGTCTATTCCTTAATTGTAGATCCGGAAGGTACTTATATACCATGTGCTATTATTTTTTCTTTCTTGCCTTCTTTTTTCGTCGAGTCACAAATTTCCCTCTTCTTGCTGCTACTAATCTTTATGGCTAATTTGTATGCACAGAGGAACTTCTAGATCTTAATTGTGATTATCAGTTTGAAATTCTGAACACGGCTGCACCACAATTTCTCATCTCTACCAGATTGTTTAGAGCCATCTAAGGCAAATGTCACTACTCTTCCAAATGGCGTTAGGATTGCCTAGGAGACATCATCGGTACTCGATACTACCATCTAAGACAAATGTCACTACTCTTCCAAATGACATCAAGATTGTCTAGGACTAGGAGACATCATTGGTACTTGGTATTGCCCTGCTCTCCTGTTTTTTGTTTTGTTTTTCCTTTCTTTGCCATGACATCAATATTTTCTTGTGGACTTAATTCAAAGCCCAGCAGCATCTATGGGTCTATACATTGACTATGATTTCATTTATGAAATGTCGACTCCATCTAGAGTATCACATCTATTAGATAGAATTGTCTTCAAGAGCATAGTGAATCAGACCCACTTACAGTTAGTTTGTGAGGTAGAAGCAATTGGAGGAAATGTTCGCGGCTAAGCAGATTCTCTAGTGAGTTGTTGGCATTCCATTATTATTCTTAAGGGGTTATGAGTGATTTACTTCAAATTTGTTGTGAATGTTCTTTGGATAACTTGAACGATTTATTGATGTAGTTGTGATTTGTAATTTGATGCGGTAACATACACTATCGGAATTCGGCTCTTTGCCGAGTGTCAAGTAAAAAACCCTCGGTAAAAAAAACACTCGTCAAAGAAACTCTTTGTCGAGTGTTTTATTTTTTGACACTCGGCAAAGAGTTTCTTTGCCGCGTGTTTTTTTGGACACTCGGCAAAGAGCTCTTTGCCGAGTATTTCTTTTGACACTCAGCAAAGACAATTTAAAAATCACATTGTGAAACAATAAATTAATTTAAATGAAAAAGTTTTCAACTACAAATTTCTATAACTCATCAAGATGTACAATTTATATTTTGATCATTTCTTCATATGACAAAATAAAAGTAAATTTGGTTATAAAACCTATATCTCTCTCGTAGTTTATGAAACTCTAAGATAGATGTACAAGATTTGTGAATAAATTTAGAACTATCATGTGAGATGAACAAATGACCAAACAACCAAAATAAACTTTATAGATCTTGAGAAGTTATAGAATTATGTAGTTGGCAACATTTTCATTTGAAAGTCATCTTGTCAACGAAAAATACGTCTGAATTTAAAAAAAATAAAATTTGAATTTTGAAAACGACCTCGAATGGAAAAACTACCAACATAAAAGTTATAGGTCTTGAAAAGTTATGAAACTTTGTAGTTGATAATGTTTTAGTTTGAAATCATCTTGCCATGCAAAACTATGTTTGAATTTTAAAATTTGAATTTTTCAAACTACCTCAGATGGAAAACCCACCAAAATAAAAGTTGTAGGTCTTGAAATATAATAAAACTTTGTAATTGACCTTTTTTAAATCATCTTATCATTGAAAAATTTGTTTGAAGTTTTCAAATTTGAAATTCAAATTTTGTAAACTGTCTGATATATAGAAACTATCAAAATAGAACTTGTAGATATTGAAAAGTTTATGCAACTTTATAGTTGGCAATATTTTCAATTGAATTTATTTAGTGCTCAAATAATCAAATTACTCTCGATTTGTTGTAATATATGAGTAATGAAAACATAATATAGACACAATTGATGTAGTAGTGTAGTGGTAGAAGAGGTTATACGAGAGAGAGGTTGCGAGTTTGAATCTCGCTACTCACAAAATATGTAAATTTGATTCAAAAAAATGGCGAAAAATGATAGGGCGAGAGTATGGCAATGGAAGTGTTAGGTGGTAACTAACTATAATTTAGAAAAAAATGTTTTGCTGTTTTTTGGATTTTTTCTGATTCTTAATTTGCTGAGTGTTTTCTTTGCCGAGTGCTTTCCTCCGAAAAAAGTACTCGACAAAGAACCCTTTGGCAATAATTTTTTTACCGAGTGTAAAATAGCAAGAGACACTAGGTAAAGAACTTTTGTCTGATAGTGATAGTGGTTAATGAAATGTGATTCCTATAAGCTGTAACATTAGCTTACTACTCATGGCTGAAATCATCATGGATATAACTCCTGGTTGTCAATGTCCCCATATTGGTTACTGGTATTCCCATTAGTATTTTTCCAACATCCTTGTGTAGGCTCTTATTCTGAACATGCTGATTAGTATATCCTATCAAAGTAAAATGAAAAGCTGGCAAGAATTGCCCGAATAGACCTACTTTCTAGAGGATTACTGTGAATAAGAAACATCCTTATGTAGGCTCTTATTCAGAACATGTGTACGCATAGCCACTACATTGATTAATCAGATTAGGCAATCTTAAGTTCATGCTGGAGTATAAGTGTTGAGCACTAGAAACGACCGACGGTCCGGCCTTGAGGCTGGACGGTCCGCGATGGTGGTGTAGACGGCCGCGCGTGCATAGAGTCAGTTAGGATTCCTAGTTTCTTACGGGGTTTATTACCTAAAACTGCGGGATTAGCTTGGGAAACAGTTTGTAGTGGATCCAAACCTCCCCCTTTACATAGATGAAGGGCTACGGCCGATTAAACTCCCAACAATCGATCAAATCAAGTCTATTTCTCATTTTACTTATGCATTAGGAGTAGTTCAAGTTTAGCTCTAGGTTAGCCCTTCCCTACCCTAAATTATTCGCTTCTCTTTGGCTCTACGTCGATTACAGGTGTCTAGGGTGGCCTGCCGACCCTAGACAAAGCCTAGGATCTCTCCTCCCTGACAGGATCCCTCCCGGGAGCGAGATTCAGGTGCCGCCGACGAACTCCTCCGCCCCTGCGCACGCGCGGACCATCCGGCCTACAAGCACGGATCATCCGGCCCGTTAGGCAGGGAACCTGAGCCCCACGCTAGGTTGCGGACCGTCCGGCCCCTGGCCGTGGACCGTCCGTGCCTGTGCAGAGAGCACCGCCGCAGGTTCTCAACACAGTGATTGGTGCCCGGATCGGCCCCAACACACTTTTTGGCGACTCTGCTGGGGAAAGGTGTCTAGATCTACTAAAATCAGGCCCTCAAATGGCCGGTTCTAAAGATCAAACCAATATTTCCCCGGACAATATCGTGAAGCCGACTGTTGAAAGTTTGACGGCCGATGAGCAACAACAATATGAGGACTACATGCATCAAGCGAAGGAGAAATTCTTGTCATAATACATGGTGGATCGCCACCAGAAAGTTATCAAACATGGAGAGACCGATGTCGCATCTCTTCTATCTTCGCTTCAAGTCCCCAATGTAAGTAAACTCGACGACATCCAATCTATGAAACAGTATGTAGATCATCAGCAGAATCAAATGAAACAACAGATTGGAGGTTTAGAAGAATCAATTAGAAAATTAACGCGTACGTTGGAGAAGTCTGTTGCTCCTAGTTTTCCATCATATGAAACTAGTAACAGGATATCTAATACACCGGCGACAAATAGGGATTTGTGGCCCCAGCCATTATATGGTATGCCGATGAACTCATATCCAGGGCAAGTACCACCACCGCCATCCCTGCTTGGTAGATCGGCGCCCCAGGACATGGTCGAACCGTCCGAGCTTTTGCCCGGACAGTCTGACCCTTACGCAGACCGTCCAGCTTTCCCTGCCGGATAGTCCGAGACCGCACCAGGGCTACCGCGTCGTGCCCCAATAATAGCGAACACAACTGGCCAGTTTGGATGTACCACCGTACAGACCGGATACGCATACGCAGAACCTGCTGTCGCACACTACGCACCAAATTATTACACACCATATCAGCAGTACGTTCTTCCCCCTACATATTTAAACCACAGCACGCCATATGATCACAGGCCGATCAACTTTATCAATCGGTCGGCAAGATGGTCGGCATAACAATGCCCAACCGAATGAACCCCACAGACTAGGGTCCGGTGGTTTGCCATCGGGCACGATGGTGAAAATTAGGGAAGAAATGGCTGAACTATTTCGAGATAGGCTCGGAGTTAGTGTAGCTAGAGTCGGGAAATCATATTAGAAGCCATATGATCACCAGTTTGACATTGTCCCATATCCACAAGGGGCAAGGATACCGGAGTTTTCTAAATTTTCTGGTGAAAATGGGAGAAGCACACACGAACATATAGGCCAATTCCTAGCACACCTAGGTGAATTGGCCGATGGGGAAGCATTTCATGTTCGTTTATTTTCTTTATCCCTTACTGGTACCGCTTTTGCATGGTACGCCGCCCTGCCTCCTAATTCCATTAATTCCTGGAATGATCTAGAGAGTAAATTTCATGAGCATTTCTTTTCCAAAGAATATGAATTAGGGCTAGCTGATTTAGCTTCAGTCCGATAGGGACGCGAAGAATCGGTTGAGGATTATATCTGTAGGTTCCGGGACACTAGAAACTGATGCTTTCGGATCCATGTCGCGGACAAAGAGCTAGCAGGGTTGGCTTTTAATGGGTTGCTATCCTACTTAAGAGACAAATTAGATGGGACCCAATTCTTTTCAATAGCTCAGCTACATTAGCGGGCTTTAGCGTATGAAAGCCGATTTAAAGAGACATCAAAATCGGTCGCCCGTACTATACATCTACTAGAGCGTGATAATTCAGATGATAAATCCACAGATGTATATACTGCTGAGTTTTTTGGCCAACAAAGGCCAAATCTTCTGCATGTTCATCCTTATAGCCGGTTCAAAAGAATTGGCAAGAAGAGATTAAATTTACCTTCAATGTTGCCAAATGTGATAGGATATTTGACGAACTACTAAAAAATGGCAACATTAAATTAACTCATACTATTCCTCTTATGGAAGAATTAAAGAGACGTGCTTATTGTAAGTGGCATAATTCTTTTTCCCATGCCACTGATGATTGTAATGTTTTTCGTCGACAGATACAATCGGCCATAAATGAGGGTCAGTTGGCTTTTCAGGAGATGCAAGTGGACACGCAACCTTTTCCTGTCAATATCATAGAACCCACATGCAAAGAGGTCTTGGTTTGGCCTGAAGTGGCCAATAAAGGCAAAGGCGAAAACATCGTCATTAGCAATCCTCACACGTCGAATATATCACAAGAGATTGCTCAGAAGGCTCCGGACAAGAAGACTAGCAAGTCCGGAGGCGTCAGGGGGGCAGACTTAATTGAGGAGCCGAGCACGGCAACCTGACCCGAGCATCGCGGATGGTCTGACACCTACGTGCGGACGATCTGGTGCTCAGACAGACGGTCTGGCTGACTCAACCTACAGTCCACCCATGGCCAGAGGCGTCAGCGTCCACACAAAGCAAGGAAAGAGACACAAGGGCAAAGCCAACATGACGTACATGGTCGGCTGGTAAAAGCCAGCCCTACATTTAATCAATTGCTAGCCAAATATGCTAGCAAGAAGGCCGTTCTATGTGATATACTAACAAAGAAACCCCGGTCACCCACTAAAACAAAATGGCCGAGTAAAACGGCCTGAAAGACGACGCAACAAGCATCGCATGTTCATCCTGTCATGCCAGGATGCTTCCCACCCACCTAATCATCGTCGATGTATTGTCATGTTTAAATATCGAATGGTACGATGATGAACCCATGGTACATGCATACTACTTTTGTCTATTTAGGCTGGGAGGCACCTCCATTCTAATCCTTTTGATCCATTGATCAAATGGTCACGGCCGAGAAAGATGCAGTCTTAAACGACCTTTATGCAATGGGGCTTTATTGAATGATCACCATATTGGATCGAAAAAGTCGGTGGCTTGCATCAGGCTTAGTTCATATGCTTTTGGTTCATCAACATCCACCAAAAGGCAGGGTGCATATGTTGAGCACCAGAAACGACCGCGCAGATGGTCCACGCGTGCGTAGAGTCAGTTAGGGTTCCTAATTTCTCACGGGATTTGTTACCTAAAACCACGAGATTAGCTTGGGAAACAGTTTGTAGCGGATCCAAACCTCCCCCTTTATATAGATTAAGGGCTACGGCCGATTAAACTCCCAACAATCGATCAAATCAAGTCTATTTCTTGTTTTACTTATGCATTAGGAGTAGTTGTAGTTTAGCTCTAGGTTAGCCCTCCCTACCCCAAATTCTTCGCTTCTCTTCGGCTCTATGTCGATTAGAGGTCTAGGGTGGCCTGCCGACCCTAGACAAAGCCTAGGATCTCTCCTCCCCGACGGGGTCCCTCCCGGGAGTGAGATTCAGGCGCTGCGGGTGAACTCCGCCACCCTTGCGCACGTGCGGACCGTCCGGCCCGTCAGGCAAGGAACCTAAGCCCTGCGCCAGGTCGCGGACCGTCCGGTCCCTGGCCATGGACCGTCCGCGCCTATGCAGAGAGCACCGCCACAGGTTCTCAACGCAGTGATTGGTGCCCGGATCTGTGCCAACAATAAGTTTATGTTATTTTGCACCATATTTAACCGCTTCTCATAAAATTTGACTGACAGGGGAGTGCGATGGTCCATTTATCGCCTCCAGTTGCTTCTCTATTTTCTCTTTGGATTTTGAGTTTGATTCTCTCTTTTTCTTTCTTGCTTTTTGTTGCTTGGTCTGGCTGGAGGCTGTGATGACAAAAAATACCTACCTGTTTTCTGACTCCTGATGATAGAAACCAATGGATGCTTCTAAGCCTTCCTAAGATGTAGTATATGATCTGCCTTTTCTTTTTTGCACGAAGTTCGCTTTGCTTTGAATCTGTTGTCATTACTTTTTTACACCAAATGAGGTGGTGGGAAATATCTTTGCCTTGTTGAAGGGATAACAATCCTTGCAGCAACTTGAGTGTTGACAAAAAATTTAGCCCACGATTATCTGATCAACTCCAAAATATACTTTTATTTTGTGAGGTAGAAGCCATTGGAGTATATGTCCAACTTTGTGAATTTGCTTAGGAAATCAAAACAGTGTCCTTAGTCTTGTTATTCTGCTAGCTGGTTATGCTCTACTACCATACAATCAGCTGGTAAAGACCCATTCGATAGTATGTTACTGTTCCTGAATTTTAGCTCTTAATTTTGATAGTATGTTATTTTTCCTGAGTTTTAGCTCTTAACATTGCCCATAAAGTTTATTATTCTTCTTTAACTAGCTGCTAAATTAGCAATTAATATGAAGGCCTTCTACTATTGTTGGTCATTACCCTTGATGGAAATCAGACTGATGTTGATTCGAATAACACTATTGGGGAGGAAGTTGCTTCAAGACTGTTGAATTGTCACACTCGGATTTAAGGAACAAAGCCAGGTGCATCTCATACATGCGCTAAAGAAGACAACATATATAGTAACAGAGTGTATAGAGATAAATGTCACAATAACATCAGAGTACTTATTACATAGCGGAAGTCTTACAAAATAAAATATAAATATAAAACGAACTAAGTCCATCCTTGGCGCCAATAAGTCAACTGGGAGATGCCACCTAGATTAGATCAAACTCCTCGTTGTGTGGCTCCTCTTAGACCACATGTTCCTCTCCTTTGGGGGTGTGACACAGCAAGGGTGAGCTCACACATGTTCATCGCTCAACAAGTTGTGGGGAATAATGTGGCATGAACTCACCAAAGGTGGAAGTTCATGTGATGTGTAAAGCTGATCAACAATAGGGGTTAAAGCTGAGCATTGCTTTTAATAAGTTGGTCAAATTTTATTAGCAGTTACTAAGTGTAAGTAAATATTAAACCATAATAAATAATAGAACAAAATTGATAAATAATCCCATGCAATGCATATGACAAATTAAGTTTAAGTTCCATAATTTAATCATGCGAGATTCCTGAGCTGCTCATGACCGTGAGCTTGGCTAGTATACCAGTTTTACACTCTGCAGAGGTTGTACCCTGTACCCACAAGTCGTGTTACCCATCTGCCAAGGGATCGCGACTCCCATACATCTCTACCAAGGAAGCGAGGCAGGGCAACACTACGAGGCCTTTACAAAGTTCCACTAGCTTCTGAAAACTCTCTACATTTTATGGGAAGAGCACTTGCAAGAATCCCTCGTCTGACTGTCATCGCAGCAAAATCAACCCGAGAACCTCCCTGCATGCAACTCCCCTACTGCCCTTGCCTCTTTCGGGTAAGGTAGTCTTCCACTTGCTTTCCTAATTAGTCCGCCAAGGGCGTCCCATTCCACCCTTTGGTGGCACGTGTTTCTCAAGTTAAGCTCCATGTTCCAATTAAAGATAATGATCTTGACATTAACATAAATAAAATAACAGAATAATTGGAACATGGATATAATGAAATATTAACCCAAAACCATATTAAACAATAGCATAACTACCCAAATGATTCAGGGGTAAGCAAGGTAAAATGGATAAACAGACTAGGGTGACCTATTGGGTCCCATCAAAATTAAACGTATGCATGAATAAGTGATATTAAAGAACATTATTGGGTAAAAAGTGGTCAAGGGTACAACTTGCCTTCAATGAGCTCCTGCTCAGCAACTTCTATCTACTGGGCACCAGGGTCCTCTGTCACAGGCTCTTCTACTCGCCAAAATACAAACAACACAGTATAAAGGGGAAATTAACATCACACCAAACATGAAACAAAATACATAATAATAATCTACACATTAAAATAAGATCATAGGAACATAAATCATTAAATTTGGAGTTATATATTTTGAGTTATGAATTACCAAAGGTTTTATGTGCTTGATATATGATTAGTTGAGAGATTAATTTTATTACTGTTTTCATGTCAAAACAGAGACATTAGGTGATAAACAATAATATTACAAAATTATGGGAACTAGAATGGATCAATTTGGAGTTCATATGAATTTTCTATGATTTATACAAATTCTAGCACTTATTTTTATATTAAAAATCTATTTTCTATTTATTTTCCTGGATTTCCTAATCTCCTGGACTGGGCGTCAAATACTGTGAAGCGCAGGGGTCTCGAGGTAAAAATTCTTAAGACTCAGCCTAACCTAGGACTGGACCGCGGGTTGTTTTCAGTGTAATGCGGGGGCTCTTCTGCAAAACGTAGTTAGCGAAGGGGTATCGTATAATCGTGACCGTCCGATCAGACCAAGACAGCCACGATCAGAACATGGACATTACTGCTTTGGCGCGGACAGAGATCGTTGGATACGATTTCTACGGTCCGGATCACATCACGGCGCGATCTGATCCGCACCCTCTGTCAGCCAACCGACGACACGGATTTTAAATAGTTGAGATCTACACGCGTGCGCCCGATCACGGTCTAACGGCGTGGATTAACTCAGCGAAGCAGTACGCTGAGATCTAATCTAGATCACACACCTAGAATCCAACGGTTCACACTCCGTCGTCTACCTCTCAGCCGTTCTACCGTGACGGTGGCAAATTCCCCCATGAAGAAGCACACCGGCGATCACCCACATGCGCACCAACGCCCCGAAATTGAAATTAACTAACACATACTCCATAAGAATGACATGGCGAATGAACTAGGGGTTAATTTACCTTGTTTCATGGCAGCAAGGTCTCCGTTTACGACGTAGGGCGGCGAGGCACCCAAGGGAAACTCCGACGAGCAATTAAGGTTGCTCTGCTCGACAATTCGGCCAGCAAGTGCTACGACCTCCTTCGCAGCAACCCGGCGCAGGCTCCTGACCTGATCTCCGGCACTGGACGGCGACGAAAACATGAATTTCGTGTCTCCCCGCTTCCGCCACCACTAGCTTTATCTTTCCCTAAGCTCTACACGCGGCGGCGAGGTTTTGGCACGGACGTGAGAGGCGCACAAGGCTCGGGGCACTAGAATTTTAAGGCGGGGTGAGCTTGGTTGGTTATCGGCCAGCTGATCCACAAATTATGCACGATGGCGGACATCGCGGCCATGGTTGTTGTGAAAGTAGGGGTGAGGTCCTGACGCGGGGGGGGGGGAGGGGGGGGCAGACGCAGTGAGGGCGCGGCGCAAATGAGCTACGCAAACTAGCAAGGGGGCCCGCGGCGCAGCGTCCGACCACATGCACGCTGTGCACCAGAAGCGGAGCAACGGCGAATGACGAGGTGGGCCCGCCTACTAGTGAAGCGAGTGCGAGAGGGGGAAAGGGCTAGTGTTTGGGCCGCGCGGAAGTGATTCGGAGTTGGGCCAAAAGGGGGAGTTTGGCCCCAGGTAAGCTCTCCCCTTTTTATTTTATTTTCTGTTTTATTTCCTTTTTGTTTTCAATTTCCAAATTTGAATTTTGAATCCTTTTAGGAGTTTCACCTTTGAGTCAAATTTACAAATTCAAATCCCATTATAGAAATAATATATTTTACTATATTTTTTATACTTATTTTTACTCACATAACATTTTCCTTCTTCTCTTTTCTAAATTCTTGAAATTTCTTTTAGATCTTAAATTCCACTTTGGACTTTAATATATTTCTTTTTACATTATTTTTATGTTGTCACAAAAATGCACACAAAATGAAACCTCGGCATGATGCATAATTTATTTGGGTATTATTTGTTTTAATTAATCACCCTTAATTATAGGTATGCTCTTGTTATGAGGAATTTATGGCACACAAAATAAGAAGATCAACTATATATTCCTTGTAAACATTTTTGGATATTACATGAACAGATAGCGAAGGTACCTCTGTGTTTCTCATTTGTCTGCCTACTTTGGAAATTAGCACATGAAAATTATTTTGCATTTTTGCTATGTGCAAGAAAAAAATAATATAGCTACTACTGATTCATTTGATGTGTTATTTGTTTGACCTGTATGACTTGTTTCTATCATATATCTTCCTCGTAGGTTTTGGTAAGCATAGTTTCATCCATAAATCCTGCAATCGAATAAATAATTTGTGTCAGTGTTATGGGTCTGACTGCGCACCCGTGGTTGCCCCTCGAGGTGCTTTTTGGAGTAGGACGGTGTTACCGACTATAGCTCGATGGTTCGTGCTAGATGCATGAGAGACAGTGGACAATTTTATACAGGTTCAGGCCGCTTAGAGAGGCGTAACACCCTACTTCCTGGTGTGGATCTTTTATGTAGTGGGTTACAGGGGAGTTCTCTAGTACGAGGGATACTAGAGAGCTAAGTAGACAGCTAATGAGTGAGTTGTCGTTTGAGGGGGTGCCCCTAGGCCTTATATACTCGACCGTGGGGCATTACATGCGGATATGATAACAACGTGCGCCTAAGTAATAGTAAACCGACTGAGCTTATCTTCCTATAATTCTGCCGACTTATCATAATTCAGTTCTGACGCCTGAGGGCGCAGCGTTGGAGAATTGGATCACTGCTGTGGATAATGCTTAAATCCATTGGGCCGCCTAGGCTCGAGTTAATCCAATCTTGCGTCGATCCACTCTGCCAGACATTCCTCCCCAGGCCCACGAGGGGATGGCCTAGTGAAACAAATGCGCCCAAGGCCTTTCGCGAGGTCTTCTAGCCTTCTAGTAGACCCGGGGGATATCTGTCCCCCACAAGCCCCCAATCTTTGAGTTGATTTTGAAATAATCGGCCCAAAGATTCTAGGTCCAGCTTACAGTTTTGATTTTAAAATGTGGATGCTTTGACAGTACACTTGTCAAGTCGTCGCTTCTGAGCTTTGATCGGTCAGCTTATGCTTTAGAGATCAGCATTTCGCTTTTGGAGGTTGAAGATTCATTGGGTGCACCGGAGGTGCACCCAATGGGTGTAGCCCCCGAGCTTTGAGTGGATTACTGAAAATAATCCACACAAAGGTCTTCATTTCCTGCCTTTTAGAAGTCGTTGGTTCAGATTTGTCTTATGCTTTAAAAATCAGCATTTCATCTTTAGTTCATGCTTTAGAGATCAGCATTCTGTCTTCTGGGATTAATGATTCATTGGGTGCACCGGGGGTGCACCCAATGGGTGTAGCCCCTGAGCTTTGAATGGATTACTGAAAATAATCCACTCAAAGGTCTTCATCTCATGCTTTTAGAAATCATCATTTTATCTTCGTCGAATGCCTTAGAATTCAGCATTATATCATCAGCTTTATGCTTTAGAAATCAGCATATGGTTTTGCCTTTGAGGTCAGCAATGCGGTCTACCCATGTCCTATTAGGTTTGAAATTTATTTGATCGACGATAGATTGGACGTCCGGTAGATGGCTCTTTGGTTGGTCTTCATTTCGCTTCGTGCTTCAATGCTTCTGTTGATTAGACTTGTACTTCAGCAGCTATTTTTGGCTTTCCTCCGATCTCTATCGATATCTTCCTTCTATCTTGATACATTCATTGCGTATACTATATGGATGTGACTGCTTGGGAAAATCTATTGAAAATTCCTAGACGTCCCCCCCAATGGGTGTAGCCAAGGGACGGCTTGGTGCGCTAAGCGTTTAGCAAACTGCCCCTGAGTAGTAACTTGACGTGATCGCGGGGTATAATCATATCGTCCAAGCAGTAGACTTCAGTCCCAATGGGTGTCGTGTTACGTGAAACGGCGTCTGCCACCTGACTTGTTTCCAAACGATTTAAATTGCATATTGAATATTTGCAACTGTTCAGTGACCGTGGTAGGAGATGAGCGGTTGCCTCCCGCCCCTATAAATAGAGCGCTTGCTTCACTGGTGTCTTCAGACATCTCTCGGTCGTTTGTTGCTTATTCTCCTCTTTTCTCTTCTCTTCTACTCAACCATGGGCAAGAGCAAGAAAGGCGGAAGTTTGTCGCACCACTCTGGCGACAAGCGGAAGCGCGAGCCGAGTCCCCCCTCCGAGGACTTCGGTGACTCCGAGTACTCGGAGGAGGAGTTCTCCTCCGAGTTCGAGGGGTCGCCAGCCTACGCCTCTCCCCCGGTGTCGTCCGATGACTCGGACGATTCCCAGGGGATCGCCGCCGAGGTGTGGACGTACATCTGGGCCATCGAGCGCTCTGGGCTCGAGGGCTCGGATGAGTCAGAGATCTCCTCGGACGAGGAGGACTCCTCCGACTTGTCTGAGGAGGGGAGCGGTGGTGACGGCGATGACGAGGGCGACGGCGGTGACAAGGGCGACGGCGACGGCGACAAGGGCGACGACGGCAAGGGCAAGTGTGATAGCGGCAGCGGCAAGGACGACGGCGGCAGCGGTAGGGCTAGTGGCAAAGCGCCACTGGCTTAAATATTAGTATAGATAAGTAGCAATAGAAGTAGTATTAGTAATAGTGAAATAATGTAGTAGTAGTTAGTAGTGTAGAGTAGTTGTTGGAGACTTGTTCTCAAATGCTAAGAGTTAAGAACAAGGCAACATAAAAAGTGTTAAATGTTAAAGTCCTTCGTCCTTCGAAGCATTATCTCCCTTCGGATATAATGAATTCCGGACGAAGGTTATGAAGGACAAACCTTCATAAGCACAATAAATGATGAAGAAGGATTCATACACAAGATATGAAAAATAATATAAACACTTTAAATGTTAGTATCAACTTATTTTTATTTGTGTTACTGTATTAACAATAACAGATTATAAATGTACCTTCGGCTCGAAGGAAAGCAGGGGTACAAGCGTGACGCGAAAGTAAATGCCAAGTCAACGTGAACAGTACTGGAGCACTGTTCATCTATTTATAGGTACGAGACGCAGCCCATGTAAAATTACACTCATGCCCTTTACATTTGCTAATAACTCTATAGCAATCCATCGGGGTCTAAATAGCCTTTTCCCTTTTAAGTCAGTTTCTTTTTCTGCTATCACGCCGAAGCTCCCCTGCGCATAGCTTCAGCTCTGCGCCATCCTTCATACTCTTTGTGCATCTTCACGATGTGGTTTTGATTTGTGTCCGAAGGTACCTGTTTACACATTATACTCCAGAGACATAGTTAAATCATGTTTTTGAGGACCTTCGAAAGCCGAAGGCCCCCAACAGTAGCCCCTCGCAATATTAATTTGTTAAAGTAATAAATTCAGATTGCGACATGGACGAAGGCCTTAAGCCGAAGGTCCGAAAAAACACCTTCCCTTTGCTAGAATAGCAACAGTCATTGACAAGCGGGACCCTCCAGCTTTTAACGCACTAGGCGTATAAATAAGAGCTCACCACGAGTTCATTTGGCATGCTTTCTTGCCATCTGCTTCTTGCTCACCCAACTTTTAGCCCTTGCGCACCAACACTTGCTTGGCTTTTTAAATTTTTAAGCTTCGGTTTTGAGAGCACTTTCTCAGCATTTTCAAAGATGTCTGAAGATAAGAAAGCTGTCGCTGAATCGAAGCTGAGCCTTTCTGAGGAGATGAATCTTGGCTTTCTTGAATCAATAGCAAAGACAAATACAGAGAAGTTTACTAGGGAGATCTTAGAGGGTCTATCTGAAGACACTGGTGATAGTGACAGCTATGATGTGGAAAGTGGTGGTGAAGATTCCGAAGATCGACCCTCGCGACCAAGCCATGCAGTTTTTTGGAAAATCAAGCATAAAGCAAAGCCATCTTGTCAATATGAGGGGTAGATATTTTCGGGATTTATCTATTGTGAGGGCTGATGAACGAGAGAAAACTTGTCCGACTCCCGAGTAGAATGAAGTCGTGATATTCTGAAGTTTCTTCAAGGCTGGACTTCGGTTTCCTTTGAGCAACTTTGTGGTAGAAGTTTTGAAGATATTTGAAATCTGCCTTCATCAAATTACTCCCGAAGCAATCATAAGGATGGGAATCTTCGTGTGGGCCGTGAAGAGCCAAGGTTTGGAGCCAAATGCAAAAAGTTTCTGCAGTATGCATGAGTTATTATATGAGACGAAACCATGGGGTAAAGAGCAATATCATAACAATTTTGGCTGTTATAGCTTCGGTGCCCGCTCTGGGTCAAGCTGTCTTGTGCCAACTTTTCAAAAGAGATGGCCCGGGGACTGGATGAAGGAATGGTTCTATGTGAAAAACGACTTGAAAACGCGAGAAGATATTAAAGGTATCATCATGCGCTGTAACACCCTGAATTTGGGGGTATAAAATTTCTTTGCTCATATTCACAAATTCAGGTGTTACTTCTCTTTTCACACCCTTCCCAATCCCCTCTTTCTCTTTCCTATAGAAGAAAAGTGGCTATTTACTTTGTGTAATTATAGTCTATTAGACTAAAACTCCAAGGAGTATGTATTGTGGCATTATGTCAAACCCTAAATTCCACTTTTGCTTGGTGCATAATACTTGGAAGTGCTAATTTGAATTTGTGGCCTATTTAGATTTGAATCAAATAGAGTAAATAAAAAGAAAAGGGAAAACAAATGCCAGAATAAAAGAAAAAAAGGAAAGAAGCCCACACCCCCCCGCCCCCTCGGCCTTTCGGCCCATCTGGCCCATCCCGCGCGTGCCTTCCTCCCCCCTCTTCTCTCTCTGCCCTGGCGGGCCCGCCCGTCAGCGCAGCCGCTTTCCCCGCGTCCGCGCCCGCTTCCCCCGCTCTCTCTGCTCGCGGGCCCGGGCTGTCAGCTCCTCCGTCTCCGCGTAACCGCCGCCCCGAGCTGCGCGTGCCACGGACTCCGCGCCCACGTCGCGCATGGAGCTCGCAACCACCCCGCCCTCGGCCACTTGAGCCCGGAGCCTAGCCCACCCTCTCCCCCTCCCTCATTTGCGCACCTGCAGACCTCCCTTCCACCTCCCCCACGCTGCTCACACGCCAAAGCGCCGCCGCCATTAACCGCCGCCGCCGGAGCCCGTTTCTCCGTCGACGTTGGAGCCCCGCCGCGCCCTCTGACACGGTGAGCTCAGCCTCGACGTCCGCAACCCGGGACACACCCCAATTTCCCCTCTCCCTCCCCAATTTCCTCTGCCCGCGCTCACCCGCCGTTCTCTGCGCAGTCGCCGAGGTCCGCCACCGTCGACTCGGGTTGCCGCCGCGCCTTCGCCGCCACCGAGGAGTCCCCGGAGTTCGCCTTGAGGTAAGGAACCTCCCGCGCCCTCTCCCTTCCTTTTTATTGCCCCCCCGCTGCACTTAATTCCTCGCCGGAGTCCTTTAGCGCCGCCGCCGAGCCACTTCGCCGTGGACCGCCCCCTCCGGTGCCCCTGTCCCGACCTAGTCCCCACCAGAAGGTTCCCCGCGCCCTCCCCAACCTCCCCGGCCATCCAGGTCGCCCCAAGGACCCGCAGAGCCCCCGCACCCCTCGTCTCCGACGAGTTCTCCGCCGCGGGAACGGGCGTCGCCGCCTCTGCTAGCCGGAGGGGAAGACAGAAGCCAGCCACCAGATCTCCGCCGTCCACCTTAGATCGGACGACCCTGTTTCAAATAGGCCGAGCCCAACCCTAGCCGCCCGCCTGAGATCCAACGGCCCAGGGCCGTTCCCCCCCCCCCCCCCCCCCCCGCACCCCGCCTTCCTGCCATTGGGCCCCGCCTGTCAGCCGTCCGCGCCCGCGCTGCCCGCCCGGCCCCGCCTGTCAGCCGTCCGCGCCCGCGCTGCCCGCCCGGCCCCACCTGTCAGCCGCTCATGCTGCCGCGCGCTCGCGCGCCCGCCCGCGGATCTAATCTCGGGCGTTGATCCGAGATCCAACGGCCGTAGAAGCCCGATACCCCTTCGCCCGCGCAATTTCTTAAAGAGACCCCTGGCTTTCTGCAAATTGACCCGCCGTCCCTGGATCTTCGCAGTTAGGTCCTCGGACCTTTTATTTAATTCAAAATAAGTATTTAAGGAATATTTTTAACCCCTAATCTTGTAAAATTCATAACTTTGTCATATGAACTCCAAATTAGGTGCTTCAAATTGCAAAATGTTCATAATATTTTTATCTATCTATTTAAACAATGTTTCCCTGCTGTGTTTATGTCCCAATTAATAGTTGATCATTAGGGTAAAATTAATGTTATTGGAACCCTATTTGAGACAAATAGAAGATAGTAGACTTTAATAAAAGTTGGAGCACCTAAGTTTATGGGCTTAAAACCATGTAATGATTTAACTGACTTAGACCTGATTAGTGGATAATGAATCATTTTGTATAGTCATCTACCCTAGACCTAGGGAACACCAGATTGCCAATCCTTTTCTACTGTGAACTTGTGATCTCTCTGCTGCATATGCTTGGTTTACTGCTTTTGTTTGTTATTTCCTAAGTGCATAGAATGAATGATTACTTTACGTAGACAACGGGCAGTCTGTGTTTCCCGAGGAAGTTGCAGAAGAAGTCCCTGATCAGCAGTTTGGTGAAGGCAAGTGTCCTCTGACCCATTATGTCCTATCTATTTATAATTCACTGTCCCGCACCACTTAATTGAAACCTAAGGATTTACTAGCTTTCTATTTACCTCATCCTTGTTTACCTTTTGGGGTTATCATGGTTAGCTCTATGCTAGTGCTTTACTCTAATCAACGAACATGATGAGAATTACTTTATGATACGATGTTTTTATTCTGGATACGATGAGGATGAGCTTGTGGCACTAAAGGGGACTCGGGCTGTTTCCCGAGTACCTCTCCGTAAGGACCTGTTCGTTGAGAGACCACCCGGGATAACAGTGCAACCATGAGGGTGAAATGGGGCGCCCTTAGCCAATTAATTAGAGGAACTAGAGGTGTAGTTGCTTCGCCGTCGTGCCGTCAATGGGGTCCAGGCACAGTGCTTGCTCTGCCGAGGTTGGGTGCCGAGGTTCTTTCGATTTGCTTTTGTTAGTCACCCTCCTGCGGGGAGGGGTACTGCGTTTATCAAACTGGAGAAACCTAACGGGCGGCTATGACCTCTAGGGAATCTTTGTAAAAGCTACGTAGTGATACCCTGCCGGACCACCTAGGAAGTGATCAATGGGGAGTCATGATCCCCGGGCAAAATGGGAATCACGGCTCATGGGTAAAGTGTGCGACCTCTGCAGAGGGTAATGAAACTGATATATCAGCCGTGCTCACGGTTAAGAGCAGCCTTGGGATCCTCTTTGATTAGAGATACTCCGGATACACCTCAGATGATGACTTCAATGATGATGGTTAATGATGGTGACTTTAATTATGAATTCTAGTATTTCCTCTCTGAGGAGGTACTTTTTGGGATTATAACTTGGGTTTTATGATAAAATATGGCTTCTACTAACAATAAATACCTGACCAACTAAAAGCAACTGCTTGAGCCTAACCCCACATAAAAGCTGGTCCACCTCAGCCAAACGGGGCATTTGCTGAGTACGTTGATGTGTACTCATCCTTGCTTACCACAAAACACCAGGTTGTCCACATTGTAACCACTGCTCAGGAGAAGATGCAGCCGTGGAAGGAGACTTCCAGGAGTTCCAAGACTACGACGAGTTTTAGGTGTGGGTTGGCGGCAACCCCCAGTCAGCTGCCTGTGAAGGCCTTACTTGTACTGTGTTTCGCTTAGCACTTTGATTTATCCATTAAGTTGATGACTATGTGGATGTCTCTGACTCTGTGATGTAATAAGTTAATACTCTTTTATGTTATTAATAGAGCACTGTGCGATGATGTTCATTTATGTAATCGCTGTGTACGTGAGTTCTGATCCTGGCACATACATAGTTCGCATTCGGTTTGCCTTCTGAAACCGGGTGTGACATGCGCCCATCTGGCAGCATTTTGGCCTTCGGAAACCGAAGGTGGATATTGATGAAGCAGCCGAAGAATGCTGGAGAGCCTTCGGTATAGTTTGCTCTTTCATTGCGACGAGGGATTTGATCCGAACACATTGCCTTCAGAGTGTGGCCACTTGTAGAAAAGTGGGAAATGCCAAAGGAAACCATCAGCAAACCTGACGAAGGTGGACTAGTTAGGTTAAAATACACCTTCAAATATGGAGATAAGTTTGTCGAGCCAGATGATGACTGGTTAAAATGTATTGAGGCCACAAGCGATGAACTGCTTGGACCATACTCGAAGGCAGAAGATACTGCACTGTCTGCGGCCTTCGGAGGCCGGAAGAAGAAAAGACTCAATCGAGTATTTGATACCATTGGGTTCGTCTATCCTGACTATCATTACCCAACACGGGGTCAAAAAAGGAAAGATACGGCTTCTATGAAGGAAGTTGCTTCAGCCGCTCCTAATGAGCCAGCGCCGAAGAGGAAAAAGATGAAGGTTCTTACACACCGGCCACGCTATATTGAACCGGCTACAGTGCCTGAGTTTGTCGGTGAGACCTCTTCGGTCATCGAAGCCAAGGAGCCGACCCCCTTGTCGAATATTGAAGAGCCGACCAAAATGCCGGAGATGGAAAAAATAGAAGAACTGAGAGCTGAAGAAACAAAGACATCAGAAATTTGTAGTCCTTCAGCAAGAGTTGAGGTGCCAATGCCAATGCCGATGACACAAAAAGACCTTACTACAACCCCCAAGAGGAAAAGAATGGTTAACGTGCTAGATGTACTGGAAATGATAAAATCTTCAAGCGCTACTCCGAAGATAGCTGCCGAAGTTCCAAAGACACAAACTGAGGCCGAAGCTGTCAAAAGTCAAGCGGAAACTGAAACTGGGCTTTCAGAGCCTACCAAGAGGGAATTCTTGGAAATTGAAAAAGAAACGGAAAAAGAATCTGCAGAAGAAGCTTTATCTGAGAAAATCTTGCTGAAAAAAATTAGTGAACAATGGGCAAATCATTTAGAAAAAAATGTTGAAGAGCTTCGTCCATTCAAGAAAAGGTGTTATGAAAAATCTATAGAATGTGTTAAGAAAATAAGAACCAGCTTCGCCAGCGTTGGCGCGTTCTCAAGCGAAGAAAATTTCATAAGGGGCAACCCCGAAGGCCCAATTGGATGGATCAGCCACGAAGCTGAAGCTTTTGAAGAAGTCTTGAATAGCCGCGGAGACATATGTGCCTTCTCGGGTGCTAGGGGGATTGCCACTGTTTTGGAGAAAAAAGGTTGCGATCACGTGAAATCCTTGGCACAGACCGAAACCGATTTATCTTCTGAAGACATAAAAGACCCTTCGGCCGAGGCAAGTTTGGTTGGTGGAAAATTTTTCACTGACATCTGGGAAAATGGTGGCCGGGAGATGGCTCAAGAAATTATACGAAGAAGCGAAAAAGGTATTCATGACGCTAGAAAAGTAGCAGAGGCCGCTGAGAAAAGTGCGGATCTCGAAGGGCGAATAGGTATTAACTACTAGTTTTTGGGTTTTTGTTGTAACTTTTTGATTTCGAACTTGTCTACACTTTGTAACATAGCCGCACCTTCTCCTCCCTCAGAGCCCGCCGAGCCATTAGCGGACCCCAACATAAAGGGGGATGACGAGATTAGAAAAATGGCCGAAGCTATCATGGACAAAGTTGTTGATCAACTACTAAACGAAGCTGCAGAAGTAGTTCTAAGGGAAGATTAGATGTTATTGTAAAAACATTTGGAATGTAATATTTGTTGAACAATATGTGTAATATTTTGTAACTTTGAATGTAATATATAAGCTATTTATGGTTCAATTCTTTACGATGCATGAAACTTTACATACATACCGTTTTTGAGCCTTCGGCGAAAAAACACCTTCCCTTCTTTTCATGCTTCGTAAATAATATCCGTATTTTCATAGAAAACATCCAATCTTCATAAAATCAGTAACCAATAGATCTTTTCATTTTAGAGTTTGACGAAGGTATGCTTCTTCAATAATTATTTTTGTGCCTTGGCACTGTTTCTTCGAAACAATCTCCGAATCTCAACATTGAACCCCCTTCTTGCGTTATTGATGCAATATGATGTATGATGTTATGCTTATGCAAATGATGTGATGATGTGATGTTATGCAAAATGATATTTACCGAAGATCGACATTGATTTTTCAATGTAAGCCTCCCTTAGGAGCTTCTTCGCCTTTTACTTCAGCAGAATCAGCGTTTATTTTTCGCTGTAAGCCTCCCTTAGGAGCTTCTTCGCCTTTTACTTCAGCAGAATCAGCGTTTATTTTTCGCTGTAAGCCTCCCTTAGGAGCTTCTTCGCCTTTTACTTCAGCGGAATCAGCGTTTATTTTTCGCTGTAAGCCTCCCTTAGGAGCTTCTTCGCCTTTTATTTCAGTGGAATCAGCGTTTATTTTTCGCTGTAAGCTCTGCATTCCCTTCGAAACGACTTTTGAGCAGAAAACTTACGCTGCGCTCCCTTAGGAACGACTTTTTGTTATTTCGGAGGTTCTCCCTGTAACCATAAGTTCTTTTGCTTCGACAACTTTTTGGACTCCGTTTTTCTGTGGAGAAAGTATATTTGTACTATGGCAAAGGCGAAGCTATTACAAGAAATTGAAAACAACAAAAAACACTTAGGCTTTCAATAATTGTTCCTTATTAAAAAGAAAATGATACTGAATGCAAAAACTGCTACCGAGGTAGGATATTTGTTAGAAAATGTGCTTCGATTCTGGCACAGTACTGTTGACTGTGCGAGCTTCGGACTCTTCTCTGAAGTCTCGCTGGTGTTGATTATGCTGACTCCTTTCTGGCTGTTGGCCTCGTTGCAATGGTGGTGGAGGTGGAAGCTATTGCCAAGATGCCTGAGATTGACTTGCCGAAGCAACAGAAGCTGCAGGGTGGTTGCCCACATACTCTGGGATATAAGGCGAGTGGTACGAAGCAGTATGCATAACTTGCTTCGGATGGGTCTGTTGGGCTGCAGCTTCTGCTATTTCCTTTTGTTTTTGGATGGTGACATGGCACATCCTGGTGGTGTGGCCCTTGTCCTCACCACAGAATAGGCAATAAATTTTCCTGGGCTAATCCCCAAATCTTCCTCCGAAGCCCTTAGCACCTCTGCCCCTTGGAGCTGGAGGCCGAGGATAGCTCTGCTGCTGCCCTGAAGCCTGGGAGGAATATTGCGGCCTCTGCTGTTGGCTTCCCCTATCATCATTCTGAGTGGAATGAATCGATCTGACATGTCTAGGATGAATTCTCCCTCCGAAGCCCCTGGCTATTTCGGAGAACCTGTAAGCTTCCTCCCTTCTCTGCCGAAAGTCATTGTCAGCGCGGATGTATTCATCCATCTTCTGAAGCAGTTTCTCCAAAGTCTAAGGGGGCTTCCTGCAAAATATTGAGCTGAAGGTCCCAGCCGAAGCCCCTTAATCATGGCCTCAAGGACAATTTCATTGGGCACTGTTGGCGCTTGTGCCCTCAGGCGTAAGAACCTTGGACATACGCCTGAAGATATTCTTCGTGGTCTTGGGTGCACTGGAATAAGGCTTGAGCGGTGATCGGCTTCGTTTGAAACCCTTGGAAACTGGTGATCAGCATATCCTTAAGCTTCTGCCATGATGTGATTGTTCCTGGCCGAAGGGAGGAGTACCAGGTTTGTGCAACATTCTTGACGGCCATGACGAAAGACTTCGCCATGACTGCAGTATTGCCACCATAGGAAGATATCGTTGCTTTGTAGCTCATCAGAAACTGCTTCGGATCTGAGTGTCCGTCATACATGGGGAGTTGAGGTGGCTTGTAAGATGGAGGCCAAGGTGTAGCCTGCAGTTCTGCTGACAGAGGAGAAGCATCATCAAAAGCAAAATTCCCATGATGGAAATTCTCATACCAGTCATCCTCGTTGAAGAAGCCCTCTTGATGAAGCTCTCTATGTTGAGGCCTTCGGTTCTGCTCATCTTGAGTAAGATGGCGAACTTCTTCAGAGGCTTCGTCTATCTGCCTTTGCAGATCAGCCAGCCTAGCCATCTTTTCCTTCTTCCTTTGCACATGCTGATGGAGCATCTCCATATTTCTGATCTCTTGGTCCAAGTCGTCCTCCTGAGGCGTTGGACTGGTGGCCTTCCTCTTCTGGCTTCGGGCCTCCCGAAGAGAGAGGGTCTCCTGGTTGGGGTCCAGCGGCTGCAGAGCGGCAGCCCCTGTTGCTGAAGCTTTCTTTGGCGGCATGACGAAGGTCTATGCTTGCTGAAGGTGTTCGAAACTCAAAAAGTGGAAGTGAGTTCACCGGAGGTGGGAGCCAATGTTGGAGACTTGTTCTCAAATGCTAAGAGTTAAGAACAAGGCAACATAAAAAGTGTTAAATGTTAAAGTCCTTTGTCCTTCGAAGCATTATCTCCCTTCGGATATAATGAATTCCGGACGAAGGTTATGAAGGACAAACCTTCATAAGCACAATAAATGATGAAGAAGGATTCATACACAAGATATGAAAAATAATATAAACACTTTAAATGTTAGTATCAACTTAATTTTATTTGCGTTACTGTATTAACAATAACAGATTATAAATGTACCTTCGGCTCGAAGGAAAGCAGGGGTACAAGCGTGACGCGAAAGTAAATGCCAAGTCAACGTGAACAGTACGGGAGCACTGTTCATCTATTTATAGGTACGGGACGCAGCCCATGTAAAATTACACCCATGCCCTTTACATTTGCTAATAACTCTATAGCAATCCATCGGGGTCTAAATAGCCTTTTCCCTTTTAATTTGGTTTCTTTTTTCTGCTATCACGCCAAAGCTCCCCTGCGCATAGCTTCGGCTCTGCGCCATCCTTCATACTCTTTGTGCATCTTCACGCTGTGGTTTTGATTTGTGTCCGAAGGTACCTGTTTACACATTATACTCCAGAGACATAGTTAAATCATGTTTTTGAGGACCTTCAAAAGCCAAAGGTTTATTTGCGTTACTGTATTAACAATAACAGATTATAAATGTACCTTCGGCTCGAAGGAAAGCAGGGGTACAAGCGTGACGCGAAAGTAAATGCCAAGTCAACGTGAACAGTACGGGAGCACTGTTCATCTATTTATAGGTACGGGACGCAGTCCATGTAAAATTACACCCATGCCCTTTACATTTGCTAATAACTCTATAGCAATCCATCGGGGTCTAAATAGCCTTTTCCCTTTTAAGTCGGTTTCTTTTTCTGCTATCACGCCGAAGCTCCCCTGCGCATAGCTTCGGCTCTGCGCCATCCTTCATACTCTTTGTGCATTTTTACGATGTGGTTTTGATTTGTGTCCGAAGGTACCTGTTTACACATTATACTCCAGAGAAATAGTTAAATCATGTTTTTGAGGACCTTCGAAAGCCGAAGGCCCCCAACAGTAGTGTAAGTAGTGTGATGGTGTAGTAGTGTAATGCAGCAAAAAAGGGAAGGAAGGTCGGCTCATAATGAGTTGGTCTTTGAGTTTGTGGAAGAACTTCCCTTATCAATATATTGAAGAAAATTTCGGCTTGTTCTGAGTCTCTCCTTTTTGCTTTTCCATCGTTCTTTTATAGTCAATCGATAGCTTGTATTCATTCCCAGCATTGCCGTTGTTCTTAGAGATAACACCCGAGTAATGACTGGTAATTGCTGAATTGCATCTGGTTCTGCTGGCCTTTACATGGAGAAAACGGCTGAGTTATGCATTGCCGGCATTTTTTAGAAATAACTGTCGAGCTGCTCTGGACCATGTCGGCGTTTTGGAAGTAACAGCCGAGTTATATTGGGACACGTCGGCACTTTTAGAGGTAACCGCCGAGTTATGCTGGGCCACGTCGGTGCTTTAGGGGTAGCTACCGAGTTATGCTGGGCCACGTCGGTGCTCTAGAGGTAGCTGCCGAGTTATGCTGGGCCATGTCGGCGCTCTGGAGGTAGCTACCGAGTTATGCTGGGCCACGTCGATGCTTTAGAGGTAGTTGCCGAGTTATGCCAGGACGTCTTGCTTTTTCCGAGTGATGACTTAGCACTTTTTAGAAATGGTGTCTGACCCGGGAAAACCGTATTTATATCACGTCGCCGCACGCCTCTGCGTTCTGAGCCCTAACTTCACCTCTCTGCCTCCAAACATTACTCTACTTCCCTCTGATTTTGCTTCCTTTCAATCCGCTGACGAGATTGCAATGGCGCCCAAGCGGAAGAACCAAAATTCTGCTGTGGTGGTCATTCCTCCCATTGACCCCAACAGCCAGTTGCCTTTCGTAGGTAACCACATGTCTGTTGTCTCGGAATCAGATCTCCTTCACCTTGTCGATGTTGGAATTCTTCCTTCGAAAGAGCTTTGTTCTTGGCAGATTTGTCGCGGGGTTATTGTCCCAACAGAGGATACCCACGAGTCCGTTGTTTATGTTCCTTTTCTTATCCGTGGCCTTGCTCTTCCCATTTCTCCCTTCTTCCGTGGTCTCCTTGACTTCTATAATCTGAACCTAACTCATCTAAATCCCAATTCCATTCTGCAAATCTCTATCTTTGTTCATCTATGTGAGGCCAACCTCGGAATTCTTCCCCACTTTGGTTTATGGAAGTATCTGTACCACTGTCGACCTAGGATGGCTGGGGGTCAGCACCAACTCGTGGGTGGTGTGAGTCTGGAAATGCAGCACGGAAGGAAAACGGAATATCATGATATTCCGCTTAAGGACAACATTAAGGGGTGGCTTCTTGAGTGGTTCATTGTGGAAAACCATGGCAAGTCCCTCCCCTCGGTCGGAAAGACAACCAGATGTGCGCACTCCAAGTTGGATTGAGTCTCCTACTACCTCGAAAATAACAGAGGCTAGGGTTCTGCTTGCTGAAGTCTGTCTGCTGAAGGAAAGAGGTCTGACCGCCGAAGATGTGGTTGCTAATTTTGTTTTTAAGAACATCCAGCCCTTGAAGGACAGAGCATACCCGGCTTACTTGTATAGTGGTGTTACTGACTCCATTCGGGTTACTAATAGGAGAACTCCTGCTAAGGATTTGGTGAGCCGGCTAGACATGATCTTGAGAGGCAAAGTATCAAATGTTGGTGCTCCTGTTGCCTACTCTGCTTGGAATCTGCCACCTCCTAAGTCCTTTTTCAATTTCGTGTCTAATCCTCTTGCTGGTGATAGTCGTTTGGGTCTTAGAGTGCGACCCTCTCCCGAAAATATTAAGGCCTTGGTAGCTTCTCTTTGTGATCTTCCCAATGATGAGAGGCAAGTTCATTTTGAGATGCCAATGAGTCTGGATGATGCAGAGATGAATGTTGTGCTCGATATGTTGGCTGGAGAATCCTCTGACTCGGCCCCTGCTGAAACAATGGCTATTGCAGTTATACCAGAGCTTGACAGAATAGTGGACACCCAAAAGCCTGAGGGTACTCGCCCAAAGCGTCTTCGCCAGGTCAGCCGCCCAACTGCACCTGCTGAAGGGAAGAAGAAGAAAAAGAGACGGCTCCAGCGGTTGTCATGCTTGGACCAAGATGCTGGCCCTTCTGCTCCTATTGCTGAAAAAGTTCTGGCAGAGGTTTTTACTGGAGTTGATCCTGCTAGTGGTGTACCTGCTGAAGTTGACCCTGCTGAAGTTGACCCCAATGGGTGTGACCCTGTTGCAGCTGACCCCAATGGGTGTAATCCTGCAGAAGCTGACCCCAATTGGTGTAATCCTGCACCATCCTTTGTCCGCATTTTTTATGAGGACGAAGAAGAAGAAGAAGAAGAAGTTCCACTAATTCGCAAGAATAGTCGATGTTACAGAGGTAGTAGAGGGGATAGTGATATTCCTTCTCCAACTCTGTCTGGTCTTGTTAGCCTATAAGAATTATCCATAACAAATTTTGATCAGGCCCTTGAGGATGTCGTTCTTGAGGATATGCTGTCAGAGCCGACTAATGGTGATATGATGGATGTTTGCTCTGACATTCCAGATGTGGTTTTAGAGGTATCTCGGGCAGCATCTCGTGCATCATCGACCTTGGAAGGCGGTCTTCGGTGTCAAGAGGTTGGTCCAGATTGCCCGACTCCCATGGAGGTGACTGAGGATCCTTCAGCCGTAGATGTGGCTGTTGCAGAAAACCCAGCCCCCAAGGGTGGTGCTGGCGATTATCCAGCCCCCGAGGGTGTTGTCAGTAATGATCTGGCTCGGGTGGGTATCGCAAGCTGCAACCCAGCCCCCGAGGGTGTTGCTGGTAGTGATCCAGCTCCGATGGGTAGTGCGAGCTGCAACCCAGCCTCGAGGGTGTCCGAGCGAGCTCTCCTTCCCATACCTCCATGGATGTCCACGTCGGGTCGTCTCCACCACATTCTGATGGAGTGATAGTGATGCATACTTCTTTAGCTTCAAGTGAGGGAGTCACCTTAGAGGTCGATGCACTAGATGACAAGATTCTGATATCCGCTAGAGGAGCTGAATCAACCCCCAACGATGCTTTTCAGATTGTTCTAGTTGATCTTCCTTCGTCGAGTTATAACACAACTTCTCATGACTTGGAATTGTCTTCATTCTTTTCTAATCTTCAGGTAAATTAGCTTTTTCATTCTATCATTCCTACTAGTAAATTACTTTCTTCGTACTCACTTGCTTTTAGTAACAAGCTTTGGTTGATGGGATGTCTGCTCAATTGAGATCACATGGCGCTGCTATCCCAGAAGGAGCTATGTCTCTGACGTAGTGGAATCCATTGCTGCTTCAAAAACAGATAGCCGATTTGAAAGTGTCAAATGCTGGTTGGTACATTTGCTTCTTTCTTGGCTGATTGATTAATTTGTTTTTGACTGTGTATCTTTCTTCGGTTGCTTTTTGTCAGATATGACCCGGAGGTACTCTGAGCTCGAGGAGAAACATCTTCAGTATCAAACCAACTCAACCGGGTGGTATTCTGAGCTTGAGGAGAAGTATTCCCAAGGTCAGATCGACCTGGCCTGGGTTTCTGCTTCTTTAGACGATGCAAATTCTTTGAATTCCTCTCTTAATGCTCGGCTTGACTCTGAAAGGGCGGCTAACGAGGTAAGCCTACTTAATTGGATCTGCCATGCTTTTTATTGATTTCTGGATATCTGAGAGCTGACTCTTGTCTGTAGGAAGAGAAACGAGCACTTGCAGCTTCTCGCGACAATCTGGATCGATTATATCGTGATGCCAGCAATTCTCTAACCATCTTGGAGAGGAGCCACCGCTTCACCATGATAGATCTGGATCATCATCGCCATGAACTACAAGTATCCCATGATGAGATCCTGCGGCTCAGGCAGCTGGTGTCAAGCAAGGACTTTGTCATTAAAGATCTGCGTGCCTCCAAGAGATCAGTCACCCAGGAGCTAGAGGCCGCTCGACTGGCTGCCAAGGTTGCAGAGGACAACTGCGCTGTTTTGAAGGCCCAGCGCGACAAGGCTATGGACAAAGCCATATGTGTGGGGCGAATTTTGATGAGAAGGCCTGGTGTAGTTGTTCCTAATGACATTGTTGCGGACGTCAAGGCTACACTTGATGCTTCGAGTCGCCCTTCATCCTCGATTGCTCCTGCAAAAGACATTGCCAAGTAGAGATGTTTTGTTGTGTTTAGAAGACATTGAATGCATTTGTGAACTATATGTATGTGTGATCAGCGCGCTTGGATATTCGGTAGGATGTTACAATGTGTTCTTGGCGCTAAAAACTATAACATTTTGTTTCTGTTGTTAGAATTCAACAGTTGTCATGAATGATTGTAGAAGTAAGTGCAGTGCACTAGTTTTTGGAATCTTTTTCTAATTTACGCTAGTTGATCAGCTGGTAAGGCATAGAGATCGCCTTGCGAGTATGTTACACTAAGTTGAGTAAACGTGAACATGTTGCACCATCTTAAGTCATTGCCGACTTAAGCTGATTGCTTCGTTAGTAGGGTATAGTGGCCACCCTAAGTTGAGTAAGCGTGAGCATGTTGCACTGTCTTAAGTCATTACTGACTTAAGCCGATTGCTCTGTTAGTAGGGTATAGTGGTCATCCTAAGTCGAGTAAGCGTGAGCATGTTGCACCATCTTAAGTCGTTGCCGACTTAAGCTGATTGCTCCGTTAGTAGGGTATAGTGGTCACCCTAAGTCGAGTAAGCGTGAGCATGTTGCACCGTCTTAAGCCGTTGCCGACTTAAGCCGATTGCTCCGTTAGTAGGGTATAGTGGTCACCCTAAGTCGAGTAAGTGTGAGCATGTTGCACCGTCTTAAGTCATTGCCGACTTAAGCCGATTGCTCCGTTAGTAGGGTATAGTGGTCACACTAAGTCGAGTAAGCGTGAGCATGTTGCACCGTCTTAAGTCATTGTCCACTTAAGCCGATTGCTCCGTTAGTAGGGTATAGTGGTCACCCTATGCCGAGTAAGCATGCTGATTGATAATAAACAGTTCGAGTGCCCTTGAGAATGAAATCTTTTATTGATGAGGTATTTTCCAATTACAGAATACAATGCTCGCCCGATAGCTTTTGAAATCTTGCTAAGGGTAAAACTTCCTGAGATGCTCTATATTCCATGAATTCCCTATTTTCGTGCCATCCATTTGAGTAAGCCTATATGATCCTGGCCAAGTGACCTCCACTACTACAAATGGCCCTTCCTATAGTGGTGACAATTTGTGCCGTCCTTCCCCTATTAGAATTCGGCGAAGGACCAAGTCTCCCACTTCAAAGGATCGATGTCGTACAGCCTTATCATGATAGCACCTCAGGGTTTGTTGGTATCTAGCTGACTGAATTACTGTATTCAATCGCTCTTCCTCCAATACGTCAATATCCTCTAATCTGGTAGCCTCTGCCTCAGCTATGTTTTCGAAGACTAGCCTTGGCGCCCCAAACCTGAGGTCGGCAGGTAGCACTGCCTCCAAACCATAGACCATGAGGAAAGGAGTATTTCCATGCAGAGCTCGACTAGGTTGAGTTCTTAAGCTCCAAACTACATACGGCAACTCTCTGATCCATTTTCCCACGAACTTTTCATTCTTGTCAAAGACTTTCTTCCTGAGTGCTTCCAGTATCATTCCATTAGCCCTTTCTACCTGACCGTTGGCCCTTGGATGTGCTACTGATGCATATTTGATCTGGATGCTTCATTGTTCGCAGAAATCAAAGAATTCAGAGCTAGTGAAATTGGATCCCAGGTCGGTTATGATGCTATTTGGTATCCCAAACCTGAATATTATATCTTGTATGAATTCCACTGCCTTGGCTGAGGTTAGAGAAGCAATGGGTTTGTATTCTATCTATTTGGTGAATTTGTCAATGGCGACCAGCACGTGAGTGTATCCTCCCTGAGCTTTCTTGAAGGGTCCAATCATGTCTAGTCCCCAGCACGCGAACGGCCATGTTACGGGTATGGTCTACAGTTGTTGTGCTGGTAAATACTGCTGCTTTGATAAGAATTGGCAAGCTTCACACCTATGGACTAACTCGGCTACATCATTCTTTGTTGTCGGCCAGTAGAAACCAGACCTGAAGACCTTCCCAACCAGAGTCCTGGATGCTGCGTGTATCCCGCACTGTCCGGCGTGGATCTCATCTAACAGTTGCTTCCCAGTAGCCGAAGGAATGCACTTCATGAGGACTCCTGTTGCGCCCCTTCTGTACAGTGCATCCCCAATGAGGGTGTAGTGGGCTGACTGCCTTGCGATGCGTTCTGCTATGGCTTTGTCATCCGGTTCCTCTTCATTCTTTATATATCTGATGATGGGCTCCCTCCAGTCATTAGAGTCTGACTCTGGTTGGCATAAAACATTGCACTCTTCTGCTTGATCTGAGGAAATGCTTGGGCATGGCACTGTTGGGGACTTGTTCTCAAATGCTATGAATTAAGAACAAGGCAACACAGAAAAGTTAGTGGTTAATGTCCTTCGTCCTCCGAAGCGTTATTTCCCTTAGGATATAACGATTTCAGAGGAAGGTTATGAAGGACATACCTTCATCATCATAATTTATATTGATAAGAGAAAAAGCACATGAAACATGAAAGAATACATGAATAATCATATAATATTATTAAGTGTCATCATTATACGATTATGGAAGAATAAGAACAATATTGAATTACATTTGTACCTTCGATTTGACGGAAGGCAAAAATACAAGCGTGACGCACGAGTAAATACCAGTCAGCGTGAACAGTACAGGGGTACTGTTCATCTATTTATAGACACAGGACACAGCCTGTGAAGAATTACAATCATGCCCCCCATAAAAGTTTACAACATTGACTCAGACCTTTATGGATTAAAAGGTCATTCTATCTCTAAGTCGGTTTGTAATTCCGAAGCTTCATGAAGAGGAACCTTCGGTCATCTCCTGGGGACAACTTCAGCCGAAGCTGCTTCTTCCTACAAGACCTTCGGCGCAACGAAGCATGGCCCCAACAGTAGCCCCTTTCGCGGCGCTAGATCGTTTTTCGTAACGAGCTTGATCCGTGAAAAAAGCCTCTTAAGCTTCGGGAAGCCGAAGGTCCAAAAAACACCTTCCCTGAGCTCGTTGCCGAGAAACGATTCAGTTTCCGAGCGCGTGTCAGGCCCACCTTGCAGAGTTACTGTTTGGTCTCTGCGGTCCATCGCGCAGCGAGTGCAAGTGACTGTCCGCCTGGTGTAAAAATCCTGACGTTTCGCCTTCTTACCTGTAGCAGTATATAAACAGACGGGTAGGTGTGAAGTTACCACAGCATTCATTGCTATTTGCACTGTTTTACTGCCAAAATTTTTAACCATAGCCGAAGCTTGACTCTCGGAATCGAACGAAGGTCCAACTTGAAGTCTGCTTCGTCAGAAGGAAAGGCTTCGGGAGAAAAAAAGTATTCAATTTCCACAAACTCAAAATTAAATGGCCAGAGTACGATCTACCGCCAGGGTTGAGCGTGAAGGAGACGAAGCTGAAGGTTCGGAGACTGTTCCCATCTCCGAAGCAATGCAACGATCCGGACTGGTAACTTCGGAGGAAATCCCCACTGTTGAAGCAGAACAAGCAACTGCCGAAGCAGAAGATGAGAACATTGAAGAAACTGATCCCGAAGATGATTATCGCATTGCCATGCCAAGTAAGCCCAGCCACTTGGACTTCGGAAAGTCGACCGTTTCGAAGGCTGATCTCTCCAAGATGGTAAAGTCAGGTTATTTCAGTGAAAGTCAGAAGAAGCTACTTCGCTTCGGGGGAGAAGAAACTACCCCGAAGCCAGAGAAGAATGAAATAGTCATTTTCAAGAGCTTTCTAAAAGCTGGGTTGAGATTCCCCCTTCATGGGATTATTGCAGATGTATTGAAGAAGTTTGGTATCTACTTTCATCAGTTGACTCCTAACGCTATCGTTAGGCTTAGTGTTTATATCTGGGCCCTCCGAAGCCAGGCGGTGAAGCCGTTTGCCGACAGCTTTTGTCGAGTTCATGAGCTGCATTACCAGACGAAGGGTAGAAAAGATGGATTACATGATAACTTTGGTTGCTACAATTTTGCCTATCGGAAAACCACAAAGTTTCCTGTTATTAGCTACCGAAGCAAATGGCCGACAGGCTGGAAGTCAGAGTGGTTTTATGTGAAGGTTGACGAAGACAAAGAGAAGTTGGTACAAAGCCCACTTGAATTGATCTTCGGAGAAACAAGACCGCGATGCCACATGACATTAGAAGGTCCCACCTAGGCTGCACTGGGTGAGTTTAAAATTATTTCAGAGCATATCAGTACTAGGGACCTGGTTCAAGAGTTCTTGGCCTTCAGGGTTTTCCCTACTTTAAAAGAATGGGAAATGCCGAAGCTAGAGGGGGAGAAAAAAGAAGGAGAACTTGTGCGGTTACCTTACTATTACAAGTTCAAGAAATACTTTAAAAAACCTTGCCAAGAATGGCTGGACACAGTTGAAATAATGTGCAATGAAATTCTTGGGAATTACTCGAAAAAAGAAGATCAATTGATGACTGCGGCCTTCGGCACGCGTCCGAAGCGAAGGCTGAATCGAGTGCTGGACGCCCTGGGTTTTGAATACCCTGACTATGAAAATCTGAACAAAGGTGCCGGGGTCCAAAAAAGGAAAAGGGGAGCCGAAGCTTTAAATGAAGATGAGGAAGAACCACCAAAAAAGAAGAATATTCTGAAGAAGAAAATATCATCTCCAAAGCGAAAAGTATCTGACGAAGAGGAGACTCCGGCATCACGCTCTGCCACTGACGTGGAAGAGATTTTAAAGGTAATGACTGAACCCCTGCCCGCGAAGCTAAGTCCATTAGGGCCTCAACTGACGAAGCTTTTTCGAAAGGTGGAGGAGCCGGAAAAAACGAAGAAGATAACCAAAACAAAGAGACAAAGAATTATTGCAGTGACCGAAGTCATAGACAAGACGCCACCGAGGGCTTCAACTCGGAAAACGCCAGCGGTTGAGGGCACAACAAATGTCGAAGTCGCACCTTCGGAGGTCGCGGCTACCGAAGCCACTTCGGCCGAAGATTTGAACTTGGAAACTACAATTGAAGACATCGACAAAATACTGCTAGACATGGCCGCAGAAGAAGCTACCACTGTTGCCGAAGAAACCATGGCCACAGTGCCTGGGAAGGGAAAGGAAATAACCGAAGATACTTCGGAGAACGAAGCCTTCATGTTCCAAAATTTGGTTGGAGAAGAATTGTCAAAAACCGAAATAGAAGAACTTAAAGAGTATGCCAAATCCTGCGGATATTAACGAGGAGCACTCCTCTTTGGGGGTATCAACGATGAAAAATTGGACTGCATCCGGGATCAAACTGGAGCTAAGGTCATCGGTACTCTATCAAAGAGTATCGGTTTTCCGAAGCTGGAAACGGATATCAGCCGCTACCGACGACAACATATCGTTGGTAGCTTATTTTATTCCAATTTCAAGGTAAACAACTTTTCTTTGACTTTTATTGTTTTTAATAATGAAAATGTTTCTAACGAAGTTTGCTTATGTGCAGAGCATGCTACTGAGCAAAGCTTTGAGAATGCAGCAAGATTTAGAGGATAAGAAACACGAAGTTATAATTGAAAACTTAGAGAGCAAAATAAAAGAGCAATCAGCTACTATTGAAAAGAAGGACTTCGAACTCCAAACAACTGAAGGCTTATTGGCAGAGACTGAAGCTAAAGGAGCAGAATTGAATACGAAGCTTCTCTGCCAATCAAAACAATTTGAACAAGAGAAGCAAGAGCTTAATTCAAAATTTGAGGCCGAAGTCCAAAAAAACTCAGATTTGAAAAAATCATTGACAAGCCTTCAGGACAAATGTTTGGAATTTAGTAACAACTGTATTCAACAATTGAAAAAGATCTTTTATTCAGTTGGAGCCAGCAGTGGAAAGTTCACTCCTTCAGCTGAAAATTTGCCAAGAACCTTCGAACATATTGAAGCTGAAATTGATGAGCTTGACGAAGTTATAGCCGGGCACGGTGACTTCTGTGCCTCGGTAGCTTCTCGGGGCACTGCTGCAGCATTTCTGAAGGCTGGCTGTGATCATGGAAAAATCGTCAACAGGCCCAATTTCACTCTATCTCCATCAATTCTAGACGATATTCCTGACCTCGCCCGAAGCATTTCAAACAGATTTATAAAAATGATATGGACAAAAGGCGGGCGAGAAAAAGCTGGAGACGAAGCTCGAAGTCATCTTGAACCAGTAAGAAATCATACCTTGTGCTTACCTTCTCCTTCAAACTTGATTTTTACTCATAATACCTTGATTCATGTAGGATGACGAAGCTGAAACTGATGCTTAAAGAATATGCCGCCGAAGCTGAAGCCCGGTGAAGATCAGTAGGAGTAGACTGTACAAAAAACTCAAGAGACTTTTGTAATAACTTTTGTAAATACAGCTAAACTGTTCTTAATAAACTTTGTTCATACCTTGTAATATATTCTTACCCTTCCATTGAGGCGCTTTGATGTGGACGAAATTAGTATTTTGAGCCAAAGGCGAAAAAACACCTTCCCTTCTTTTCGTACACAACGAAGCATAAAAGACCGCTTCTTCTTTTTGCCGAAATCTTTCTTTTTTGTACGCGAAGAAGCTCTTCTCTTATGCCGAAACAACCACTTATGCCATGATGATGATTATCCTATATATGCCTGAATGAATGTTTATGAGTGCAAATGCTATGATGTAATGTGATGTGCGAATTAATATCCAAACACATATCCGAAGCCATACTCTCAGCCATTATTTCCTTAGAAACAATCACACATCAGCTCTGCATTCCCTTAGGAACGACTTTGGAGCTTCTTCGCCTTTTACTTTCGGCGGAATCAGCGTTGACTTTTCGCTGTAAGCTCTGCATTCCCTTAGGAACGACTTTGGAGCTTCTTCGCCTTTTACTTTCGGCGGAATCAGCGTTGACTTTTCGCTGTAAGCTCTGCATTCCCTTAGGAACGACTTTGGAGCTTCTTCGCTTTTTCAGTTTTCGGCACTCGATGGTGCGTTCTCAGCTTTTACATTTACATTCCTTGGGGGATTTTGCTCTTATAGAACTAAAAAAGGAAATTACATATGATGGCCCCATTAAAAACCTTTCTCCCCCTTTAGAAAGGAAAAGGGTGCCATGAAAAAGAAAAAACATAAAAAAGTTACATCAAATTACACATAATATCGCTGAAGCTCATCTGCATTCCAAGATCTTGGAATGTCGTTGTCGTCCATGTCCTTCAATCTGTATGAACCAGGTCTTGACGAAGATGCTACCAAGAAAGGTCCCTCCCATTTCAACTGTAACTTGCCCACTGTGTCTGGGTTGGCCACTCTCCGAAGCACCAAGTGTCCCGGCTCAATATTTTTTAGCCGAACTTTTCTATCTCGCCATTTGACTGTTTCAGCTTGGTATTTATTGATATTCTCCACAGCTTGAAGCCTGATCCCTTCTAAAGCATCTTTTTACACAAAACAAGCATCTTCAGTACCTGATTCTGTCGAAGCTACTACTCTTATTGATCCAGTTTTAGCTTCTTCCGGAGTTATTGCTTCGTCACCGAATAATAACTTGAATGGAGTAAAGCCTGTAGACCTTGATGTTGTTGTATTGTGGCTCCACACCACTTTGGTTAACTGATCTGGCCACTTTCCCCTGGGTTGATTGAAGATTAACTTCATTATTCCTGTCATTATGATGCCGTTGGCTCTTTCAACGAGCCCATTTGACTCCGGATGCCTGACTGATGCAAAATGGATCTTCGTACCAATTTGATCACAGAAATTTCTGAAAGCTTCGGAGTCGAATTGTGTTCCATTATCTACAATGATGGCCTTTGGTACCCCGAAACGACAAACAATATTCTGCCAGAAAAACTTTTGGACAGTGGCCAAAGTTATTGTGGCTAATGGCTTTGCCTCAATCCATTTAGAAAAATACTCCACAGCCACTATAACATATCTTAAATTCCCTTGAGCGGGTGGTAATGGACCTTACAAGTCAAGGCCCCACCTTTGCAATGGCCAGATGGGTTGTATGAGCTGTGTTAAAGACGAAGGTTGTTTTTGATCTCTTGCACATTTCTAACAACCTTCGCACTTTTGAACTAATTCCGCTGCATCCGAAGCTGCCTTCGGCCAATAAAACCCTTGGCGGAAAACTTTTCCAAGTAACGGCCTAGATCCAATGTGAGATCCACACAGGCCTGCATGTATTTCTTTCATCAACTCTATACCTTCGGCTCTAGATAAACACTTGAGTAGCGGAGCACAAACTCCATGCTTGTACAACTCCCCTTCTATCATGACATATGGACGAGCTCTTGCCTCTATCCTCCTGTTATAAGCTTCGTCATCTGAAAGGAACTTACCCTGAAGGTAAGAGATGATCTCAGTTCTCCAATCTTCGCTATAAACAGGAGATATGTTGAGGACTGCTCTTTCAAGGAGTTCCACTGAAGGTGCCTTTATTGTTTCGAAAAACACATCCGAAGGTAAAGGCAGCCCCTGTGCTGCAGACTTAGCTAACAAATCAGCATGCTCATTTTGTCCTCGAGGGATATTTTTGACAGAAAATCCTTCGAAGGAAGCTTCGATTCTTCGGACCGTGTCTAAATATTTTTCAAGCTTCGGATCTTTAGCCTTGCAACTCTTGTCGATATGACCCGAAACAACCTGAGAATCAGTTTTAAGGATGGCCCTTCTGATTCCCATTGCTTTTAATTTCCGAAGGCCCAAAAGCAGAGCTTCGTACTCAGTAATATTGTTTGTACAGCTAAAATCAAGTCTTGCTGCATAACAAGTTTTAACTTTGGATGGTGAGACCAAGACAGCGGCTGCTCCTGCTCCGAAGGTTCCCCAAGAGCCATCACAAAACACTGTCCACACTTCGGCATCCTTATTTGTTTCTTCATCCTGAGCCCCTGGCGTCCAATCGGCAATGAAATCTGCCAACGCTTGAGACTGGATCGAGGATCTATGCACATAATCAATGCAAAATTCATTGAGCTCTGCAGCCCATTTTCCAATCCGTCCAGTAGCTTCTCTATTTCTCATAATATCCTTCAACGGCTGCGAAGAAGGAACAACAATATTGTATGCTTGAAAATAATGCCGAAGCTTCCTGGATGCCATCAAAACGGCATATAATACCTTCTCCAGTTCTGTATAGTTTTTCTTTGATACACTAAGGACTTCAGATACAAAATACACTGGAACCTGCTTCTTGACTTGGCCATCAAGCTTCTCCTGGACAAGTGCCGCACTTACTGCTGAGTGCGAAGCTGCCACGTATAACAACAAAGGAGCCCCTGGCGTTGGTGGAGTTAATGTTGTTAGATCTATCAAATATTGCTTCAGCTCTTCAAAGGCTTTTTGTTGACTTGATCCCCATTGAAAGACTTCGGCTGATTTCAGCACTTCGAAGAATGGTAAATTCCTTTCTGCTGATCTGGATATGAATCTATTGAGAGATGCCAGCCTCCATGTCAATCTTTGGGCCCCCTTTCTTGTAGTTGGTGGCTCCATTCGAAGTATAGCTTCAATTTTACTTGGATTAGCTTCAATTCCCTTTGTTGAAACCAAGCATCCAAGAAATTTCCCCTTCTTTACTCCGAAGACACATTTTTCTGGATTCAGCTTTAAGCCAGCTTGTCTGAAACTGGCGAAGGTCTCCTGCAAATCAGCAATATGATTTTCCTGTTTCGTGCTTTTTACAATGATGTCATCAACATAAGTTAGCACATTCCTGCCTATCTGAGACTGGAGGACCTTCGCAGTCATTCTGCTAAAACTTCCTCCGGCATTTTTGAGTCCCTCAGGCATCCGAAGATAGCAATATGTGCCACTTGGGGTTATGAAGCTAGTCTTCGGCTCATCTTCCTTCTTCATCCAGATTTGGTGATAGCCTGAGTAACAGTCTAGCAGACTCATGAGCTCTGAAGAAGCTGCTGCATCAACTAAAGAGTCTATTCTTGGTAATGGGAATTCGTCCTTCGGACAAGCCTTGTTGAGATCTGTAAAATCGATACACATTCTCCACTTGCCATTGGCCTTCTTTACCATAACAGTGTTAGCTAGCCATTCTGGGTACTTTACTTCTCTGATAACTCCTGCACTGATGAGTCTTTTAACTTCATTACGAGCACCTTCGGCCTTATCATCAGACATTTTCCGAAGCCTCTGCTTTCTGGGTCTGAAGGATGGGTCAACATTGAGCGAGTGTTCGATAACATCCCGATTTACTCCGCAGAGGTCATTAGCTGACCATGCAAAAACATCTTTGTTGTTGAACAAAAACCTTATCAAGGTTTTCTCCTGGTCTTCGGATAATTGAGAGCCCAACAGCACCTTCTGCTCTGCTATGTCCTCACATAAGAGCATGGGCTTCGGCTGATCTGCTGAAGCTGCTTTCTCCCTTCTGAATTTGTACTGTTCACAAGCTTCAGCTCCATCTATGTTATGGATTGCTTTGGAGTCAGTCCAGCTTCCTTCGGCCCTTCTGGCAGCTTCCTGACTTCCATGAATAGCGATGGGTCCTTGATCCGAAGGTATCTTCATGCAAAGATAGGCAGGATGAAGGATTGCTTCGAAAGCATTGAGGGTGCCACGACCAATAATTGCATTGTAAGGGTATTCCATGTCAACAATGTCAAACACAACTTGCTCAGTTCTAGTGTTGTTGATGAACCCGAAGGTCACTGACATGGTGATCTTGCCCAGCGCTACAATCTGTCTTCCTCCGAAGCCACAGAGAGGGTGTGTAGCATCATGAATCTTATCTTCTGGCTCTTGCATTTGCCTGAAGGCCTTAGCAAATATGATATCAGCTGCACTGCCTGTATCAACCAAGACATTGTGAACCAGAAATCCTTTGATAACACAAGAGATAACCATGGCATCGTTGTGTGGGTAATCCTTGAGTTGAAGGTCTTCTTGGGAGAAGGTAATAGGAATGTGAGACCATCTCGACTTGATGAAGGGTCCTTGCACCCCAACATGTTGTACCCTTCTCTGTGCTTCCTTCTTCTGCTTCTTGTTGGCTGGCTCTGAACATGAACCGCCTGTTATCGAGAACAGCAGCTTCGGAACCGAAGCAGCTCCAGCTTGAACATTGAACGAAGCCATCAGCTCAAAAAAGTGGAAGTGAGTTCACCGGAGGTGGGCGCCAATGTTGGGGACTTGTTCTCAAATGCTATGAATTAAGAACAAGGCAACACAGAAAAGTTAGTGGTTAATGTCCTTCGTCCTCCGAAGCGTTATTTCCCTTAGGATATAACGATTTCAGACGAAGGTTATGAAGGACATACCTTCATCATCATAATTTATATTGATAAGAGAAAAAGCACATGAAACATGAAAGACTACATGAATAATCATATAATATTATTAAGTGTCATCATTATACGATTATGGAAGAATAAGAACAATATTGAATTACATTTGTACCTTCGATTTGACGGAAGGCAAAAATACAAGCGTGACGCACGAGTAAATACCAGTCAGCGTGAACAGTACAGGGGTACTGTTCATCTATTTATAGACACAGGACACAGCCTGTGAAGAATTACAATCATGCCCCCCATAAAAGTTTACAACATTGACTCAGACCTTTATGGATTAAAAGGTCATTCTATCTCTAAGTCGGTTTGTAATTCCGAAGCTTCATGAAGAGGAACCTTCGGTCATCTCCTGGGGACAACTTCAGCCGAAGCTGCTTCTTCCTACAAGACCTTCGGCGCAACGAAGCATGGCCCCAACAGGCACCTCTTGGACGAAAACTCCAGGTGGAACCTGGGTCCAACTGGATCCTAGTTTCGACAACACGTCTGTTGCCACGTTGCGATCTCTTTCCACATGATGAAATTCTAGCCCTTCAAATTTGTCTTCCAGCTTTCGGACGGCTGTGCAGTACTTGCCTATAGAGTCATTCGAGCAATCCCATTCTTTATTTATCTGACTTATGACCACCAGTGAATCTCCGTATACCATCAACCTCTTAATGCCTAGTGATATGGCAATGTTCAATCCGTGGATCAAAGCTTCATATTCTACTGCATTATTGGATGCTGAGAATAACAACTGAAGAGCATATTTGAGGTGTTCACCTCTAGGTGCAATGAAGAGGATCCCTGCGCCTGCCCCCTGCAGCTTTAGTGAGCCATCGAAATACATCCGCCATACTTCTGTAGTCTCTGGGTTATCTGGTACTTGTTGTTCGGTCCATTCTGATACGAAGTCAACTAGTGCTTGGGTCTTTATTGCAGTACAAGGCTGAAACTCAATGTCGTGAGCTCCCAGCTCATAGGCCCACTTGGTTATTCTTCCAATGGCTTCTTTGTTGTGGAGAATATCCTCTATTGGAAACCCGGTGACTACTATGACTTTGTGGTCGTCGAAGTAGTGATGGAGCTTGCGTGTAGTTAGAAGTACTGCGTACAATAGTTTTTGAACATGAGGATACTTCTTCTTAGATGGCCCCAGAACTTCACTGATGAAGTAGACGGGATGTTGTACTCGATATGTGTGTCCTTCCTCTGCTCGCTCGACTACCAACACGGTGCTCACCACGTGAGTCGTGCAAGAGATGTACAATAGCAGATCTTCTGCCAGCTGGTTTGGCGTGGCTCGGCGTGGCAGCTTTAACACTGGTGGTGTGGTCAAGAACTTCTTCAGTGCATCAAGAGCTTCCTGAGCTTCTGAGGTCCACTGAAACTTATCCACCTTCTTGAGCAATTTGTAGAATGGTAGGCCTTTTTCTCCTAACCTTGATACGAACCTGCTTAAAGCTGCCATGCATCCAGTGAGCCTTTGCACTTTCTTTTGTGACCGTGGTGCTTCCATCCTCATGATAGCTTTGATCTTTTCTGGAGTAGCTTCAATTCCTCGGTGGCTGACAATGAACCCGAGCAATTTCCCTGCTGGCACTCCAAAGACACATTTTTCTGGATTGAGCTTCCACCGATATCGCCTTAGACTGTTGAAGACCAGCTGCAAATCTTCAATGAAGTTTTCTGAGTTTTCTATCTTGATCACTACATCATCAACATAAGCTCCTACCCGCTTGCCCCAGTGATTGGCTAAGCATGTTTGAATGGCTCTCTAGTAAGTTGCTCCAGCGTTCTTGAGGCCGAACGGCATGGAGGTATATCAGAAGGCTCCAAACGGGGTAATGAATGCTGTTTTTTCCTCGTCTTCTTTTGCCAAGCTGATTTGATGGTATCCCGAGTAGCAATCCAAGAATGACAGCATAAAGCATCCAGCGGTTGAATCTACCACCTGATCTATTCTAGGAAGTCCTAAGGGATCCTTTGGATAGTGTTTGTTGAGATCTGTATAGTCGACGCACATGCAACAATCCACTTTATTCTTTTTAGTACAAGAACAGGATTCGCTAACCACTTAGGATGTAGTACTTCTCTGATGAACCCTACTGCGACTAAGCGAGCTAGCTCGGCACGGATAGCTTCTCTCTTGTCGGGCATGAAACGACGCAACTTTTGTCGGATCGGCCTTGCCTGGGGATAGACCTTCAGTTTGTGCTCGGCCAGTTCTCTTGGGACTCCCGGCATATCTGCAGGTTGCCATGCGAATACGTCTGGGTTATCTTGCAGAAACTGGATGAGTGCGCCTTCCTATTTGTCGTCCAAGCTGGAGCTGATGATGGCGGTCTTGCGTTCATCAGCGAACCCGAGGTTGATTCTTTTCATTTCCTCAGTCGGCCTCATAGAGGTCACGGCTTGAGCTTCATTTGTAGATAACGCGAGGTCCTCCTCAGGCTTTGAGTTTGCCTACGCGGAAGAAGTCATTGATGATTTGGTGGTGAGGGCTGCCTGAATGGCCACTCGGAAGCATTCTGCGGCGCCTTGGAAGTCAGCACGCACGGTGATGATTCCTTGTGGTCCCGGCATCTTCAATATCATGTATGTATAGTGCGGAATGGCCATGAATTTCGCCAATCCCGGCCTGTCGATGATAGCATTGTATCCGCAGTCGAAGTTTGCTACCTCGAACCTCATGAACTCGGTTTTGTAGTTTTCCAGAGTTCCAAAGGTGACCGACATGTAGATGTGTCCGAGTGGGTACTCTCCTTCAGTCGGCATGATGCCAAAGAAAGGAGTGTCTGACACATGGAGCTCTTTGAGTGCGACTCCCAAGCCTAGGAGTGTCCAGGAGAAGGTGACGTTGATGCTGCTTCCCCCGTCCACTAGCACCTTCTTTACCCTGCTCTCTCAGATCACCGGATCGACGAGGAGCGGGTATTTGCCCGGATGATCGAAGTTGAGCCACTGATCTGCCCAAGTGAAGGTGATCAGGTGTTCGGACCATCGATACGGGGCGAGAGGACTGGTGGCCGCCACCAGTATCTAACGATCGTTGCGCTTCTGCTGCCTCTTGCTCTCTTGCGACCCATGTCCACCGAAGATGAAGTTGACTTCTCCGTCAACGCGCGGGAATGCTTCGCCTCCTCCCCTTCCTACTGCTGGGGTTGCCGAGGTTCTCCGGGTCCTCCTCGTGGTGGGGGAGGTGGCAGAGGTTGGAAGGGTCGGCTGTTCCCGATGGAGTGCTTGAAGTCTCTGCAGTTCCAGAGGGTGTGGCGCATGTCTTTGTGGTACGGACATTGGGCGTTGAGGATGTCGTCCAATGTCCGTTCGCCTCCGCGGGGTGCCCCTCGGGCACGAGAGACGGGTGGTCCGGTGGTGTGGACTTCTTCGCGAGGCCTCTTCTCCCAACGCTTGTTGGGTTGTTGGTTCGCGTCGCGTCATGGTGCCGGCGGTGCAGGCTTCGTTCCTCCGACAAGGTCCTGAGCCCGTTCGTCGGCAGTGATGTAGAGGTCCACTTCCCTGAATAGCTGCTCGGAGGTAGTCGGCGCCTTTTGCAGTATGGCTCGAATGAAGGCTGAGTCATTAGATCCCTGGTAGAAGTCCTCAATCACCGCTGCTTTCGCAACCTCAGGGATTAAATTTCTCATGGTCTGAAATCTTTTGAGGTATGACCGGAGAGTCTCATCCCCTCGGCGCCCGATGGATTTGAGGTCCCATGGCTGCGCCGGCTTGTCGGAGATGGATTGGAAGTTGGCGATAAAATGCCGACTGAAGTCGCTCCAATCGTCGATGCAGTGTCGGGGCAGGTGTCGTAGCCATTACAGCACATCTTGCCCAAGGACGATGGGCAAATACGCAGTCATCACATCTTCAGTTGCCCCAGCGGCCTGGGCAGCAGTGGTATAGACGGCCAACCAGCCTCCTGGGTCCTGCTTAGGCTCGTATTTGTCGACATTGGAGACCTTGAAGTTAGGGGGCCATTGAATGGCCCTGAGACGTGGAGTAAGCGCCGATACTCCACACGTGTCTTCCTATCGACGGTTGTGGTGTCGGTCCCGGGGAGGGGAGTTGTCGATGTGCTGCCTTGATCGTCCCCGGGTTGTGCCACCAGTTGAAGCTGTTGCCGACTCAACCCTGGTGGCCTAACTTCGTGCAGGGATGTCGTGATCCTGATCATACTCTTCTCGGCGCCGAATCTCGTTCTCATGTCGTCGTTCGTGCGAAGCATTGATGGAGCTCCATGCGTCCCGTCGACTATTGATGGCGTGTCGTAGATCGCTCGGAGGATGAGCGAGAGGCAGAAGATGGTTAGCTGCCCGAGTGAGCAGCCGCTGATATCCCTCGATGTTTGGAGTCCGGGGGAGGCCATCGGCTATCCGAGCCAACACTCCACCGACCTCGCTCGGTGTGTTCATGGCTCAGGCGAAGTCATGGTTCAAGTTTCGTCCGAGGAGAGGGTTCTCTCGACGTTGTATCGCCTCCTGCTCGGCCTGCTCTTGAGCTTGCCGACGATCACGTCGGCGGGAATTGCTCCTTTCCCTGAAGACTCGTTCATCTAGAGTTTCTCCCACCTCTGAGATCTCATCTCGCGACACAGGCTGCGCCGGGTCTCGTTCTCTGGCTTCATGATGTCGCCGGGCGTTACGGCGTTGGTTCCTTCGTCGATGAGCTTCCCGCTGAGGTGGTTCTTCCCCAGGCACAGTTGGTTCATCGTCGGAGATGGGGGACGATTCCACTCTCTCCTTGATAAAGAGGACATCGGGGTAGAACGGAGTTGTCGTGACAACAAGCTTCTTTCTGTTCTCCTTTGAGGGCGGAGGCACCAGAAGGGCAGCTTGACGGGTCTTTCTTTCTTTTTTCCTCATAATACGTGTCCACTCTTCTGTGGATGAGGTGGACAACGGGGTTCTTCAGGTGAATGAATTTTCCGCTCCTGGCTTGCAGGAGGTAGTCTTCGCTCGGAGCGCTGGAGGTTGTGCTATTTCCTGCTTCATTCTAACTTTCCCGGAGATTATCGAGGAAGGTTTTCTTTCCGGTGGATCCGCTATGCGATGCAGAGTTCCTTCTTCGTCTGCCACGGATGAGATGGTTCCGAAGCAGAACCTGGATCCAGGGCGGAGAGCGATCTTGTGCTGGAAAGTGACGGCCATTGAGCTAGCTTGGATCAGTGACACACCCCTACCTGGCGTGCCAGCTGTCGGTGTTTTGGGTCTGACCACGCACCCGGGGTTGCCCCTCGAGGTGCTTTTGGGAGTAGGACAGTGTTACCGACTGTAGCTCGATGGTTCGTGCTAGATGCACGAGAGACAGTGGACAATTTTATACAGGTTCGGGCCGCTTAGAGAGGCGTAACACCCTACTTCCTGGTGTGGATCTTTTATGTAGTGAGTTACAGGGGAGTTCTCTAGTACGAGGGATACTAGAGAGCTGAGTAGACGGCTAATGAATGAGTTGTCGTTTGAGGGGGTGCCCTCTAGGCCTTATATACTCGACCGTGGGGCGTTACATGCGGATATGGTAACAATGTGTGCCTAAGTAATAGTGAACCGACTGAGCTTATCTTCTTATAATTCTGCCGACTTATCATTCAGTTCCGACGCCTGAGGGCGTAGCGTGGGAGAATCGGATCACTGCTGTGGATAATGCTTAAATCCATTGGGCCGCCTGGGCTCGAGTTGATCCAATCTTGCGTCGATCCACTCTGCCAGACATTCCTCCCCAGGCCCAGGAGGGGATGGCCTTGCGAAACAAATGGGACCAAGGCCTTTCACGAGGTCTTCTAGCCTTCTAGTGGACCTAGGGGATATCTGTCCCACACAATTTGTAACAAATTAGCTATGAATTTTTGTTTCTTATGTCTTGGTGAACTGCATAGATTGTACTGCCTACCTTTGAGTAGTTCTATTATGAAATCTAAGAAATTTTTTGTTGGCGAGCTGTGATTTCATTCGAACATTATGGTCATTGTACCACTGACATGATTTTTTAGACCCATTACATACGAAGACTCTCACAAACATGCATACCCACCACAAACTTTAGCCTCAAATGATGATGCTTTGGAATGTAAGTCCACCATTCCAAGCTTCAGTTGCATATTATATGGTTGTATTAACTAGCAGATGTATATATGCATTTTGGTTCATTGCAAGGTGCCATCTTATTCCGAACCTCTTGGGACAACAATTTATCTCCACCTACTTGAGTTGCCTAAGTTGACTGCTCCAATAAAATTAGTTTACGTAGAAATGCAACACTGAAAGACTAGAGCGGTTCAGTTACATAATTTTCTCAATGGCTAGTAGTTAGCATGTGTTTAGTAGAATATGGTTGGTGCTAGAGAAAATATGAAAGGTTAATTATGGATGCCTGTGAATTTTCATCTCCATTATGCTTTAGTTTTATAACGTTTATATTACTTTTTTTGTGCAGATAAACTGATAGGATAGTGATTCCTTATTTCCTTAGGCACTGCATCCTCTGCCGTCTGTGGGGATCCAGCAGCCCCGGCAACGGTGATTAACCAAAATGCTTTGTACATGTTTTCGCTTGATTATTTCATTGAGCAGACTAGAGGATATGTGGAAGTTGCTAAGGAATTGCCTGTGGAGCTAGCAACCAGAGAGCCATTTAAGGTTACTACAGTAAACAAAAAGCACATTTTGCTTATGTTGAAACAGTACTTCCAACTCTCTTGGAGCACCAATTCATCTCACCGACACCTGCCATGAATAAAAGAAGGTGATGTTACTTGATTTGGTCTTCAATAAAAGTAGGTGTTAGTAGGTAGTAAATGAACTACAATTGTACGTCTCCTCATATTTAGTTTGAGCATGCATGCCTAAATCCAAACTTCCCATGACTTGTTTCATGTGTACATGCTTTTCAAATGTTAAAATAAAGCTTAATGCTAGAATCATAATAAGATTAGTATATTACACAACAGTATGATGGTTATCATGCTTGCCTTAGTTATACATTAGACATGCCATGCACACATCATTAATAGTTGAGATCATTGTCCTTGATAGTGTTTTTGCAAGTTGAGTGCACTCCATGAGAATCATCGACATGTTCTTATGACTACTATGGATGTTGTAAACTTGTAATTATATAGAAACATTTATTTCTACAGCTGAATTTGCTAGAATCTATCATAAAATGCATTTCAACAACTCATTTTCGCATGGTTCCTTGTGTCATATGTCTACTTTAATTTTAAATTTATTTTTATGGGGAGCATCCATCGTTCTGCCTTGTTATTGGACCCTTAAGTATCATACAATTGTTATATTATACTATCAAATATGATTGATATATCGTCGCAACACACGAGCATTGTACTATATATGCACTACCTATGAAGAGGCTAATGTAGACCGCCACGATATCGTGCCCCCACTCGGACGCATCTTCCCGTGCCCGCACCTCACCTCCCCCGGCGAGACAGCCTCCTTTCTCGCTAGCCCTAGCGCGCCATCACCGTGAGGCCCCGCCTTCCTCTCCGATCCCCTCTTCGAGACACCACCCCCGCGCGCGCCCGCCACGCGATGCCCCCCTTCTATCCAACCTTGTCAATGTCAAGGTCGCCCGCTCCTTCTCCACCGCCTTCTGCATGTCGGAGCCAGGCCAGTACAGGGGCGGAGCTAGAGATTTTTGTTAATGGGTTCAGGATTCAGGAATATACGTATAACTAGAAATCATAATATTACCACATATAGCTATTATATAAACTAAAGGGTGAAAACATAACAGCTAAATAGAATCCTGCAATCATATGTTTGCATGTTTCAAAAAATCACTTTGATGTTGTGCAATGTATATGTAGTTTCCTCATTCCTAATATAATTAAACAAAAAAAACATGTTACTTTCACAAGTTTTGAACATTTGATCATGCATAATTAATTGAAAACTATATATACTCACATGTTAAAGCTTCCCACTTCAAAATTTTATCTTCTTTGAAAGATCAATCACCTCATCATTATTAATGGTTGAAAACATATCTTTCTCCACATAGCATATTAGGCAATCACTCATGAACTGATCACCCATCTTATTTCTCAACTTTTTTCTTTACAACATTCATAGCTGAAAAACACCTTTCCACTTATGCTGTGGCAACCGGCAATATTAGTACTAGCTTAGAAGTTGATAGACCAATGGAAAAGTAATATGCTTATTTGTTTGCACCATTAGTTTAGCTAGATCAACAATCCCATCCAAATTGTCAAACCTTCTATCTGCTCTCACATTGTCAATGTATATAACAAGTTCAAGGCTTAGATCATCCAATTTATTTAAATCAAAATCATCTGGATAAAACTCAGCAAGCCTTACTAAGGTTTCTTTGTCAAATGCAAGAAATGAGTTCTTTGGGTTAAAAGCAGCCATGTGACCCAACAATGCGGAATTTACCTCACTAAAACGGTCATCGAACTCTTGAAGTTGCCAATCAATAACATAATTAAGAACTTCTATTTGGTAATGCTGCAAGTTTGTCTTATTGAATTTCTTCGTGGTGCATGCCTATTGACATATTCATCATGCATGTTTTCCCTTTCGATGTGATGTTCATTGCAGACTAAATGTACCTTCTCCATGAGTGAGTTCCATCCATTCTCTCTTAGGTTTTGCAGCTCATTTCTTGTTCCCCTCACACATGACATTGCATTGAGGATATCTTGATCCTTCCTTTGTAATGATTGTGACAAAGTATTTGCACTTCCTAATATATGGAGCATCATGTGCAAATAAAACACAAAATTAAATGTCTCAAAATATGCTATAAGACCACGTGCTTGAGATTTCTTATCATTTTCCCCTCTTTCTCAACATATTTTAGAACAGAAATAATAGATGGGAACAATTTCACTATACTTCAGAGGGTTCTATAGTGTGAACCCCAACTGTGTCACCAGCTCTCTGAAGAGTTTGATCTTGATTTAACCCTTTGCCAGTGCTAAGTTGTCCACTTCCAATGGCCTTTGTTACATCATCACAATGTTTCTCTCTGATCATATATTTTCTTTTGCAAGAACCTCCAACCACATTGAATAAAATAGAGATCATATAAAAAAATCTGCAACATCTCCATGCTTCTCTGCTACTGCCATAATAACCAACTGGAGCTGGTGAGCAAAACAATGCACATAATATGTTGACTTATCCGCTTGCAAAATCTTAGCTTTCAAGCCATTAAACTCACCACGCATGTTTCTTGCCCCATCATAACATTGACCCCTGACTTGTTTTAGGCTTAACCCAATATCAGTGAATAATTTTTGAAGAACTTCCATGAGACATATTGTTGATGTTTCTTTCACATGTATAGCTCCAACTAAACTTTCAATGATAAGTCCTTGTTTGTTGAGATATCCTAACACAATTGCAATTTGCTCTTTATCAGACACATCTGCAGCCTCATCAATTAATAAACTAAACACATCGTCTCCAATTTCCTTAATAATAGAATTTAAAGTTATCTGCTCAAAAGAGTAACAAGCTTATTAGAAAATTAGATATAACTTATAAAACATAGTAATAAGAATTTTATAATGATATTACCTTTGCAAAATAATTGGTGATTTCCTTTTGAATATCTCCACAAATCCATTGACAATTTTTAGGAGCATTCCTATTAGATTCACGTATAGCATCATTTTGATTAGCTAAAGTATTCACCCGCTCTCGAAAGTTTCCCTTATTTTTTGACTCTTTTGGTTCATCATGACCTCAAAAAGCTAAGCCTTGATGAAACAAGTATCTAACTGAATTGATTGAAGTATTAAGTCGGATTCTATTCTTCCTTTTTGTAAGATCAGTTTGTCTATCAAAAGCAACCTCAATTGACTGATTTTGATTCATCAAAGCATCACATCTTTTTACCGCAACATTATGAAAACTGCTAGCATTACCCTTGCCCACATGAGATCTAATCTGCATTTCTTGTTCCAACCATTACAACCGTTAATTGCAAATGCATCATTCCTAGCTTATCCCTCATTGCAATCTCTAAAAAGGTAGTAGCATAAACAAAAGGCCTTATGAACCTTGTCACTATACTCAAGCCAACCACCATATTCTTTAAACCATTCTAGATTAAATCTTCGATGGTCACTTCCAATGTCTCTATATGGATACTCAAAATTAGGTTGTGGTCTATAAGGTCCTCTAGTTAAATATCTTCTCCTAATCTCATCTTGCTTCTTAGGATTTTTAGTGTACTCTGTAATTCAATTCCAATCAGCTGGGTCATAAGGCAATTCATCCAAATCAATTTCTCTTTGATATTGGGCAGAAGGCTTTGGAACGCTAGTAGCAACATTTGCTTGCTTCAATCTAAGGACCGATCTTGAAGTGTTTGTTGTATTATCATCTATATCTAATGGTCTATTTCTTTTCTGAAAATAATGTTCCATGAGATGCCCTAGATTATTTAAGGTTTACATGGAAAAAATCAGAGTATCAAACTCAGACCAATTTCAACTTAAAGCCCTAATCTAGAATGAGTCTACGAGAGCTTATTAGCAGAGAAGGTGATTTAAATAATTAAATAGGGGAAGAGGATTACACCTGATTTTAGGAAATTAGAAGCAGCTAGGTGGTACTGGCAAGTGGCAACAGTCGACGGCGGAAGGAAGAGAATAAGCAACGTGTGACGGTGAACGAGAACCAAGAAGTTGAAGTGACGAAAACCGAGACGAGCGAGACTGCGAGAGGGTGCGGTCATGGTCAGACCTCCAGCAAGGAGTCGTATACAAGCTGAAATGCTGAATTTACTTGGGCTGCATAAATGGTGGCCTATTAACCTATTAAAATATATGGATGCATGTTAGAGTGGCCGAGTGGGCTTATCCTTTAGGCTTTTGCAGCCCAAGCAGGACTGGCCGACATACCCATAGGTCAATGGGTTCACGACCAAACTTTTGTTCGGTTCAAACAAATAAACTATATATATACTAATCCTTATTTTGAAATAAAATATTGGTGTCAGCTGAACCCAATGGTTGATATGCAGCTCCGCCACTGGGCCAGTACACGCTCGTCTTCGCCAACTACCTTGACGGTGGCCTCAAGGTCAACATGGACGTCCGCTCCTCCATCTACAACATCAACCCAACCACCGGGGAACACAATACCTCTCCATGGGAGCCTCCGTGCTGCCCTCCTTCTACTTCCTCTTCTACCTCCCCTACGCCAGCCTCACCGCCGTCTGGGTCTCCATCCTCCTCCGTAAGCGGATCGCTGTCTTCTGAATCCACTCCTTCATGCTCATCGTGCTCGTGCTCAAGCATCATTTTTCATTCCATATCTATGTTTTATACTAATTTTTAACTCTCGTGGCAACGCACGGGCATATACCTAGTAATTGCTTGAAATATGGATTCAAAGCTTCTAGTGATTGACAAATATGTTCAAACACGAGTTTTGTCATCCAAAACCTATATCAATGAAGTTTCATAGGTAAGTAATGTATGCCAACATAGTGGGTCAATGTAAGTTCAAAGAATTTAACCATCGAATGAACCTTCGTCGAAACATGTCATCGCTGAAAACAGGGTTGTTGCAAAAGTAGTCTTGCATGAGCCTCATGTAACTAGAGTCCCTACCACAATTGATTATTCGACGACCAATTATGGACCCTTGGTGCACCTCTGGCTCCTCTTCTTGGACAACTTGTGTTGCATGTAACATATGGAGTACTTCTTCGTCATATACCATGTGCATCATTGTTCGATGGCATTGATACTTGTTAGAAGATATTTTTGCAAACAGTGCGTGATGATGTCACCTAACATAAGTTACATGAAGCTAACATGTGACAATAGAATGAAACCACCAAGTAATATGCCCACCTACATTTGTGTCATGATTCACACCTTATTACATATGGAACACACCAAACCTAAGGAATTGCATAATTTCTGACAATGTAGTAAACAAATCGCTTTAAACAATGTTGTCATGCACAAATGAAGCATCATCATGACACATTCATTGATTTGTTAATGAAGAAGGAACTGTGTTTAGCTAGAGACAAGTACAAACCGTTGGCGACGATGCCGAACACCTGAGTCAGCAATGACGACGCTACACTGGCTTCTCTCCATCGATGGCTGCAGCATAGGACTGATGCCCCGAATGGCACTGACCGCGGCACCGACGAGCTACCTGGGGAGTAGAGGGAAGTGCTATTGTCGGGATCTACGGTCTTGATAGTCACCTAGAGGGGGTGAATAGGTGACGCCTAAAAATTACAACTTGAACAAAAAATTGAACTAATTTAGATGTTAGTGCAAAATATAGATAGATCAAGTTAAGGTGATAAGGAAGAGAAGTTATTTCACTTGATTGCTCTTTTAGATGAGGAATAATAACTTAGAGCAATATTGCAAGTGAATTCAAGAACTTAGAGAGAGAGAGGAAGAATAAATCACAAAGAATTAAACATACAAGACAAGGCGATTTATCACGTGGTCCACTCAAGCCTCAAATGCTTGTCTACTCCACATTGTGGTCTTCCAATATACAAGGGTTGCACTCAACCCCTCCCAAGTGATCCAATGATCAACTTGAACCCATGGTCTTCCTTATACATTTCCCTTAACAAGGATCTCCACAACTTGGAGTCTCTTGCAGCCGTATAGAGTTTGATGAGTTAGAACTCTAAAACAACAAGAGGGAGAGGAAGAACATACACAAAAGCAAAAGAACAACACCACAAAGCCACTACACAAACGCACATCAACATTACATCACTAGCTCACTAGAACGGGTGCTCGGATCAATTTGGTGTGTCACGCAAATGCGTAGGAGTGAAGTACTTGGTCTTGGTATGTTTGGTATACAGTGGAGGTCGAAACTGTGACCTATTTATAGCCCCAAGGCTCCACAAAGTTGTTGAACCTTCCTTCAAAAACTCGTAGAAATTATGCTCTCGGGTGGTGCACCGAACCAGTCCGGTGCACCACCGTCCTGTAGCGGCTACTCTAGAATCTAGACTAGGGCCTTCCACGTTAGACTACCAATTTTTTTGCATTTTAGCTCTTTTTGCAAAAAAAAATATTAATGTTTTCCCTCGTGGAAGAACTATGCCCGATTTTCGACACTTTGCTCGGTGCCATGGGTCATGGCGCCGAGGTAACACATCTCAGCGCCATAGCTCATGGCACCGAGCAATGGGATGCACTGGCATGCTGACACCAGGCTAGCACTAACGTGGCCTAGCTCAGTGCCATAGATCTTAGCGTTAAGCTAGGAATACAAGTCGTCGTGTGGCTCTCCTCTTCCATTCTCTTGTCTTCCCTGCGCGTGCTCTTCTCTCTCCCCGTCGTCGCCTGTTTCCTTGCCACCACGTGCCCCAGAATGGAGCTCACCGCCTCGTGCCTCTCACAAGAGGTTGTCGTCACCCCAGGGATCTCCAACACTATCGCCTCTCCTATTGTTCCAAGCACGCCGCCGCACCCCTTAGCCCGAGTCCAATGCCGCCTAGAGCATGCCGCTGTCCCCGTGCTCGCCCTCCAACGCTAACGCTGGCTCCGTGCTTGCCCTCCACCACGAACAGTGACTATAAATTTTTAGTTTAGTTTAGTTACTTAGTTTAGATAGTATTAGTTTAGTATAAAGTTTAGTGTAGTTTAGTTACTTTTTAGTTATTGAGTTTAGTATAGTTATTTAGTTTAGTATACTGTAGTTTAGTTAATTTACTATATAGTTAGTTAGCAAATTTGTTAGTTTATTTACTTTAGTTAGTTTGGTAGCAAATATGATAGTTAGTTCATAATTCAGTTAGCAAAACTTTATAGTTAGCTTATAAATTTGTTATTTAGTTTGTTTATTGAAGTAACAAGCTATTTAGTTGTTAGTATATCTAGTTAGTTACATACCATCTTAGTTCTGTTAGTGAATGTGCATGCCAGTCATCATGCTGTTGTTTGTTTGCAGGTTTTAGAAACCTCACCATATAGGTGGAGGTGATGTCGAAAATTTTTATTGACAATACTTTGTTGTTTTTGCAGAGAGGAGATCATCTGACTCCACCGCCACCTCCAAGTGTACCTTGACTCCACCGCGACGTCTCGTATAACTCCTTTTTCGTATTGTACTCATAGATTACGTGACTCTATTAGATGGGGTTAGTTATTAGTCCCTCTGTACTTAATTGTTAGTATTTAGCTATTGAGTAATTATTACTTAGTAAGTATTTAGGCATTAGTAGATTAGTATATGGGGGTTAGTAATTATTTCTGTCACATACCATCTTTAAAGGTTATTGAGTAATGAGTTCGTCTTTGAAATAGAAGGACAATCTAGTCACCCTATATCATGGAGGAAGTGTGGAGGAAGATGTTTAAGAGAATGTTAGTTTTGATGGAATGAAGAAAGTTGCAGTGATATTCGATGAAAGTCCATCTTTCAGCATTTTGCTAGGGCTTGTGATGAGCTTCATTGCAATTCAAACGACCCTGACATCTCAGCTCAGGGGTTAGTTCACCATGGTGGATCTAGAAAAATATTTTGGTGGTTGATCTCCATTGGCTTTGATGATGAGTGGGTGAAGCATGCCAAAATTGTGATGAAGACTGAGTTTCGATGTTTTTATCTAGTCGTGTGGAAGTTATCCATTGATCCAGTCAGACATGGGTATTCATCGCCCATAGCTTTATCTCTAGAATTGCCCAATGCATCTTCGTGTGACGCTCCTTTGCCAGACCGTCTAGAAAAAGTGGTTGTTGTGGCAGATGCTCAATCGACACCTAATGAGGTTGGAATTTCTCATCCATTCTGGGCTGATTGTGGGTCCTACAATCCTATGGTCGCCCCCAGGAGATCCCTTTGACCTAGGATCATCCTTGTAAGTGTCTTTGTCACACTATTCTGTTGCATCATTAATTCCTCTATTGAGACTCTATTCTAATATTTGTTTCTTGGACACAATGCAGGAGGTCCATTGGTAGATAATGTTGCTTATCTTCCTTTGCCCCTATCATCAAATATGGACCACATTTGTAGAGTCTCAAATAGTATTGATGTATTGAGGATGATAATGAGCCATATGAGGCTAGAAGGGCCGTAGATTCTGATGACGACCATCCGATTCAAGAATTCACCGAGCAAGAAATAGAACTCATTAGACGTTTGTGTCATACGAAACCCTACAGTTCATGAATTTAGCAATATCAGTCATTCCCATGGTGCATATGTAGAAGGATGAGAGGATGAGCTGCTAGGAATACTTAGTGAAAGGTAAAAGACCGTTCATGGTGAGACATTCATATGAGAATGATGTTACACAATTGTGTGCGAGGTGTTGGATTGCAATTGGAGGGTATGTGCACACAAGCATAAGGCAACTGGAAAGTTTAAGATCACAAAAATTGTATGTCCACACACTTATGCCCAGATAGAGCTGAACTCTAAGCATCGACAATTGACATTTACCCTTATTGCGAAAAGACCTTTGGTGGCATTGAAGGGTTGGCCCAATTTGAAGGTGAACTCAATAACGACCATGACTTGGGTGTTGTTTGGTTATAGGATCAAGTATGGGAAAGCATGAACGGCAAAGCAACGGGCATGTAAGTTGATATACATGGATTAGGAGGAGGGTTATGAGTAGTTGCAAGCATTTTTTAGTGCAATGAAAGAAAAAACTCAAGCATGCATTACGAGTACATCCCTAAACCTAATGAATGGAAGGATGGCAGAGAGATATTCTTCTATGCTTTCTGGTGTTTCTCGCGGTGCGTCGAGGCCTTCAGGCATTGTCGTCTCGTGCTATCTATTGATGGTATTTTTCCTGCTTAGAAAGTATAAAGGCACATTGTTGGTAGCCATTTCATGTGATGCAGACAACACATTGGTTGCTTTGGCATTTGGTTTGGTGGAGAGGGAGAACAAAGATAGTTGGGCTTGGTTCTTGCATCTTGTTTAGATCAATGTTGTGGGCCCTAGTCAGGAGGTTGGTGTCATATCTGACAGACATTAGGATATTCCTAGTCTAGTGCAAGAGCAGATTCCTGGTTTTGCACCCATGCACCAAAGCATTATGAACATTCTTCATTTGAGCATTATGAGTAATATGAGTGTGCTCATTATGAGCAACATAAGCACAAGAAGAATGAACATTTTGGATCATATGAGTCTTTCCCTTTTCGTTAACAAATTTTGGACATTCGTGGCTACTATTAGATTTTCTTTAGCTTCCTTTTGGAAGCCAAGGCCATCCTTGATCCTAGGATGCCTACCATTCAAATAGGCTACCCTAGCAAATTTAACCTTTTCTAATTCATCATTGCAAATTTTAACTTGAGCATTTAATTTAGCAATTTTATCATTCAAGATAGCAATGATGGCAACATTAGAATGGAAAGCATCAACATCTACATCCCTACATCTAGTGCAAATGGTGACACACTCAATAGAGGATGTGGATGCATGACATTCATTCAATTCAATAATCTTAACTTTTAATTCATCATTAGTAGCATTAAGGCAGGAAACTGAAGAATGACAATCAAACAACTCTTTAGTCAAAATTTTATTCTTTTCTATCTCAAGAGCAAGGGCCTTTTCTACATTAACAAATTTATCACGCTCATCAAAAATTCTTTTTTCTTTTCTATAATTTCATTCTTCTCATTGATGGAGTTGACCAATTCATTAATTTTGTTAATTTCAAATCTATCAAGACCATTAAACAACTTGCTATAATCCTCCTCATCATCATTAGAATCATCACTAGAGGAGGTGTACTTCTGAGTGTCTCTAGAAAATACTTTCTTCTCTTTTGCCATCAAGCAAGTGTGGCACTCATTTGGGAGAAGAGACAATTTGTCAAAGGCGATGGTGGTGAGGCCTTCATCGTTGGAGTTAGAGGAGCTGCAGCCCGAGTCCCACTCCTTGACGATGTGTGCCTTGCCCTTCTTCTTGTAGAATTTCTTCTTTTCCACCTTATTCCCCTTCTTGCTCTTTTCCTAGTCATCACCTTCATTTTCTAGGTAGTTAGCTATGAAACGACCAGTCTTACCGCACATGAAGCAGGCACACTTCCCCTTTGATTTGTTCTTGTAGTAGTCCTTGCGCCCATTCAATGTGTTATTGAAGTGCTTGATGACGAGGGCCATTTCCTCGTCATTAAGGTTGACCACCTCAACTTGTGCCACCTTGCTAGGGATCACCTCCTTCTCATTTGTTGCTTTGAAAGTAATGGCTTGAGGCTTGGTGGAGGTTGTGCTCCTATTGGCAACATCGTCTATGTACTTGGCATCCTTAATCATCATTTGATGGCTAACGAACTTACCAAGTACCTCCTTGCGCATCATCTTGGTATACCTGGGATTCCCACAGATCAAAGAAACAAGAGTAGGATCTAAAGCTATAAATGACCTTAGCATGAGTCGAACGACTTCATGATCCATCCATCTCTTGCTCCCATAGTTCCGCACTTTTCACAAGGGACTTCAACCTATTGTGCATTTCTTGTGGCCCTTCTCCCCTCTTCATGGCAAACCTCCCAAGTTCACCTTTTATGAGCTCCATCTTTGTGACTTTGATCAAGTTGCTCTCGTGCGCTACCTTCAATGTGTACCAAATCTCCTTTGCATTATCCAAGCCATTCACCTTATTATATTCTTCCCTGCATACAGAAGCTAGCAAGATAGTAGTTGCTTGGGAATTTCTATGGATAATTTCTTCTACTTCTACAACATCGTAATTTTCATCATCACTATCAAGTATTTGCATTCCATTTTCTACAATGTCCAAATACTATGATGGAGAGAAAAAAGATGAATACACATTTTATGACTCCACCAATAATAATCATCTGCATCAAAGTGAGGAGATTTGTCAAGAGGTATATGAAGTAATTGCACACTGGAATTACGAGGAATGCAAGAGTAGTTAAAAGGAGTGTGACTAAACTTACATTTAACTATTTTTTCTTGATGACTCTTGGAGGGAGATTCTTCGTCGCTTGAAGGAGATGGCAATGTAGAAGAGTTCGTGTCATAGTAAAGATCTTCTTGATTTGCTTCTCCTTGTCATCCTTTTTGTTTGATGAGAGTCAGTGGGCTTCTCATCTTTTGTCTTGTCCTCCAAAGGCGTCTTGTCCTTCTCCGTGTAGTCGGCCACATTCCCCATCCCTTTAGGATCTTCTTCCGACATCACTTCAAGCAGTTAGGCTCAACAATAAGTTTTGGGCTCTGGTACTAATTTATAGTCACCTAGAGGGGGTGAATAGGTGACGTCTGAAAATCACAACTTAAACAAAAACTTGAACTAATTTAGATGTTAGTGCAGAATATAGATCAAGTTAAGGCGAGAAGGAAGAGAAGTTCTTTCACTTGATTTCTCTTTTAGATGATGAATAATAACTTATAGCAATATTGCAAGTGAACTCAAGAACTTAGAGAGAGGGAGGAAGAATAAATTGCAAAGAATCAAACATAGAAGACAAGGCGATTTATCATGTGGTTTGGTCAAGCCACAAATGCTTGCCTACTCCCCGTTGTGGTGTCCCAACGGGCGAGGGTTGCATTCAACCGCTCTAAAGTGATCCAATCGAACGATTAACTTGAGCCCATGGTCTTCATTATACTTTTCCCTTAGCAAGGATCTCCACAACTTGGAGTCTCTTGCAGCTATATCGAGTTCGATGAGTTACAACTCTAGAACAACAAGAGGGAGGAGAAGGACACACATAAGAGCAAAAGAACAACACCACAAGCCACAACATGAACGCACAACAATACCACAATACTATCTCACTAGAACGGGCATTCAAATCTCTTTGGTGTGTCTCACAAATGTGTATGAGTGAAGTACATGTTCTTGGTATGTTTGATATATAGTGGAGGTCGAAATGGGGCCTATTTATAGCCCCAAGGCTCCACAAAGCTGTTGAACTTTCCTCCAAACACCTATAGAAATTGTGCTCTTTGGTGGCGCACCGAATCGGTCCGGTGCACCACCGGACCGAGTCCTGTAGCGGCTCCTCCGGGATCTTGACTGGTGTCACACCCGGTTTTAGAAGGCAAACCGAATGCGAACCATATACGTGCCAGGATCAGCAATTCACGTACACAGCAGTTACATAACTGGACATCATCACACAGTGCTCAAATAATAACATAAAAGGGTAATAATAGTTGATTACATCATATGTTTGAGACATCCACATAGTCTTTAACAATAACCAAAGTGCGAAAACGAAACGTAGATACACGAGGCCTTCACAGGCAGTCGACTGGGGTTGCCGCTAACCCACGCCTAGAACTCGTCGTATTCTTGGAACTCCTAGAAGTCTTCCTCCACGGCTTCATCTTCTTCTGAGCAGTGGTTGCAACGTGGAAAACCTGGGGAGGGGGGGTTTGGTGTGTAGAGCAAGGGTGAGTACACATCAACATACTCAGCAAATGTCCTGTTTGGCTGTAGTGGACTAGCTTTATGTGGGGTTAAGTCAAGCAGTTGCTTTTAGTTGGTCAGGTTATTATTACAAGTAGAAAGCCAGGTTTTAGCATTAACCCAAGTTATTAACCCAATGTACCCTTTCCAAACGGAAAGAATACCACTTACCATTACCATAGTCATAACCAAAACCATCATCCTCATCACCACCTATAAACCAAACATCTCTGATCAAGTATCTCTAATCAATGGAGCTCCCTTGGCCGCTCATAACCGCGAGCACGGCTGATATATCTGTTTCATAACACTCTGCAGAGGTTGCGCACTTTACCCACAAGCCGTGATTCCCTCTTGCCTCGGGCCGATCAAACCCTTAAACACTACCAAGGTGAATAGGCAGGGTTTCACTATGTAGCCTTCAAAGATTTCCTAGGCCTGTAGCCGCCCGTTAGGTTTCCTAAATACACTATACTCCTCCCCAAGGGGAGAACCAACCATGGCAGAGCGAGCCGCATACACCGAGCCCCATTAACGGCACGACAGCAAAGTGAACTACACCCCAGTTCCTGTAATTATTCAGCTAAGGGCATCCCACTCCACCCTCATGGTTGCACTGTTTTCCCGATCGGTCATCCAATGAACCAGTCCTTATGGAGAGGCACTCAAGAAACAGCTTGAGTCCCCTTAAATGTCATAGTACCATCATCATAATCAAAAGGGAAAAATAGCGTATCATAGATAATCTCATCATGTTCATTGATCAATGTGAAGCACTAGCATATAGCTAAACCAAAATAACCCAACCAGAATAGGTAAACAAGGACAAGATAAACAAATGCTAGTCAATCCTTAGGTATAAACTGTGTAAATGCGGGGAGTGAATTATAAGAATGAGCAGGACATATATGGGTCAAGGGACACTTGCCTTCACCAACCGATTGCTGCTCAGGGTCTTCACCTGCAACTCCTTCGGACTCCACCAACTGACCGTTATCTATACGAGTTCAAACATATATTCCACACATTTAATATGAAAGAACAGTACACCATACAACAGAATATAACAAATAAGCAGAAGCTCGGCACAGGGCTCACACCTACGACTAAGCGAAAAAGAAAGAGTAACGGTCGAGGCTACGATCGAATAAGCGATCACGTTACGCGATTATAAATCAGAGTACTCGTCTAAATAGAACATTATTAATTTGGTCATCGCGCTATGCATAGGATAAAGTCATGTTTCGTATTTAATCATCATAAGCAGATCAGAGTAAAATTAAAAAGGTTGTCGTGCGGCGAAACGCGCAACACAATACTTAAATTGAATTAAGAAATAAACGACTCGTCACGCGACGGAGCGCGCAATGAGGCACTTGCATTAATTATAAAAATAACGTCAAGCGTCGCGCGATGAAACGCACGACGGCATACATCATCCAAACTGAATTTAAAACGGAACATCGCACAATTGGACGCGCGACGCCACACCTTAAGTAATCTAAAATTAAGACGAATCGTCGCGCGACGAGGCGCGCGACGCAACACATTAATAGAATCTGAAATCAAACTAATTCATCACGCGACGAAGCGCGCAACAGCATATTAACAAGGTATGAAATTAAATAAATCGAACTCGTCGCGCGATGAAGCGCTCGACGCACCACACTAATAAATCTGAAATTAAACTCAATCGTCGCGCGACGAAGCGCGCGACGTAGCACATTCTACAAACTAAATTCAAAACTAATTAAACTAAAATTTGATCGTCGTGCGCGCTGGGGCTGCGCGCGCGGGAACACGCTGGGCAAGCCGCGAGGGGCCGCGCTGTCGGGGGCCAAGGGCCGGGCACCGGGCAGGGGCTGCGCACCGGGGCTGAGGCCGCGTGCTGGGGAGGCCGAGGCCGCGGCACCGGGGGGCTGGGCCACGCCGGGGGGCTGGGCCACGCCATCAGGGGGGCAAGGCCGCGCCACCGAGGGGGCTAGGCTGCGCCGCCGGGGGGGCAAGGCCGCGCCGCCGGGGGGGCAAGGCCGCGCCGCCAAGGGGGCTAGGCCGCGCCGCCGAGGGGGCCCAGAGCCGCGCCACGGGGGAAGGCCCGGGCCGTGCTGCCAGGAGAGGAGGGGCGCGCCGCAGGGGAGGCTGAGGGCCGCGCCGCCGGGGGGCCAGGGCTGCACCGCCGGGGGCCGAGGGGCGCGCTGTGGGAGGGGCAGGGGCGCGCCGCCGGGGGTCGAGGCCGCGCAGGGGGCTAGGGACGCGCGGGGAAAAGAAAGAAAGAGAGAAAAAAGGGAGAGGGGGAGAGGGAGAGAGAGGGAGGGGAGGGAGCTCACCTTGGGGTCCAGAATCCGGCAATCTCCGTCTCCAAATCCTAGGGCACCACGAGGAGAAGAGAGAGAGGTGGAGAGGAAGTTGCTGCACGGGAGAATTGAATGAGGGAAGAGAAGGGAGGGGGCGCGCATGGGGGAGGGGCAGGGCGCCAGGGGCACGCGGGCCAGGGTTGGGTCGAGTTGGGCCAGGCTAGGCCGGGCCAGGCTGGGTCGCGTCGTGGGCCAAAATCCCATGACACGCACAACCACAGATCGGAAACCAAACGCGAAACGAAATCCGCAACAAGACAAGATGAACGCGCGATTAAGCACGACATCAGACAAATGAGATATGCTTCGGCATGATGCAAGACCCATGACAACTTAGGTTTTTTGTTTACACGCAACCCGGACACCCATTGCTATACTGCTTTGAAATTGGGAAGAAGGAGCGAAACGAAAGAGCAAAGAGAGTAATGCCTGAATTTGGTGAGTATTAAAGAAGAAAAATTCTACCCCCAAATTCAGGGTGTTACAAACCTATCCCCCTTAAAAGAATCTCGCCCTCGAGATTCAAGGTTGGTCAACAAAGAGTTCAGGGTATTTGGCCATCGGATCATCTTCACGCTCCTAGGTTGCTTCTTCCTTAGAGTGGTGACTCTATCTGACTTTGCACATTCTGATGGTTTTCCTTCAGGTGACCCTATCTGTAGTCTCAAGAATCTACGCTGGCTTCTCTATGTAGGTCAAGTCCTCCTGGACCTCCAGACCTTCCACTAGCAACTGCTCTTCTAGCACACGCAGACACTTCTGCAACTGAGACACATGAAAGACATCATGCACTGCGGACAAACCTTCTAGCAGACTGAGCTAATAAGCCACTTCTCCACGCTATGCGAGAATCTGATATGGACCAACATAGTGGGTTGCTAGCTTGCCTTTGACCTCGAATCTTCTGACTCCTCTGACGGGCGATACTTTTAGGTAGACAAAATCTCCGACCTCAAAACTCAGCTCTCTTCTTCTGGTGTCTACGTAACTTCGCTGCCTTGATTGTGCTATCTTCAGGTTCTCCCAAACCATCTTGATGTTCTCTTCAGCTTCGAGCAGAATATCTGGTCCAAACACTTGCTTTTCTCTAGGCTGATCCCATTGCAATGGAGTTCTACAACTCCTTCCATAAAGCGCCTGAAATTGTGACATCTTCAAGCTGGCCTGGTAACTGTTGTTATAGGAAAATTCTGCATAAGGCAATCTCTTGTCCCAACTGGACTGATCTTGCAACGCACAAGCTCTCAACATGTCTTCAAGGATTTGATTAGTTCTTTCAGTCTGACCGTCTATCTACGGATGATAAGCTGAGCTGAAATTCAGATGTGTACCCAAGGCTTCATGCAACAGCTACCAGAAATGAGAGGTGAACTGTGTTCCTCTGTCTGACACTATCTTCTTTGGCACACCATGAAGACAAACGACCCGGGACATGTACAACTCTGCCAATACTGCACTGCTGTAGTTGGTCTTGATGGGTATGAAGTGGGCTGACTTGGTTAAGCGGTCCACCACTACCCAAATGGAATCGTAGCCGGCACAAGTGCGAGGCAATCCGACTATGAAGTCCATCCCGATTTCATCCCATTTTCACTGAGGAATTCGCAACGGTTGCAACAATCCAGCTGGCCTCTGATGCTCTGCCTTGATCCTTTGACAACCGTCACATATAGCCACATGCTCTGCGATCTCCCTTTTCATTCCGTACCACCAGAATTTCTTCTTCAGTTCTTGATACATCTTCTCACTTCCAGGATGTATAGAATAAGCTGACTCATGAGCTTCCTTGAGGATCAACTCCCGAATGGACTGGACATTGGGAACACATAAGCGGTCCTTGAACCATATCACACCTTCTGCATCCTCTCGAAAATCTTTGCCTCTGCCTCCTAGAATCAGTTGCTAGATTTCACTGATCTTCTCATCATTCTTCTGTGCTTCTTTGATCTCCCGCTCTAAGGTGGGTTCTAACTCAACTGTTACTCCTCGCACATTATTCAAAAATCTGAGGCTCAACCTGTCAAACTCTTTGGCCAACTCATAAGGCATCGGATGAGCGACCATCATATTGACTTGACTTTTCCTACTCAGAGCATCTGCTACCACGTTCGCTTTGCCTGGATGGTAATGAATCTCCAATTCATAGTCTTTGATCAACTTTAACCATCTTCTTTGCCTCATATTCAACTCTGACTGAGTGAATATGTACTTCAGACTCTTGTGGTCTGTGTAAACATCATGTTTCTGCCCATACAAATAGTGTCTCCATGTCTTTAGTGCGTGAACCACTGCTGCCAACTCTAGGTCATGTATTGGGTAATTCTTTTCATGAACCTTCAGCTGTTGGGACGAGTAGGCCACAACTCTTCCCTCTTGCATCAACACGCATCCCAAACCAGTGTAACAAGCGTCGCAATACACTGAGAAGGGCTTGTGTACATCAGGCAAGACTAAGACAGGCGTTGTAGTCAACTTCTCTTTCAGCGCTTCAAAGGCTTCTTGGCATTTATGGGTCCATTTGAACTCAACTTTGTTGCCTAGCAAAGCTGTCATCGGTTTCGCAATCTTTGAAAACCCTTCAATGAATCGCCGATAATATCCGGCCATTCCAAAGAAGCTCTTGATTCCTCGAGCATCTGTTGGCGCTTTCCAGTTCAGAATGTGGCGGAACCGCCCGAATTATTCCAACTTAAGTGCCTAAGTCCCACCTTGAAGGCTAGACCACACTTAAATAGGAATAAAACATCAGTCCCTCGGATCTAGTCCGACGAGGCCACTAACAGGATCAAGTACCACGTACTCACTCGAAGGTGAGGCACAGAGCAAATACAATAAAGCATAAAACCAAGTAATAAGGAGTATTTAATTTGTTACAACATCATCGGAGTTTTAACAAAAGCAGTGATCATTGTTCAGAATGCAGCAGAATAAAACTAACGATAATTAAATGGAGGGATGGGGAAGCCTGGCCCATCACTCCTCATGCTCCTCCACTATCGAGGTAGGGTCCCACTCGACAGTCCAACCCGGTGGAAAGATGGACGGCCAAGTCACTCCAGCAACCATGTCCTCCAGAGAACCTGTAAAAAAATTTTTGCCACAAGCAAGGCTGAGTATACTAATACTCAGCTAGACTTACCCGGTGTGAGGAGTCTACTCCTCTACCTCTAGACATGCAGCTGTTTGGCTGAGGGGTTTGGTTTGCCAAAAGCACTAGCTTAGTCTAAAATCAAGTTTAGCTTTTTCAAGTTTTAGTGTGACTCTCTTAAGACTAAATGTATACCTAGCTAATCATACATGATAGCAAGCATTTAGCAATCAACATATTTTGCCAAATCAACACATTTCCACTTGTTACTCAATGTAGCAGCATGGATCAAGCAGTCTCATTAGCTGCGAGAAGCAGACGATTCGAATCGAGTTTTTAAACCTTGCAAGGTAAACCTAAACACATGACGTGGTGAGGCACTCCGTCCCCACACACATCAACCGTCCCCATCGATTCCCCATTAGCAGAGAGGGGCTCACCACCTTGGCGTACAATGCCTCACTGACCCCGACTGCCGTCGTGCAGTGACCGCACTTGTACCCACCATAACTGGAATGGGAGACCACGTCTCAGGTCGTGTGAGGAGGGCAATCTGCTACCAGGTTCACTCAGGTACTAGGCTTACCGATTTACCATATTTCTCGGCATATGTTTAGTACGTTCAAACGCTTGACACACGGTACCACACCTTAATCCTTATTCCAATTTCCGTCTCGTAGACAACGCATCCCCATGGATCGTTGTCCACAGACCATCATCATTACGATATAAAATGGATACAACCAATTCCTGAATTCGCGCGAGTGCTGGAAAAATCACTCGACTTCTACCGAGATCCCTAATTAGTAAAGCAACTACTCGACCTAGCATACTAGTATCCATCTCAAAAGGAATCCTGAGTTCATGCAACTAGGGTTTCAGTCAACTCCTACACTTAAGTGCACAATACAAGCCTACAATCATTAAGTGTAGTAAAATAGCATATATAAACGGTTATGCATAAAACCGGGGCTTGCCTTCCAAAGCTGGGGCAGGCAGATCCTCGATGGCAGACTCTGGTGCTGGCTCCTGGGCTACCTCCTGAGCAACTCCTTGCTCCAGAACGAGGATGTATTCCCCGTCAGCGAGATTACAGTCTATCGAATGCAATGAGTAAGATATATGCATAAAAAATGATATGAAAATTTGTAAAGGTTATGCATAGCAAAAACAGTGCTTAAGTTTAGTGGTTCTCTAGGGTTTCTTTTGGGTATACTTAAGGGTCTTGTACTTTTATCTTTGAGATTTTGAATGAAGTTACACTCTTTAATTATATTTTTATGTTCCATGAGTTCCTTGGAAGGTTTTGGTTGTACATTATTTATTTCTCCCAAAATTCCCTTTTTCTTGCTATTGTGCTTCTTATTAAGCATTTTGAACTATCAAGGTCAGTTAACATTCTCCAAAAATGCTGTAAAATTTACAGTGGGTAAACATTTACCTTTGTGAGTTATTCTAAAAATTTGAGGTTGAAATTTATTCAGGTACTACTTGTGTAAAATTAACAAAAGTAAGGGTAAAAGGGCACTTTACACTATAGCTCTACTTTAAGTGAGGTTTCTGCACTAAATTTTATTTTTGCCACGCTCTCTAGGTGATAATAGGCCTCGGTGCCAAAAATCACAGAAAAATATCTATTGGATATTTAGTTGTGATTTTCTGAAGTTTAATGCGAAAAAGGTACTTATAACTAACTTACTATTTGAAAAATATCAAACAACAGAACTCACATTTTTCCTAGGTTCTTAATAACATATTATGAGTTATCCCAAGGCTTGGGGTGGTTTCTCTTTAGGATTATTTTTCTAAGATTTTCCTAAGTTTTCATTGTTTTCATAAAATAAAAGGTAATGTATTTCTTTTGTACTAACAGAGGGTCTAACAAAATTTTCCAGTGAACTATGTTAAATAAGTGAGCTAGCAAAAATGTGGTTGCCCCCTGGTTCTTATTTTAAATTACCTTTTCTATTTTTCTTAACTTTGAGCCAAAATAAGTTTAAATGGTAAAACCTTCCTTAATTTGGTGTACTGAGGGGTGTACTATTTTTAAACAGCTTAGGGAGTGGTTAAGTACTTCTCTGATTTTTCTTGACCCTAGTCTAACAGTGTAGCTATTTTTCCTTCTTTTATTTAGCTTTTGGCTAGTTTTACTATTTAAATCAAAACTTTAAAACTTTCTGCAATACTTAGGGTGTTTTGTATTTTTCCTAATTAGTTTACATTATTCAAAACCTAGTAAAATTGGTTTGACTCAATTTGGTTGAATAAAACTGAAGTTATGAATTTTAGAAGCTCTGTTTGTATTTAAATGGATAAATGTTAAAAGGTTTTTCTGAAAAACCAGTTTACAACGAGGACCCTAGGTTTTTCTTTAACCAACTCTCTCACTTATACCCCTGCGCAACTATTCTTCTGAGTCTCTGACCATTCAAAAACCCCCCTGACTTCTTTTCCTTCTTCCCCGAGGTCCTTCCCCCCTTTTGAACAGTACCCGCGGAAGTAAATAGGGTGGCGCGGCTTACCGGCGGCGAGGGAGGTCCAGCGAAGGGCGGGGTTGGCTTCGGGAAGTCCTTGTGGTCACGACGAGGTATGGCTCGATGACGGTGATGGCCGGAATCGGCCAGTCCACATGCGCAGGCGGGCGAGCTCGTCGGTGGCGTGTGCTCTGGCCTATCCACGGTGATATAGTTAAATCCAAGGGCACGGGAAGCTTCATGGGGTGCTAAGGAGTCTATCCGTGCAAGGAATTGAAGAAAGGCTCACCGTGGAGCTCGGTCTACGCTCGCCGGCGGTCGGGTGAAGTTCGGTGACCTTGATTCGGTGTCTCCGGCGAGGCAGAGCTCGATTCCTCGCTCTAGGAGCTTCACCGAGGCACGTAGAGTCTCTCTCGAGGGTCAGACGGGGCTGGGAATGGCTTGGTTGGCCAGTCTACGGTGGTGGGTGCTCGGGCGGCCGCGGGCACACCGTGTGCAGGGCAAACGCCGGTGATCTTGCGCTCCGACGAGGTCGAGAGCGAGCGGGGGCGTACGGTTGAAGCCTTGCCTAGAATTATAGGCGCAGGCGCGGGTAGTGGCATGGGCTTGGCTTGGCGTGGCGCGGGGCGCGCGGGTTCGGGCGCCGGGCGTGCTCTGGCGAGGTCAGGGCGCGTCGAACACGTGGAGGTGTGTTTCTGCCTTTGTTCAAACGCTTGCTGAGATCGCAAACGTGCGAATCTTGGCAAAAATCCTGCGCAGACCTCTTCCTGGCACCTAGGGCTATCTCTTGTATGTGATTTCCAATGGGAGATATGCCCTGGCTAGGGAGATATGCGGACGCCAAATCTGGGTTGTCTCACTGTTCACCCCGAGACAAAAGTGATGTCAAATCGTGTCAAATGGTTTTGGCTTGGGTTCAAATTTTTCCAGTGGGTTCGTTAGGTAGTTTGGCTCCTTTTTGATATTCAGACCAAGTGGTTTTGGCGCCATTTACTAAGTGAACACGCCTGATCTTTAGATTAGGGTTTATTTTTTACTTAGAGAAGATTAGAGAGCTCTAGTGTGCTCTCTACTTAAAGAATGGATTTGGGTCTTTAAGGGGCCTTTTTGTAATGTTTCCCCTCTGCATTTTATAGATTTTAGTGTGTACTTAAACTTTGGTTAAGGATTAGAAACAAGAATTGGCCATTTGATTAGCTTGCCCACTAATCCCTTGCTTGGAAGTCTAGTGATTTAAGGGGTCTAGGGTTTAACCTCTTTTGCCCAAGGTGACAATTGCTCAAAATGTTTGGGTAAAGCTTTTGCCATTAACATTTCTTAGTTAATCCATGGTTTCCAAGGTTTTAGTACTCCCTCTCCTCCACTTAACCACATGAGATAACATGTCATGGGTGCTAGTAGGGAGTCAGGGCCTTAGGTAACACCTGGGGTGTTACACAGAATATCTGCCACTTTCTTCGGATCCATAGCTAATCTTTCTTTGTTTATTATGTGACCCAAGAACAGGACTTCATAAATCCAGAACTTGCACTTGCTCAACTTTGCATACAGCTGGTGCTCTCGTAATCTCTGCAATACCATCTTAAAATGATTCACATGCTCCTCCTCACTTTGAGAATATATAATAATATCATCAATAAATACCACCACAAACTTGTCGAGATAATCCATGAATACACTATTCATCAGATTCATGAAGAAGGCTGGTGCATTCGTTAGACCAAAGGACATAACAGTGAACTCGTACAACCCATACATGGTAATGAATGTCGTCTTCGAAATGTCTGAAGGTTGAATCCTGAGCTGGTGATAACCAGACCTCAGATCTATCTTTGAAAACACGCTGGCTCCTCTCAGCTGGTCGAACAGATCTTCTATTCTAGGCAAGGGGTACTTGTTCTTGATTGTGACCTCATTCAGAGCTCGATAGTCAATACACATCCTTCTAGTGCCATCTTTCTTCTCCACGAATAGGACAGGGGCGGCCCAAGGTGAAGTGCTTGGTCTGATGTAACCTTTCTCTGACAGCTCATCGATCTGCTTCTTGAGTTCAACCAACTCTGGTCCAGATACTCTGTAAGCTCTTTTAGAAATGGGGGCGGTGCCAGGAAGAAGCTCTATAGTAAACTCAACTTTCTACTCAGGTGGCATACCTGGTAAATCTTCCGAGAGCACATCTGGGAATTCTGACACAACCTTGATAGTCTCGAGTGGATCTGCCTCCTTGCTATCAATAACCATATGATAACAACTCCCTTTCCTTGCCTCAGGTGAGACTAACTCAGCTACCACTTCTTCTCCTAGTGGGGACACCAACTTAATTATCCTCTTATCACAACTGATAATTGCTTGGTACTTATCTAGCCAATTCATCCCTAGGATGACATCTATTCCCTGAGTACCCATTACTATGATATTAGCGGGAAACGCTATCCCCCTTATTTCCACACTTACATTCAAGCAAATGTTATCGCCCTCGAATTCTACCATCGGCTGAGTCAATTTGAATGGGTGTTGACATGGTAGTTATTGGAAGATTATGTGCTTCTACCCATGATGCAGTAATAAATGAATGCGTTGCTCCAGTATCAAATAACACTTCTGCAATGTGGGAGTCGATTGGAAACATACCTACTGTCATGTCGGGTGTTTCCTGAACTGCTTCAGCTTCCAAATGGTTCGGTCTCCCATGGTTGTAGTGCGTCTAGGAGCGGTTGCCTGCTCTAGGCTGGGGCACATTCTGCTTTGCTGGGGCACTAGGGCCTAACTGCTACTAGGTTGCCTTCTTCGGGCATTGCATAACCCAATGGCCTTGCTCTCCACAGTGGAAACATGCTCTGCCTCCACCTTGAACTGGGGCTGCTTGACTGTTCTGGTTGGTTGCTGGGGCGGGGAGGCGAGGTGCCTGCTGATTCTGCCTCTAGAACTGACCTCCTCCTGACTGATTGTTCTAGCGATTCTGCTGCTAGTGCTGAGGGTACTGCCTCTAAAACTGCTGCTGAGGCGGACACTGATTCTGCTTGAACTGCTGAGATGAGTTGCCTGAGAAACGGGGGCGATTGTTGCTCCCAGGCTGGGGCCCACTAATCTTGCGCTTGTGATCCTCCATCTCTTTGTGCTTCCTCTCCATCATGATCGCTCTGTCGATCAGGTGCTGAAATGTGGGGAAGGTGTGGTTCATCAGCTGATAATGCAGAGGGTCAACCAAGCTTCTCAAGAAACGGTACTGCCTCTTGGCGTCTATGTTGACATCTTCAGGAGCATAGCGGGACAGCTGCAGAAACCTGTCTCGGTACTCACTGACAGACATAGGCCCTTGCTTGAGCGCCAGGAACTCCTCCTTCTTCACTATCATCAGACCTGCTGGGACATGATACTGATGGAAATTGTCTCTGAATTCCTCCCAGGTGATAGTGTCGGGGTTGGCATGGGTGGCGAGGTAGGACTCCCACCAAGACTGAGCTGCTCCTCTCAACAAATGGGGACCATACAGAACCTTCTCTCTGTCGTCGCACTGAGCGGTGTGCAACTCCCGCTCCATGGTACGCAGCCAATCTTCAGCATCCATGGGGTCAGAAGAGTGAGCGAACACTGGGGGATGCTCTCATGAATTCAGCACGCTTGTCTCTGGGCATCTGGGGCTGAGGTGGGGCTGATGCTGCTGCTGCTACTGAATGGCAGCCAGAGTCTGACCAATGGCTTGAACTGCCTAAGTCTATATCAAGAACATATGCTCTATCGTCATCGGGGACGGTGGTGGCAGCTGCTGCCGGGGTGCCTCATCCTACGGTGCTGCTTGCTCCTGCTGAGCACGCCTTCCTCCTCTGCGCCTGTTTTCTGACATCTGCAGAATGCAATCACATATCAGAACTAATCTTGCAAACTTGCATCATAAGAGAAGAGTATAGAATCCTTCCACCATACTGAACAGATGAACATCTTCACTGACTCCCAACACAGGCAAACACAGCTTCTCAAATAAAGAGGAAAGTAGAACAAAAGGTTTCCCAACTAGATAACTAACTCCATTAACATTAACAAGTAAACCAAGGTGCAGGGGATGCCCACACTCTGGTGACAGTCATTACAAAGATCCAAATCCAACATAGTTCATCATGACAACCATAAAAGCACAGGATAAGCAAACTACCCTCTCTAACTAAGACTAACTAAGAGTAAGACTAATGCTATGACTATAACTTCTATTTTTAAGCATTAATTACAAGATCTGATGCTAACGATCTATGGTTCTAAATTTATCTTGGTCCTGTAGTTGGGGTTGCCATAAGCATGGTGTACACGCCGAGGTGAGCGGTACGGGTGCTGAGTCCCGACGGGAGGGGGGAGCCATCCTCTAGGTGACGATGCTCCGCGCGCTCAGCCCGCACCTGGGCGATCTCAGCACGAGCCCTACTTAGCTCTTCTAATGCATGGTCCAGCTCCGTGTTTAGCATGGCGGCTAGGTTGACTGTGCTGCTCAACCTAGGTTTGTCCTCACCGACAGGTGAGACAACCACGCCTCTTGTGCTGCTAGATGGACGGCGGGGGTAATACCTCAGGTTAAGACCATCGGCTACCCCACCGAACACTGAGCAGTAGTGCGAAAGCACACGCCGTGCGGCATCTTGCATGACCGCCTTAGCTGAGTCCCACTCAAAGATAGAATAGTGCTCTGAGCAGATCTCCGCACCCCAGAGACCGTTCTCCAGACGGCGCACCAAGCAGGTCGCCTCCCAGCGGTCCGGGTAAACCCCGTGACTATGTTGAAAGACAACACAGCGATACTCGATGGACCAAGTACGTCGGTCGAGTGCCTGGCACAGCAGGGTGTCGAGCGCGTCATGGAAGTGACACCCGTGAGCGGCATCACGAGTGATGGGTCGAGCGACCCATCCTTCCAGCTCCTGGTCGGCTAAAAGGTCGGTACTAAAGCTCAAGCTATTGTTGCCACCTCCGTCGTTGGGGTCTCCTCCAACAGCTACTCTAGCGGCTGGGGCACTCAGTGGTGGTGCAGGGGGCGCCTCTAGCGGGAGCACAGGGGAGTAGCTCCTCACAGACTCTATCTCCTGCTGAAGTGAGAAAGAAGAGCCATGCTGCTCCAGCTCCTGTCGTTGACGCTCCTGCTCCTCGTGCAGGCGGTGGTGCAGCCTCTCCAAATGGCTAGACTGACCGGTAACTGGACGGCGAAGCGGACGCTCAGCGAGACGAGAGGGCAAGAAGGGGATGACGGACTTCCGTGCGGTGTGTCTAAGACGAGCCATCTACAAAAGACACCATAAGCATAAGAGTGAGAACAGAGCTAATGTGACCAGCAAGTAAACCATAAAAAATTAGGAATTAGAATAAAACAATTTTTCAGCAAGGTATAATATATAGTAGAACATAGGTTTGGTCGATATGACTAACTTTTGAAGGGATACCAAAGTCAAGGTGATAATAGGGGTCTATAATCCTTAGAACGACCATTCTACTCTAGGTTAGCGGTCCTACAGTCAGCACGGCTTTGATACCACCTATGTCACACCCGGTTTTAGAAGGCAAACCGAATGCGAACCGTGTACGTGCCAGGATCAGCAATTCACGTACACAGCAGTTACATAACTGAACATCATCACACAGTGCTCAAAAAATAACATAAAAGGGTAATAATAGTCGATTACATCATATGTCTGAGACATCCATATAGTCTTTAACAATAACGAAAGTGCGAAAACGAAACGTAGATACACGCGGCCTTCATAGGCAGTCGACTAGGGGTTGCCGCTAACCCATGCCTAGAACTCATCGTATTCTTGGAACTCCTGGAAGTCTTCCTCCATGGCTTCATCTTCTCCTGAGCAGTGGTTGCAATGTGGACAACCTGGGGAGGGGGGTTTGGTGTGTAGAGTAAGGGTGAGTACATATCAACATACTCAGCAAATGTCCTGTTTGGCTATAGTGGACTAGCTTTATGTGGGGTTAAGTCAAGCAGTTGCTTTTAGTTGGTCAGGTTATTATTACTAGTAGAAAGCCAGGTTTTAGCATTAACCCAAGTTATTAACCCTATGTACCCTTTCCAAACGGAAAGAATACCACTTACCATTAACAAAGTCATAACCAAAACCATCATCCTCATCACCACCTGTAAACCAAACATCTCTGATCAAGTATCTCTAATCAATGGAGCTCCCTTAGCCGCTCATAACTGCGAGCACGGCTGATATATCAGTTTCATAACACTCTGCAGAGGTTGCGCACTTTACCCACAAGTCGTGATTCCCCCTTGCCTCAGGCCGATCAAACCCTTAAAACACTACCAAGTTGAATAGGTTGGGTTTCACTGCGTAGCCTTTACAAAGATTTCCTGGGGCTGTAGCCGCTCGTTAGGTTTCCTAAATACACCGCACTCCTCCCCAAGGGGCGAACCAACCTTGGCAGAGCGAGACGCATACACCGAGCCCCATTAACGGCACGACGGTGAAGGGAACTACACCCCAGTTCCTCTAATTATTGAGCTAAGGGCGTCCCACTTCACCTTCATGGTTGCACTGTTTTCCCAGGCGGTCATCCAACGAATCAGTCCTTACGGAGAGGCACTCGAGAAACGGCTCGAGTCCCTTTAAATGTCACAGTACCATCATCATAATCAAAAGGGAAAACAGCGTATCATAGATAATCTCATCATGTTCATTGATTAATGTGAAGCACTAGCATATAGCTAAACCAAAATAACCCAACCAGAATAGGTAAACAAGGACAAGATAAACTGTGTAAATGCGGAGAGTGAATTATAAGAATGAGTAGGACATATATGGGTCAAGGGACACTTGCCTTCACCAACTGATTGCTGCTCAGGGTCTTCACCTGCAACTCCTTCGGACTCCACCAACTGACCGTTATCTATACGAGTTCAAACATATATTCTAAGCAGAAGCTCGGCACAGGGCTCACACCTACGACTAAGCGAGAAAGTAAGAGTAACGGTCGAGGCTACGGTCGAAAAGCGATCATGTTACGCGATTATAAATCAGAGTACTCGTCTAAATAGAACAGTATTAATTTGGTCATCGCGCTATGCATAGGATAAAGTCATGTTCCGTATTTAATCATCATAAGCAGATCCGAGTAAAATTAAAAAGGTTGTCGCGCGGCGAAACGTGTGACACAACACTTAAATTGAATTTAAATAAACGACTCGTCACGCGACAGAGCGCGCAATGAGGCACTTGCATTAATTATAAAAATAGTGTCAAGTGTCGCACAACTGGACGCGCGACGCCACACCTTAAGTAATCTGAAATTAAGACGAATCGTCGTGCGATGAGGCGCGCACCGCAACACATTAATAGAATCTGAAATCAAACTAATTCGCCGCGCGACGAAGCGCACGACAGCATATTAACAAGGTATGAAATTAAATAAATCGCCGCGCGACGAAGCGCGCGACGTAGCACGCTAAATAACCAAAATTGATCCAACTCGTCGCGCGACGAAGCGCGCGACGCACCACACTAATAAATCTGAAATTAAACTCAATCATCGCGCGACAAAGCGCGCGACACAGCATGTTCATTAAACTAAATTCAAAACTAATTAAACTGAAATTTGGTCGTCGTGCACGCTAGGGCTGCGCGCGCGGGAACGCGCTGGGCAAGCCGCGAGGGGCCGCGCTGCCGGGGGCCAGAGGCCGGGCACCGGGCAGGGGCTGCGCATCGGGGCCGAGGCTGCGTGCCGGGGAGGCCAAGGCCACGCCACTGGGTGACTGGGCCATGCCGGGGGGTGGGCCACGCCGTCGAGGGGAGGGGGCAAGGCCGCGCCACCGAGGGGACCCAGAGCCACGCCGCAAGGGAAGGTCGGGGCCACGCCGCCGAGGGGGCCCAGAGCCACGCCGCGGGGGAAGGCCGGGGCCGCGCCGCCGGGGGAGCAGGTGCGCGCCGCGGGGGAGGCCGAGGGCCGCGCCGCCAGGGGGGCGGGGCCACACCGCCGGGGGCCGAGGGCCGCGCCGTGGGAGGGGCAGGGGTGCGCCGCCAGGGGTCGAGGTCGCGTAGGGGTGCGCGCGCAGGGGGCCAGGGACGCGCGGGGAAAAGAAAGAAAGAGAGAAAAAAAGGGAGAGGGAGAGAGAGGGAGGGGAGGGAGCTTACCTTGGGGTCCAGAATCCGGCGATCTCCGTCTCCAAATCCTAGGGCACCACAGGGAGAAGAGAGAGAGGTGGAGGAGAGGAAGTTGCTGCGTGGGAGAATTGAATGAGGGAAAATAAGAGAAGGGAGGGGGCGCGCATGGGGGAGGGACAGAGCGCTAGGGGCGCGTGGGCCAGGGTCGGGTCAAGCTGGACCAGGCCGGGCCGGGCCGGGCTGGGTCGCGTCGCGGGCCAAAATCCCACGACACGCACAACCGTGGAACCCACGGTCTGGTGAACCGCCGGACCGTGAATAGTGAAGGCCTGATGAATTTTATAATAAATTTTTGAGACTGAGCAGTTCGTACGGAAGCAGTACGGTGCACCACCGGACTGGTCAGGTGCACCGGGCCATTGAAGTCTTCATATAGTCGTCTATGATAAACAGGTACGGTGGCACACATACCCGGTCCGGTGTGCCACAAAACCCTGAGTTGAAGTCCTTTTTGGACCAAACTTGTCCAAATCGACTAGGCTTTTCTTGACAGCTATACTATGACTTAGACAAACATATTTAGAGTATGTTTGACCTGCCTAAGTCATAGGTCCATACCTTTAGCTCATCTCCCTTGTAGTTTTCCTGTTTCAACTCAAACATAGGCCAAAATGAACTTTTTGCTAGAAACTGAGTTAGAGATCAAACCAAAGTGCTAGCAACATTCAAATAGGTAAATCCAACATATTCAGATATTCAAACCTTACAGCTTTATGCTTTTACAAAATGTTTCATTTCCAAGCCTTTGTTGAGCTGAATTGAATTTTCCCTCTCTCAATTTGTTTGAGTTAAATCTGTGCTCATAGACTTATCCAATAGTTATCCCAATGTGTTGTATTAGACATTAATCACCAAAACAATATGGAAATGGCTTATTTGTCCATTTCCCTTTCAGGCCTCAACACCTTGGCACCGTGTCCGTCGGCGATGGTGGGATCTCGAGGTCGGTGGGCGAGGGTGCGAGCATAGAGCCTCGCCGCCACAGGTTCGAGCTTAGGGTCGGGGACTGAAGGTGGGGAAACCGTTGGCGCACGTGCGAGGTTGGCGAGAAAGCTTGAAACAAACGGCAACAATGAAGCTTTTTTGCCATTGTCGAGACCGAGGTGGTCGTTCCCGTGTTGGCACAGAAAGCAAGAATATGGATCTCTTTGTGGAGTCTGATAGAAACGAGCGAGCAAGCATACCACCCATCGGTGCCCACAACTCCCTCAAATGTGGATGGGGAATGGTGCCTTGCTGAAGTTAGTCTAAGGCTATTCACAATGGAGGTTTCATGGGGTGTTTCATGTATTAATTAGCCTGCCACATCAGCTATTTTGATGACATGTCACATCATTTAAGAAGGAAGAGTTTCATGGAGTTTCATGGGGATGAAACCATGTTAACTCGTTTCCAAGATCTTGGAAACTGTGTGAAACCTCCACTGAGAGTGTTTTGTTTCATCTTCATATAATTGAGTAAATCCTATTAGTTATTTATATGCAGCATTTAAGAAGTATGTTGACATATGAAATAGTGAGATGAAACTCTCTATTGAGAGAGGGTATTTCATTCATCCATAAATCTGATGTGGCATTTTTGGAAACAGTGACATGAAATGCCCATTGTGAATAGCCATTCTCAGTGGTAAGTTTCAATGCACTATTTCCAATACAGCCACATCACATTTGAACTAGGTAATCGTGTATGACAGGATTCACCCCATGAAACTCTACCATCTCCAATAAAACTCTCTATATCTCACCTCTTAATTACACTGTCATGTCATCAAGCATGATAATGTGTCACTGTATTTAATGAGTATGAAACCCTTATTAAGAATGGACTAAGCAATCCGCTGTGGCTGTAAGAAAAGCGAGGCAACTAGCCAAGAAGATTCAGGCAAATCTGGTGTTGTGAAGAAAAGCGAGGCAACCTGACCCAGCAAGATTTTTTTTTTGTGAACTGGGGAATTTTTTTTCCTGCGAACAAATTTTTTTGGCAATTATTCCAACATGTTGCCTTTACTTAGCGGCATAAATAAATGAAATAAAGTTGCTGAGAAGATTCAAAACTGAGCAGCTCCTATGAATGAATAGAAATAAAACCTGATCAGATTTCTAATCTAATTCGATCATTAGATTTTATAGTCTAAAACTTAGAGCCCATTACCACCTCTAAAGGCAAGTTAGCCAATCTACCCTGCTGTTCTTAATTCTTCAATCAAATATCCACAACATATTCGGTAGCCCGAAACAGTCTACAGCAAAAATCAAATGCCGCTCCCTAGGTTTCAAGGGAAAACAGCACGTGTATGGTATCCTCTGGTCACATTTACAAAACAGACCTATATAGAGAATGAATACACCTCGTCACTAAAAATGTGGAGGTTCAAGAATGAATATGCGCCCAACGCACAAACGCGAAGAGAACAACAAATATACAGATGCCGGAGCATTCTCAGCAGTTCCCGCTATAAGCATGTTATATCAATATGCAACCCACTGCTAGTCTTCTCAAAATGGGAATTCTGATCCGATGGAGTTAGCTCTTTGCTTGACAGTGTAGTCAGCCTGGCTGTTCAACCAAGACGAGAATTGAATATCCATCGTGACAAACATAGCTCACATCAGATTTTGGTGTGCATAGTATAATCACACCTAGCCTTAGCTGTGTTCTTCATGCATGTTCTCCGGAGAAAACCTCGATAAGTAACTACTATTTCAATAGGTTCAGGCATGAACAAGCCTGCCAAAATAAAGAAGGTTAAATCCTCAATACATCGTTTATGGAATTAAATATTAAGATAACATAGTATGAGCTCATTGATCTTTTAAAATATCACTGACATATGTCAACATGATATTCCCAAGTCAGAGCACAATGGAAATCCAAATATCCAGTAAGAAAACGCAGGACCATGTGGCTTTCAGATATAGGGAAAGCGAATATCTCCCCTTTTCACTATCACCTCTATCATAAGGACAGATAGGGTCGAAAGTAAAAATGTTTACACTCAAGCATTGTGAAACCGAAGGCTATGGGAACCATACTCAGATATTTTAAAATTGCTAGTTGTTTTGTTTTACTTTGACACAAATACAAATCTAGTAATAAAATGCAGGAAAAATTGAGCACACGGGTGGGGAGGGGGGGCCTTTCTTTATACTTACCAGTGGCAGTTAGAATTCACTGTATTACAGAATTATGTATCTTCCTCAAATTCATTCTGATATTCCAAGTCGTCTATAATAATGTACTTGACGTCACCAGTAAATGGAGAGCTGACGTCATCCTCATTTATCTGACCCCTTTTGAATCTCTCATACCTGTGATTAGGGACAAATATTGTTACACCATGACAAGGTAACTTCATGATATGGTGTCCAGTGAGTGTTTAGCTACTTATGAGTTATAATCAGAGGAACTAGTATATTATATGTTCACAATGCTCCCAAAAGTTACTCAAATGCACAACAGTTGGTTTACAACAATATCAAGAAAGTAAAACTTTTTATGACATTACAGGTTTGGGTATCCTTTGCTTTCTTTCTTCCTTGTAAATGAACCTATAGCAAAAAGGCATCTAGCTGAGTTGGTTAGGTGATTTAAAGTAGCACGTCTCAGCTTGAGTTTGACTCCGCGTGAGAGCAAATTTCACTAAAGCATAGGTCTAAGACCCGACCCTGGTTGTGGTCATTCTCATATGAGCTATGTTGCCTTTGCATATGGGTGGGGGTTCAGAGGTTTTCTAGATTTGCGTGAGGTCTTGTCTTTTACACAATGCCCAAGGATTGTCTTAACCCCCCCCCCCCTCCCGCGTTTCAGTTTGTAAACTGAACCTATAAATTTCAAATTTGTGTACATGCAACTAGTATAGAATCACTATTGTGACCACTGGTAATGGAGCTAATACTTTATTTTGGAAAGACACTTGACTGCATAACAACTTGATTGACACTCTTGTTCCTCACCATTTTGCCCTCATCCCAAAACAGTGGGCTAACAAGCTTTACATTGAGGGAGGGGACCAATGGATGAGCTTACATGGACTCAAGATGTACTAGGAGCTTTATCTGTGGCAGCCCTGACAGAGTATCTTGATCTTTGGGACCTATTATCTGTAGTAGTCCTTCAACTACTAAAATTCAATTAGCCATAAGAAATTAACTTTTTCGTTGTATTTCAGCATCCATGACAATTGGCTATTAAAATATCAATGCTATGCTTCTCTGAGCAGTCATTCTTTAAAATTCTAAAAAACCAACACCACATAAACCATCTATCATTACCTACTCGTCTACAATGCAGTCCATAACTTGACTATTGACGGAAAAGTTCAGTTTATGTTTAGCATTTTAACTTGAGTCGCCAGAAACATATTGGCCAATAAATTCATGCCAAGCTATTCTTGATGGTTGCAATGTTAATTATGAACAAATAAACATCTCTGGTATTACATTTTTTTCTAAAACGCGCAGGAGAACTGCGCATTAGATATATTAAGATAGAAGAAATACCAATGGTCTAAAGAAGACCAGAGTACAGAGAAACGACAAAAAAATATAAGAAAATAAAAATAAAATAAAAAATAAAAATAAAAATAAAAATAAAAACAGCCAAAACTGCTCCTAAACTAAGGCCAGATGGTGCCCAGATCTTTGGCACCCGCGAGACACCACCTCTGAGCGTCGTCTTTGATATTTTGAATAATCTGGTTGCCACTAGGAGCATCCCCCTCAAACACACAATTATTCCGCTGCTTCCAAAGCCACCATGCCACCAACATCACAAGGGAGTTAATCCCTTTGCGCAGCGCATAAGGGACCTTGGCCTCCAAATTAGCCCACCAATCTTGGAAAACCAAATCATCCCTCGCGGGGGAGAACTGCCGCAGATTAACCAGGGAGAAAATCCTAAACCACACTTCCCTAGAGAAGACACAAGAGATTAAAAGATGATGCACCGTTTCATCCTCTTGATCACAAAGGGGGCATTGAACAGGATGGTCCAAACCCCTCTTTGCCAAGCGATCTGCAGTCCAGCACCTATCTCGAGTCGCGAGCCAAAGAAAGAACTTGCATCTTGGAGGGGCCCAGTTTCTCCAAATAAGCTCAGCAGGCGCAAAACCCACCCTTCCCATCATAAAAAGATCATACGCCGATTTGGACGAGTAAGAGCCTGAGGGGGAAGGTGTCCATATGTGCTGATCTGGAACATCTGATAACAGTTGAACCTCCCGAACAAGATCCCAGATCTGGAAGAATTCGGAGAAAGCCATAGAGGATAAATTGCCCCTAATGTCAAGAACCCAACTGCTACCATTAATTGCTTCCTGGACTGTTCTTGACCTCACAGCCTTCTTGTTAACAGCTGCAAACAGCGAAGGAGCCCAATCTGCAATTCTTTTACCGTGCAGCCAGCGATCAGTCCAAAATTTGGTGTCAGTTCCACTGCCCACAACTGACTGAACCGATGCAGCAAAAAGTGCAGCAGCATTGGGATGAACTTGGACATCCAAGAAAGCCCACGGCCGCTCAGGTTGTGTTTTCTTCAACCATAACCATCTCAAATTGAGGGACCAGCCCATAACTTCAAGATTTGGAACACCTAAACCACCCAAAGTCAATGGTACACACACCTTCTGCCAACCCACTAAACAGTGCCCACCATTGGTATTTTTGCGGCCTTTCCAGAGGAAACCTCTCCTAATCTTGTCAATGGCTTTGATGACCCATTTGGGGCATTGAAGTGCAATAAGATGGTAAACTGGAATAGCTGAGAGGACAGATTTGACAAGAGTAGCCCTACCCGCCGGGTGAATAAGAGCAGCTTTCCAACCAGGCAATCTATCTGCAACCTTCTCAACTAGAGGGAGAAGGTCCCTCCTGGAGAGCTTTCTAATAGACAAAGGCAGTCCCAAGTACTTGCAAGGAAAATTCACCAAATTACAAGATAGCGTCTCATGGATTGCCAAAACCTCCTGGTCATTGCAGCAAATCGGAGTAAACGAGCTCTTTGCTAAATTAGTAACAAGTCCTGAGGCTTCACCGAACACCTTCAAAACTTGTTTGACTGTCTCCAAGTCACACCTCACCGGATGCATAAACAGAACCACATCATCGGCGTATAAGGAAATTCTCTGTCCAATTCCCCGACGAAGCAGCGGCTGTAACAAACCATAGCTCTCAGCCTTCAAGATTATTGAATTTAGAACGTCCATAACACACACAAAGAGCATAGGAGATAAAGGGTCTCCCTGACGGAGCCCCCTTTGATGATAAATCAACTCTCCAGGTTCACCGTTAACCAAAACTCTAGTAGAAGAAGAGCGTAGCAACTTTGCCAACATATCACACCACCGAGCACCAAAACCAAGATGTTGTAAGACCTCCAAAAGGAAAGGCCATGAAACTGAATCAAAGGCCTTGGTGATGTCAAGCTTTAGGAGCACTCTCGGTTCCTTTTGCCTGTGCAAAACTCGGGCCATCTGTTGCACAAGAACAAAATTATCCAAAATGTATCTACCTTTCACGAACGCACTTTGATTAGGTGACACAAGCTGTGATAGTTTCCCTGATAACCGATTAGCCAACAGCTTAGTGATGATCTTGGCGAAACTATGGATCAGACTTATAGGGCGAAAATCTTTTACCTCCTCCACATCAACTTTCTTGGGCAGCAGGGTAATATATGCAGAGTTGAGGAGAAAAAGTCTACTATCATCACCCTGAAACATTATATTCACAGCAGCCATAAAATCTACTTTGATAATTTGCCACGCCATCTTGTAGAATCTGCCTGTAAAGCCATCTGGCCCGGGAGCTTTATCTGAAGGCATGGATTTGATGGTGTTCCAAATTTCTTCCTCGTCAATAATCCGGTCTAACTCGGTAAGATCAACAGCGGATCGATGAAAGGATTGAAGATCAAGAGTGAAGTTACGCTGTCCCGCAGATCCCAACAAATTGCTGTAAAAATCCCAGACCACCTCAATCTTATCCTTTTGATCAGTGAACACCCTGTCCTCTGTCTTCAAACTGGCAATAAAGTTTTTCTTCTTCCTGTATCTGGCATGGTGCTGGAAATACGCAGTGTTGGCATCTCCCTCTTTGAGCCATCTCAGACCAGAACGCATCCTTGCCCTGGTCCTCTCAAAGGAAGACAAGCCCAAAATATGATGCTTAAGCTGCTGTCAGAAAAATAAGAGTGGATATTGCTAGAACCTTGGGGATATGGGCTGACCAGGAGGGATTGGCACAAGAAGCTCTTGATGAATATGGGCGGCTGTTTTCTAAGCCTCTATCTCAGGACCATGTCGCTGCCTTAGCTGCACTGTTCGGTTGGGCAATTCCGGAGAATGCTGATGCTGCAGATTCACTGTTGGGACAGAGTCCCATTATTGTGTAGTTCCCCCTTTTGTTCGTGGGTTGGGAAGCTTTTTCTCTAGTCGTACTCCTGTCTTTTGTTTCTATGGATATCTCAAAATTGTTGATTTGGAATGTAAGGGGACTCAATAATAAGTCTCGGCGGGATTCTGTTCGTAGTTTGATTGATTCTGTAAAGCCGGAAGTGGTTTGTTTGCAAGAAACAAAAAAGGAAAATATTTCTAGATGGACAGTCATGTCGACCCTTGGGGCTGATTTTGATGAATTTGTGTTCCTCCCAGCAGAGGGTTCTCGGGGTGGCATCTTGGTGGCTTGGAAGGGCAATGTGTGCAAGGCTATTGCATCAAGGGTGGATGTTTTTTCTGTTTCTGTTCAGTTCCAGCAGAGTGAGGGCCCCCCTTGGTGGTTCACTGGAGTTTATGGCCCACAGTCGGACGTCCTGAAGGTGCAATTTCTGCAAGAACTTCGTAACATCCGCCTTACGTGTGCTGGACCGTGGGCTGTTGGAGGGGATTTCAACCTCATTTATAAGGTGGAAGACAAAAATAATCAAAATGTTGACAGGGCAATGATGGGCCGTTTTCGTCGTCTTCTTAATGAGCTTGAATTGGTGGAAATTGATCTTTTGGGTAGACAATTTACTTGGTCTAATGAGCGAGAAGCGCCAACCCTTGTCAGACTAGATCGTGTTTTTGTGACAACTGATTGGGACCAGTTGTTCCCAGATTGCATTCTGCAAGCTTTGGCTTCTTCCATTTCAGATCATTGCCCTTTATTGCTGGGCTTGAGGGACTCCTTCATGGGTAAACGTCGCTTTCATTTCGAAAGTTTTTGGCCAAAACTTGATGGATTTATGGAGGTTGTGCAGCAGTCCTGGGAGCAGCCGATTATGGCTGTTTGCCCTTTACAGAGGCTGGCTGACAAGCTGCGGAGGCTTGCCAAAAATCTGCAATCTTGGAGTCATAGGAAGACAGGCAATATCAAGCGACAACTTCTTCTTGCGAGGGAGATTATTCATCAACTGGTATCTCTGGTATTACATGCTGAGACTATAATAGCTTTGTTTCAGTATAGCTGTTTGGCATTTCCCTCTTAGCCTGGGGTGAACAAAAGTTTTGCTTATAGGAGGACTTTGAAACCACAGCGTGCTGTGCAGGAGTTGATCTTGGAAAAATAGTACTTACTTGTACCAATTGAACAAGCTAACACCAACCATAATGGTGAAAAGACCAAACCCTTTCAACCAAGTAAATTCATCATGGAAATAAAATACCGCAACCTGAAAGACCAAGGTACACAGATCCTTAATAAGAGGTGTTAGAAACTAAATTCATGTAATTATAAATTACATGGAGCCTAGGAATTACATACAACCTATTTTCTAATCTTTGGGGTCATCAAACTTTTTCGTCATAGTGTTAGCAGACAACTAATGTGTTTAGCCTTGACATAACTTTGTTGATACTTCATATTTTCTGTCTAATGCTGTCTACCAAAAATCGAAGGTACTAGTTGGTTTTTTCCCATTCTTTCTTCGAATGATTTGTATGCACAAACAATGAACTGCTTCCAATTTTTAGAGTTCAAGACTTGTTAGCTTCTATACCATGAGCCACTCAATTGTTGACCAACTGTATCATACTGATGTTTGTTTCAGATAAAGTGTAGTTCATGGTTGACAAACAGTTCACAAAATGCATATTGCACAGCAAAGCAAGAAAATAAATAGAGGGATAACTTTAGAAAGGATCAGTTTTAAATATTACCAAAATGGTTACAGCTTCTTTTACTACCCCAGCTATCGTCACGGTTATGGCACTTGTTGCTGAAATAAGTATATACTCTGTTAACACCTGCAGTTAGAATAAAAAGACCATGAAATATCCGATAATTACTGAAAGTACATGCCGCATATCATGTAAAACTCATTACCATGAAAAAAGCTAAGGATCCTCCGATAAGCATAAGTAAGCAACTGCGCATGACATGCCAAGGGTTATCAAAATATGAATTCTTTTGAAATTCACTCCAAGGATCCAGTAATAGAGATAGTATCATAGTGGCGATGGCCATCACTGGTGTAACATGGCTCATCAAGGTAATCGGATTCTTCAGGCCTGCAAAAGGAAGATAGTTCATGAACTACTAATAGTCAATTCATAATTTTTAACTAAATAGTATTGATCCCACTTTTATCCAAGCTTAGGACACAAGCTGGAGTCAGATAACCAAATGAAATGGCTCAAGCAGAAACTAGAGCGACAGAGCCCACATTTGTGTGAAGTGTTCTTCCTGATGCTTCAGAAGCAGATCAACATCATCTGATGTTGTATACCATTTGGGATCAAATTATAACAACTGTTTTGCTCTGCCACTTGATTCACTGTTAAATGGCTAAACATTGGCTTCAGAAAGACAGGGTAGAGTTCTCTTCTAATTCTTAGGTTTCTAGCTTTTGAACACCACCCCTCATTTGGTAGAGATAGACTTGCAAAAACCAGGCCAGGCTTGGCCTTATGTTAAATTAAGAAACCAGCTCCTAACATGATTACCACCCCTAATTGGTAGAGATACACTTGTAAGAACCAGGCCAGAGTAGGCCTTAGTTTAATTAAGAAAAGGGTTTGATTGGTAAACATAACTAAGTTGACTGAATAATCAGATATGTAGAATTAGAACGCCTGTACTCTGTAATCCTGTACTACTCCTATAATCAGAATTGATATTCAAGAATAAAGCAAAGCTTACATACCGTAACTGTCTTTCTTGAAACATGAAGATCCACATGCACATAAATAAAGAAACCATTAGCCTAGGAGCATCAAACAAACAAAAGAGTGAAACGTGGGATTGACCATAACCATACAAGAAAAGGCATAAAATTCGTTAATACGCTTACCTGCAACAGAATCTGAGTCATGGACCACCGGAATCCTGACATAACAGCAGCAAGCGTCACAAAAATGAAGCCCCAGAAGTCAAACTCCGTCTCCTTGGAAACTGATGAAAATAGTATATCTAAATCAGAAAACATAAATCCAAGATTTTTTTAGCACTGATACAAGAACTACACATCAGCATGTTACAGTTAACATGGTGAGTTGGTGACTAAGATAAGGAGAACATTCAGTTACTAAATTCATGTTTATTACAAATTAAAGTGAACTTTGGTGAACTCAACATGATGTGGAATTGACTATTTTAACAACACATCCCTATGAAAAACTACTTCAGAGTGATGAAACTGAATAACATCCAGAACTTCCAGATATTCATTTAATTATGAAAGCTAACAATGATTTGGCATGTATTTTTATTATTTTTATGAAGAGCATCAAAAACATTTTGTCCTTCAGGTCAAAGCAAAGTTTATTGACTTAACAAGTTGCTGAAGTGAGTTTGAATCAAGTAAGATAGTCAAATATATCACGTGCTCTTATTGTGACATGCATGTCCAAGAGAATTTACTTTTTTTCTCAAATCGGAAGGAGAGCAGCCCATCATTATATTAAGAAGAGAACAAATACAAGAAAACTACCAAACCAGGGCCAAATATACCCAGAAGCACACACAGCCCAAAGAAAAAGAAGTGTAAAAGAAAAGAAATACTCCCAAGAGGATATAGTGAAAGGCTGGGAGCCACATTCAGTAGCTAAAGATAAAACTAGGAATAAGATAAAATCCTGCAGTAAAAATAAGAATACAACATCAACAGAGGATGTGGATTCCTGCAATATTATGCGGATGTCAACTTTGTGAGGAAAATAAAGGCAGTCTGAAAGTAGCTCATGCTTAACTCTATGGCATTGCCCAACATTTTGTACTGGATATTGAGCCAGAGGACACTTTGATTATGCTGTAATAACACTGAATTTACTGGTCCTGATGCAATGCAATGCAATGCAATGCAATGAACTGGGGCTTTGTCCCTGGAACTCTAAAAAACTAGTATAACACACACACACTGTGTCTGTGTGGAATATCTGTATCTATTCTATCCTAACAATACCTTTCTATAGGTGAAGTTTTTTTCATCACCTGAAGGTTTATGTTCCAAACAGTGCAAGAAAAACAAGTGTTTGAAAGGCATCCAGGCGTACCCAGCTTGCCTTGGGAAACAGTGGTGCCTTGTCGCGTAGGCGCCGCCTAGTCATCTAGGTGGATCCAGAACTCAGCTGGACATGCCTAGCTGCCTTTTAAACACTGGGAAAAATACAGTCTAGTAATGACAGGCAAACAGTTAAATCTTAGAGGCACATTGTACCTGTCAACAGAACTCCAGTAGAAATAACAACTATAATTCCTAGAAGCTTGATGCTAGGATTCTCCAACCTTGAAAATAGGAAAGAAACATTTAGAGGTGTATAACATCGAAAACAATAAAAAAGAAGAGAAAATGCTTAGACATGCATGTTAGTTAGTTAGCCATGGTGACCACCTTCTTAAGAAAACAAATGAATATTATGAGACTGTAATAACCTTGTCGCAATAAAATAATAAATGGATAGTATGTAATCAAATAAGTTAGTGAATGAGAAGGTTCTATGTGATCCAATGAGGTTGCAATTGCAACAAAACTATCAAAAGAATATGTAATGCTCATGTGTACTTAAAGAATATTTCACAAGTTATAATTAAAGAAGGAAGTAGTACCTGAGAAATATTTCATATGACAAGTTATTATAAAAAAGTGTGCTTATTCGAAATTAGCTTACTTACAAGTCTTCTTTGAAAAGGTTACATTGTACCGCTTGGCATGTCCAGATACTAGGCAATTTGTGTGGCTGTGTCCATTTGAAGTTCACACCAGATCCTCACGTGGGTTAAGGGAAGTGTGGGTTTATCACTGCTTTACATTGGGACCACATTTTTTTGGTTTCATGTAACATGTTAGTAACACGTTTCTAGCTTAAGACTACCATGTTTCATTAGTGCACAGCATTGGCTGCTTCAACTAATTGTCTTCAAAAGGCAGGATAAACATAGAACTGTATCAACAATTTTTTTTTTTGGCAAATCTGTAACGATTGTTGCAGAATTGAGTGTCCTGCTGTGCTAATATGGATATAGTGCAATTTACAACTAATTTCCAAGTAGGCAAACTATAACGGGGGAATGAAGCCCAGCACTCACCTAAATGCAAAAGCAAAGAGCAACAAGAATATCGGGGAGGCTGATTTACACTGCAAAAGATCAATTTCATGAACTCTAGTTACTGAACAAATCAATGAATCTAACTAAAGGAGAGCAAGCGAATTAAATCCTTTGGTGAACACACCATAGTAGCAAACGTCACCGAGATGAACACCAGAGACGCGTTGCTCAGGTTTATGTCCAAGGCCGTCCCGAGAGCAGTTGGCACGACTGCATGCAGAACGGCTAGTAAGGATCGATCACTACTCAGCCGTAACAAACAAGCAAGCGCAAACCATGGCTGCGAATTTCTCGTAGAGCGAGATCCACACCTCTCATGAAGTAGTCCTTCCACCCCATGTCGACGGCGCCCTCGGGCCCCTTGTGCTGGAAGCAGATGATGAGCTTGGACAGCCCCGCCTGCAGCGCGAAGTGCACGGTGTTCATCAGCAGCGGCGCCGGGAACTTGCCGAGCTTATCCCCCAGCAGCGTCTTGTTATATCTGGCACCACCACGCAGCAACGAAGCAGTCAGGCCTCCGTCTCCTCCGCAAGCGGGGGGGGAAGCAGGAGAGAGGGGGGAATCCAGGCCACTCACAACGTGAGGCAGGTGCTGAACGCGTACCACACCAGGATGTAGAACCCGGTCCTGAGCACGACGGCGGGCGCCAGCGCAGCACGCTCCAGCGACTCCAGCTTGGTGACGGACTCGCTGGGCCGCAGCCCCCCGCCGGCGGAGCAAGGCGGGTTCTCGACGTGGAACGGCCGGCGCGCCGCCTCCGGATCCGCGGCGGCGGCGGCGTGCATGCTCCGCTGCCGGAAGTAGCCGGACCGCGGGGAGCCCACCTCCGCGGCGGCCCCGTCGTCGTCGCCGCCGCCCTCGGGCTTGGGATGCATGCGGCGCGATTCCGTCCGTGCTCCGAGGCGCTATAAGGCTCCTCGCATTGCGGACCGGGGTGCCGGTGCCAACCGGGCGGGGGATCTGAGAACGCGCCGCGCGAGGGGGAGTGGGGTGGGGGACGGCGCCTGCGCCTGCGCCTTCGCGAGCGCGGGAGCGGCTGCCTGCCGGAACGGGACGGGGACGATGGGGTGGTTGGTTGCTTTGGCGGGTGCGCGCGATGAGCAAGCAGGTCGGGTTGGGGTCGGGTACTCGGGTGTCCGGACCGGATGGACGCGCCCCGGCGGCCCTCCTCCTCGTGTGTTTGTGGGGCGCACGCTGCCAGCCGAAGAAGACACCTGTGGCTGTTGTACTTGTACCTAACACACGGGTAGTACAATATAAAACTGGCTGCACGCCGCCACGGTGATCTCACTCCAACACAACACATGCTTTTTTTGTGCGGCGATATGTAAGCTCTGACCAACACCTTCTTTCTGCCAGAAGTAGAAACAAAGGACTGCAGGTGGGCTGTGGTTGGGAACTTGGGAGTGCTGCACTTGTGCGTGGCCGCCCAGGACTGAGGACTGCAGGTAGGCACCTGCTCAGGCTACAGCAAATGCAGGCATTCAGGCCCTGAAATTTGGCATTGCTGGAGACACACAGCTAACTGTCAGCATCTAGTGGTGCTATATATATACACGCTTGAATGCTTCAGATGAAATGGCCAGTTCTATCACTTTTGATTCAGGCATGTAATGTAACAGGTCACCTAATCTGTTTTTCTCTTTGTCCGGCATCGACATAGAAGAGTGAAAATAAGCAACTTGCATGTTTCGTATACGACCTGGTTGTCCAGAGCGTCTGGAAACCAAATTTTTCATGACCGGTGCAGAACAGACAGACGGGAAATGCAAAATACCGACATGAAAATAGGAAATTAGTTTTTCTATCGGTTTACCGTTTACCTACAGGCTACAGCAGATAGAATAAAAACGACAGAAATATATTTTATTTTTTTTGGTCTATATATTAATATATGTACTATTCACGGACAAATTTGTATATCCAATTGAGTTGATAACTATAATTTACTCGTTTGAGTTCATTTTTCACCAACATGTTGCACCCACTGTTTGTGTGCGCTCGCTAACAACGCACACGACCGTAAACACGGTAAGTAAAATGGACCTCCGTCCATTTGACTAATTGATTTTAGTGTTTGATGATCAACATAGCCTAATGTGGTTGCTAGGGTTTGTGTTTGTAGTTCACAGGATGTTAAAGTGAGCTTTACGACAAAGGACAACCTTGAAAATTTGGTACAACCAGGATAAATACGATGTTTCGCCTCTTTCAGCACTACACTATAAAATGACTCATTGTCATCATTAGTATTGTCTCCATCCTCTTTATCTTGCTCTTCTACAGTGCATAGGTCTTGTAACATCCCATCAAAACGATCATCACCATAGTTGTCATCCTCAATCACACATGTCCCATGTATCGAATGACCGGCATCTTTCTCAAAGTTCTCTCCATGATGTATCTATCGAGTATATGTACTTTCCATCCCATTCATTAATATATGCTTCTTCACAAGGGCTTGATGAAAGGACTTCTGGTTGAGGCATTCATTACATGGACACAAAATATCTTCATCCTCACCAAATTTTCTTTGAATAAAGCTCATAAATTCTTTGACACCATTGATATATTCAGGGGAAAACAATGTACCATTTAACAAACTTCTATTCATCTAATAAAGCATCACAGAAAAACATAAATTAACTATTTTCAAGGTTTCAAAAGCTAGATCGAACAAAGTCAATCAAAAAACACTGAGACATACCTTGGCAATCGATTTGTGCTGAGGCAATAACAAGGATTGCCCGAACACCAACCTGAACAATAGCAGATAGATTCAGGGTGCCTCAATCTAAGGTTTCTGTGGCTAGGCCGGTGGACGGGTGGGTGGAGGGGTGGAGTCCGGAGGGCAACAGGTAGAGGCGGGGCTGGCGGCTAGCGGCGAGCACAGTCGCGCAGGGCGTAGGCGGTGTCGCCGCTTGTCGCAGTGGCGGGCGCAGCGTAGGCGGAGGTCTTTAGGCTAGCCGCAGTGGGAAACTGTAAAGAGAACGCTACCGATATAGGGTTAGATATACAGTAGAAAAATGGTGCAGCGGGGAACCTCACCGGTGACTGCAAAGTTAGGGAGAGCATGCGAAACGCTATTTACAGAGTCGCTCGGTCTCTACTCCAAATCTCTCTGAGCACAGGAGGTAGTTGGGAGGATGGTAAAAAAATGGAATGAAATGATAAAAATATGTGGTAGTTGATATAGAGTTGTAATATAGAGTAAATATGGCTGCGGAGGGTTATGATATAGAGTATAATTTTGCTGACGAGGATAGAATATTCTTTTTAGAGTAGGAATTTAGAGTGACATGAGTGCGGATAGCCTTAGCGAACCGGCGGTGGCAGGCGTAGGGGCAGCCAATCGGGTGGGCTAGGTGGTAGGCGCGGGTGCCGGGCGCAGCAGCACAGGCCGGGTGTGGGCGCTATGGCGGCAGGTGAGAGCTCCTGGAGTAGTGGCTGGTGGAGTTATGGAGAGGGTGAGGGAGTTCGTGAGATGCTCCTGGAGTCCTAGTGGCCGGTGTCGGCAATTCGGCATGCACCCGCGGATATGCCATCGTCCTAGCGGTGGAGGCAGAGAATTGGGGATGAATCCTATCTGGTCGGTTTTGTTAATTGTGTAGAATAGAAGGTAACGTTTTGTATACAAAATGGTACAATATCTAACTAGAAGCAAATTTGCACTTGTAGCCTAGTGGTAAGCTTGATGATTTCCTTGTAGGATGATGAGATCTCTAGTTCAAATTCTTTATTTGGATTCTTTTTTGTTGGATTTTTTTGTTTTTCTGTTTAAAACCTTCACAATTCATACCTGACTTGTGGACCCAATCTGAAATGAGCTAATAAGGTGACCGACTAATGGCATTTTTTCTTAGTTGTACCATGAAAGTTTTTATTTTGTCATAGTGCCATTATGTATCATAGGATAAATTGTGATGTTTCATATCTAATGATCTATGACGAATTTGAGTGAACATAGTGCTTTGGGCTATGAAATTTGGGCTTGTGGGACAAAAAATCTATAATCCTCACAAATGACAGCATATTGGTGACATTTTTTATAAACGTCACGAGGAATCCGTCATAGATTACATGATTTGTTGTAGTGACAGAATCTAAGCGTTGACTTATTTTTACGATTTCTATTGACTCCGGATGAATTTTAAGGTGAGACCAGTTGGTTGGTTAGATAATCTTCTTATCTTTCTAACCATATCAAGTCCGTCGTAATCGGAGTCCAGATGCGTCATGAGCCTCCAATTTAGTGCAGACTGGTCCTGGAACCCGAGACGGAATCGTAGCTGAGTCAGTCTTGATCTCCTTCCTGTTGTGGACACCCTTGCTGCTCCTACTCGACACCTTGGTCTTTCCCAAGTTCTTGATGGTCCTCTCTAAACTTCCTAATCATTAAAACATCCATGGTACCAAGCGAAAACTCTAAAACATAATTGACTAGGTTAGAACGAATCTGTAGATTCAGCTTCCGTGCACGTGCTCGTGTCATCGGTCCATGTTTTGTTTTTATGCGAGTGATGTGCTCATCATTGTGATAGATTGGTATTGGAGTCCCAACAACATATGAGACAAAGAACCTTTCTATCGTCTGCTTGTTTAGTTCAGAGGTATAGATGATATTTAGTAGATTTGGTGGACGTATTATATCTCTTGATCTGACCAACTTGTATCCTAGGACTGGCTGGCATTGAAATCCACACTGCTTAGTCTTGCATTACATGCAATTCATCATCCACTGAATAACTGATAAGTTTGTCTCAATATTTTTTTCTAGAAAAACACATCTAAAATTAAGGAATATGCTATTCTTTGTCTTGAATACATTAGAATATACTCCACTTTTCTCTGTCTTGAACTACAAGCTTACCATGTTGTCTCTTTCCAGAGTTCTTAAGATCAACCCATTTTTTAATATTCCACATTTCACTTTCCAGAGTTCTTAAGAGTTATTGTAGTTGTACGTTTAAATTTCAAAAACACTGTACATCTACACCTACAATCTATGTGATGGCAGATTCCAAACCTTTGATCCGTACAACAAACTGCCACCAAAAAAGGTAAAATGATATCAAGGTTGTGTGGCCACTCTCTCTGCATTTATCCTTCGTTGTTTGGCTACTTTACCCTCACGCAACATGCATCCTGTCTTTTAGACCGATTTTTTTTTGTATTTTAGCCTTTTTATTGAAAAATGTTCATGTTTAGATCCTATAATAGCTTAATCTTATTTTTGGACTCTTTTCTCGACGCCACATGCTGTAACGCTAAGGTAACACTACTCGGTGCCACAGATCTTGGCGTCAAGGTATATACTCCGCTGACAACGAAAGGCTGACATGGCACCAATGTGGCTGAGCTCGGCGCCATAATTTAAAGCGCCGAGCTCTTGCTCCTGACAGGGCATGCATGCATGTGCTACGCTGAGGCTAGCTTATTTTTTATTTACCCTCTAGATAGAGAATGTACTGTCATCCGGGTGCAACCGTCTCTGTGCACAATAATACAAAAAAATTCAGCACTGGCAGCAGGATGTGCCGTCCCATATCATACTGTAGTGTAGGTGTCAAAAGGCTGACAGAAGCACAACATAGAAAATGGACGGAAGCATGGTGCAATACGTGCATGTGTACTCATTACGCTGCTGAGATGACAACAGAGAAAATGGACGGAAGCTGGCATGGTGCAGTACAACTGTACATGCATGTGTATTGTGTACTCATTACGCTGGTGCCATGATAACAGAGAAAATAGATGGCCAACTTGAGTACGTGAAAATAGACGGCCAACTTGAGTACGTGTAACGACTAACGAGTACGTGCATGTGTACTCATTATTCTACTGATCCATGCCTCTTTACTAGCAACTTCAATAGCCAAACGACGAATATGTAGCAGCAAAAAAAAACGAAACTCTCTTTTTTTCAAAACTACATAAACATCTGGTTACAGTCGGCTCCTAGCATAAACACAAGATGAATGGAATAAAAAAATAAAGGTAGGCAGGGAAGGAGATGTGCGATCAAAAAGGTAGATTAATATGGTTGCAGCCGGCTCCTAGCAAACCGTGTCTTGTGAACTGTGACGTGCCCTAGAACCTAGCTAGACGACATTTAATTTAGTACTCGTTGGCATGCAGTCATGACGAAGTAGCTTAGAGCATCTCCAAGAGATTAGTTAAATGGCTCGTCAAGCTAAATTTTTGGCTATTAACAACAAAATAATTTTTCAACAGATTAACTATTTGACTCGCCAAGCTATCTGACTCTCTAAATTAGCTCTCTGAGAGCACCTAGAGGGGGGGGTGAATAGGTGATCCTGTAAAAACTTCAAACTTAAGCCACAAAAACTTGTTAAGTGTTAGCACGATTATTGCCAAGTGGCTAAGGTGAAGTCTCAACAAAACACAATACCACAAAAGATCAAGCACAGAGGTGACACGGTGGTTTATCCCGTGGTTCGGCCAAGCCAACGCTTGCCTACTCCACGTTGTGGCGTCCCAACGGACGAGGGTTGCAATCAACCCCTCTCAAGCGGTCCAAAGACCCACTTGAATACCACGGTGTTTTGTTTTTCCTTTCACTATCCCGTTTGCAAGGAATCTCCACAAATTGGAGTCTCTTGCCCTTACAAGTATATGATCACAAAGAAAGCACAGAGTAAGGGAGGGAAGCAACACACACAAATCCACAGCAAAAGCTCACACACACGGCCAAGAATCGAGCTCACAAGACTATCTCAGAGTTCTCACTTAGAACAGAGCTCGAATCACTTAGAAACACAAACGAATGCGCAGAGACTTAGTGTGGATGATCAGGAATGCTCAAAGGTTGCTTGTGTATCTCCTCCATGCACCTAGGGGCCCCTTTTATAGCCCCAAGGCAGCTAGGAGCCGTTGAGAGCAAATCCGGAAGGCCATCCTTGCCTTCTGTCGTCGGGGGCACCGGACAGTCCGGTGCACACCGGACAGTGTCCGGTGCCCGATTTGTTTCCATATCTGGCGCTTCCGACCGTTGCCGACCGTTGACAGATCTGGAGCCGTTGGCGCACCGGACATGTCCGGTGCACACCGGACAGTCCGGTGCCGTCTTCCGACCGTTGGCTCCGCCACGTGTCCCGCGCAGATTGCGCGGCCGACCGTTGGCCCGGCCGACCGTTGGCTCACCGGACAGTCCGGTGCACACCGGACAGTCCGGTGAATTATAGCCGTACGCCGTCGGCCAGTTTCCCGAGAGCGGCCAGTTCGCTCCGAGTCAGACTGGCGCACCGGACACTGTCCGGTGCACACCGGACAGTCCGGTGCTCCAGACCGAGCTGGGTCTTGACTGCACACAGCCAAGTCATTTTCTCCTCTTCTCTCTTCTTCTTCTTTCTGTTTCTAACACTTAGACAAATATATTAGTACACAAAACCAATGTACTAAGGCTTAGAAACATACCTTTATCTCATGATTTGTACCTTGTTCATCCATGTACATAAATTCACAATTAAGCACATGTGTTGGCACTCAATCACCAAAATACTTAGAAATGGCCCAAGGGCACATTTCCCTTTCAATCTCCCCCTTTTTGGTGATTTATGCCAACACTACATAAAGCAACTAGAACAAGTGCAAACTTACTTCAAATAAAATAAATTTAAGTTTTATTCAATTTTGGCATATATGGATCATCCTTTGCCACCACTTGGTTTGTTTTTGCAAATCAAACTCAAATCTCTATCTCTAAGTTAAACACACATGTTGAAGCATAAAGAGAGTCATTCCAAAAGAGATTGATCAAAGATTTCAAAAACTCCCCCTTTTTCCCATAATCAATACTTTTCCCCACAAGAAGCCAGTTATTGACAAGAGAGACAACATAAGAATTTTGACAAACCAGAAAACTCTATTCTACTATTTTCAAAATCTCTCAAGTGGTAGCTGATCCATTTATTGCTTTGGCCTTTATTTTCTCCCCCTTTGGCATCAACCACCAAAACGGGATAAATCTTGGCCCTTTAACCCCATTGCCTCACAAAAATCTTCAATTAAGAGCAAATGGCAATAAGAGTTAATGGGATGGACTTGGAATAAGTTACCCTCTCATCGGAGTGCAGTGGAAGTCTTGCATGACCCAAGTCCACCTTTTCCCTTTCAATTCTCCTTTGAGACTAAAACAAGCAAACTCAAACATATGGTTAGTCTCAAAGGGTCAAGTTGTAACACATCTCCCCCTAAACATGTGCATCACATTGCAACGGACTTGTGAGGTCCAGGGAGTGTTTGTACAACTTGAGCACCATAATAAGCAACAAAATGCAGAAAGAACATGATCAAAGGCATAAGCACATGTATGCTACAATTCAATCCAAGTTCCGCGAATCTAAGACATTTAGCTCACTACGCAGCCTGCAAAAGGTCTTCTCATCTAAAGGCTTGGTAAAGATATCGGCTAGCTGGTTCTCGGTGCTAACATAAAACACTTCGATATCTCCCTTTTGCTGGTGGTCTCTCAAAAAGTGATGCCGGATGTCAATGTGCTTTGTGCGGCTGTGCTCAACAGGATTTTCCGCTATTCGGATAGCACTCTCATTGTCACATAGGAGTGGGACTTTGCTCAGATTGTAGCCAAAGTCCCGGAGGGTTTGCCTCATCCAAAGTAGTTGCGCGCAACACTGTCCTGCGGCAACATACTCGGCCTCAGCGGTGGATAGGGCAACGGAGGTTTGTTTCTTAGAGTTCCATGACACCAGGCACCTTCCTAAGAATTGGCACGTCCCTGATGTACTCTTCCTATCGACCTTACATCCAGCATAGTCGGAATCTGAGTACCCAATCAAGTCAAAGTTAGACCCCTTTGGATACCAGATCTCGAAGCAAGGCGTAGCGACTAAATATCTAAGAATTCGCTTCACCGCCACCAAGTGACACTCCTTAGGATCGGATTGAAATCTAGCACACATGCATACGCTAAGCATAATATCCGGTCTACTAGCACATAAATAAAGTAAAGACCCTATCATTGACCGGTATGCTTTTTGATCAACGGACTTACCTCCTTTGTTGAGGTCGGTGTGTCCGTCGGTTCCCATCGGAGTCTTTGCGGGCTTGGCGTCCTTCATCCCAAACCGCTTCAGCAGATCTTGCGTGTACTTCGTTTGGGAGATGAAGGTGCCGTCCTTGAGTTGCTTCACTTGGAACCCAAGGAAGTAGTTCAACTCGCCCATCATCGACATCTCGAATTTCTGCGTCATCACCCTGCTAAACTCTTCACAAGACTTTTGATTAGTAGAACCAAATATTATGTCATCGACATAAATTTGGCACACAAACAAATCACCATCACAAGTCTTAGTGAAAAGAGTTGGATCGGCTTTCCCAACCTTGAAAGCATTAGCAATTAAGAAATCTCTAAGGCATTCATACCATGCTCTTGGGGCTTGTTTAAGTCCATAGAGCGCCTTAGAGAGCTTACACACGTGGTCGGGGTACCGCTCATCCTCGAAGCCAGGGGGTTGCTCCACGTACACCTCCTCCTTTATTGGCCCGTTGAGGAAAGCGCTCTTCACATCCATTTGGTACAACCTGAAAGAATGGTGAGCGGCATATGCTAGCAAGATACGAATGGACTCTAGCCTAGCCACAGGAGCAAAAGTCTCCTCAAAGTCCAAACCTGCGACTTGGGCATAACCTTTTGCCACAAGTCGAGCCTTGTTCCTTGTCACCACTCCGTGCTCGTCTTGTTTGTTGCGGAACACCCACTTGGTTCCCACAACATTTTGCTTGGGATGAGGCACCAGCGTCCAAACTTCATTGCGCTTGAAGTTGTTAAGTTTCTCCTGCATGGCCAACACCCAATCCGGATCTAGCAAGGCCTCCTCTACCCTGAAAGGCTCAATAGAGGAGACAAAAGAGTAATGTTCACAAAAATTAACTAGTCGAGACCGAGTAGTTACTCCCTTGCTAATGTCACCTAGAATTTGGTCGACGGGATGATCCCTTTGAATCATCGCTCGAACTTGGGTTGGAGGTGCCGGTTGCGCTTCTTCCTCCATTACATGATCATCTTGTGCTCCCCCTTGATCACACGCCTCCTTTTGATGAACCTGTTCATCGTCTTGAGTTGGGGAATGCACCGTCGTTGAAGAAGAAGGTTGATCTCGTTCATCTTGTTCCTGTGGCCGAACGTCTCCAATCGCCATGGTTCGTATAGCGGCCGTTGGAACGTCTTCTTCATCTACATCATCACAATCAACAACTTGCTCTCTTGGAGAGCCATTAGTCTCATCAAATACAACGTCGCTAGAGACTTCAACCAAACCCGATGATTTGTTGAAGACCCTATACGCCTTTGTATTTGAATCATAACCTAATAAAAACCCTTCTACAGCTTTGGGAGCAAACTTAGAATTTCTACCCTTCTTCACTAGAATGTAGCACTTGCTCCCAAATACACGAAAGTATGATACATTGGGTTTGTTACCGGTTAGTAGCTCATACGAAGTCTTCTTGAGGAGTCGATGAAGATAGACCCTGTTGATGGCGTGGCAAGCCGTGTTCACGGCTTCCGACCAAAAGCACTCGGGGGTCTTGAACTCTCCAAGCATCGTCCTCGCCATATCGATTAGCGTCCTGTTCTTCCTCTCTACCACACCATTTTGCTGTGGTGTGTAGGGAGCGGAGAACTCGTGCTTGATCCCTTCCTCCTCAAGAAACTCCTCCACTTGAAGGTTCTTGAACTCGGACCCGTTGTCGCTCCTTATCTTCTTCACCTTGAGCTCAAACTCATTTTGAGCTCTCCTGAGGAAGCGCTTGAGGGTCCCTTGGGTTTCAGACTTATCCTGCAAAAAGAACACCCAAGTGAAACGGGAAAAGTCATCAACAATAACTAAACCATACTTACTTCCTCCTATGCTTAGATAGGCGACGGGTCCGAAGAGGTCCATATGCAGCAGCTCCAGAGGTCTTGATGTGGTCATCACATTCTTGCTGTGATGCGCTCCTCCCACCTGTTTACCTGCCTGACAAGCTGCACAAGGTCTATCTTTTTCGAAATGCACATTTGTTAGACCTATCACGTGTTCTCCCTTTAGAAGCTTGTGGAGGTTCTTCATCCCCACATGTGCTAAGCGGCGATGCCACAGCCAGCCCATGCAAGTCTTAGCCATTAAGCATGCATCTAGACCGGCCTCTTCTTTTGCAAAATCAACTAAATAAAGCTTGCCGTCTAGTACACCCTTAAAAGCTAGTGAACCATCACATCTTCTAAAGACAGACACATCTACATTTGTAAATAAACAATTATATCCCATTTGACATAATTGACTAACAGATAGCAAATTATATCCGAGACTCTCCACTAAGAATACATTTGAGATAGAATGCTCATTAGAAATTGCAATTTTACCTAACCCTTTTACCTTGCCTTGATTCCCATCACCGAATATAATTGAATCTTGGGAATCCTTATTTTTGACGTAGGAGGTGAACATCTTCTTCTCCCCCGTCATATGGTTTGTGCATCCGCTGTCGATAATCCAGCTTGAACCCCCGGATGCATAAACCTGCAAGGCAAATTTAGGCTTGGGTCTTAGGTACCCAACTCATGTTGGGTCCTGCAAGGTTAGCACAAATGTCCTTAGGGACCCAAATGCAAGTCCTGTCTCCCTTGCATTTTGCCCCTAGCTTTCTAGCAACTATTTTCCTATCCTTTCTACAAATAGCAAAGGAAGTGTTTAAAGCACAATAAATTACAGAAGGTTCATTCACTACTTTCCTAGGAGCATGAATAACATTCTTTCTAGGTACATGAGCAATATTTCTCCTAGACATATGTACAACATTTCTTCTACACATATCCCTATCATGCTTATAAGAAGAACTAGAAGCAACACTGGCATGAGAACCATAAACATGTGAATCAAAATCATTATAAGCATTTCTAGCATTTCTCTTATCATAATACATAAAATCATGGTTCTTTTTAGCATTAATAGCCATAGGGGCCTTCCCTTTCTCCTTGACGAAGATGGGAGCCTTATGGCTTGTTAAGTTCTTGGCCTCTCTCTTGAAGCCAAGACCATCCTTAATTGAGGGGTGTCTACCAACCGTGTAGGCATCCCTTGCAAATTTTATTTTATCAACTTCATTCTTGCTAGTCTTAAGTTGAGCATTAAGACTAGCCAATTCCTCATTTAATTTGGAAATTAGAACTAGGTGTTCATTACAGGCATCAATATTGAAATCCTTACATCTAGTGCAAATCTTAACATGTTCTACACACAAATTGGATTTATTTGCTACTTCTAATTTAGCATTTAAATCATTGTTAACACCTTGTAAAGCAGAAATGGTTTCATGACAAGCAGATAGTTCACTAGAAAGCATTTCATTTCTTTTAATTTCTAAAGCATATGATTTTTGTGCCTCTACAAATTTATCATGTTCATCATACAATAAATCCTCTTGCTTTTCTAAAAGCCTATCCTTTTCATTCAATGCATCAATCAATTCATTGATTTTATCTATCTTAGATCTATCTAAGCCCTTGAACAAGCATGAATAATCTATGTCATCATCATCACTAGACTCACTATCACTAGAAGAAGCATAAGTGGAGTCTTGAGTACTTACCTTCTTCTCCCTTGCCATAAGGCAAGTGAGACGCTCGTTGGGGAAGAGAGCCGATTTGTTGAAGGCAGTGGCGGCGAGTCCTTCGTTGTCGGAGTCGGAGGAGGAGCAATCCGAGTCCCACTCCTTTCCTAGATGCGCCTCGCCCTTTGCCTTCTTGTATTGCTTCTTCTTCTCTCTTTTGTTCCCCTTTTCCTGGTCACTTTCATTATCGGGACAGTTAGCGATAAAATGACCAAGCTTACCGCATTTGAAGCATGAGCGCTTCCCCTTGGTCTTGGTCTTGCTTGGCTGCCCCTTGCGACCATTTAGCGCCGTCTTGAATCGCTTGATGATGAGAGCCATCTCTTCATCATTGAGTCCGGCCGCCTCAATCTGTGCCACCTTGCTAGGTAGCGCCTCCTTGCTTCGTGTTGCCTTGAGAGCAAGGGGTTGCGGCTCGTTGATCGGACCATTCAAGGCGTCGTCTACATACCTCGCCTCCTTGATCATCATTCGCCCGCTAACGAATTTCCCAAGAACTTCTTCGGGCGACATCTTGGTGTACCTGGGATTTTCACGTATATTGTTCACCAAGTGAGGATCAAGAACGGTAAATGACCTGAGCATTAGGCGGACGACGTCGTGGTCCGTCCATCGTGTGCTTCCGTAGCTCCTTATCTTGTTGATAAGGGTCTTGAGCCGGTTGTATGTTTGCGTCGGCTCCTCGCCCCTTATCATTGCGAACCGTCCAAGCTCGCCCTCCACCAACTCCATCTTGGTGAGTAAGGTGACGTCGTTCCCCTCATGAGAAATCTTGAGGGTGTCCCAGATTTGCTTGGCGTTATCCAAGCCGCTCACCTTATGGTATTCATCCCTGCACAAGGAAGCTAGAAGAACAGTAGTAGCTTGTGCATTCTTATGAATTTGTTCATTTATGATCATGGGACTATCAGAACTATCAAAATGCATTCCACTCTCTACAATCTCCCAAATACTAGGATGGAGAGAGAATAGGTGACTACGCATTTTGTGGCTCCAAAATCCGTAGTCCTCTCCATCAAAGTGTGGGGGCTTGCCGAGTGGAATGGAGAGTAAATGTGAATGTGAACTTTGCGGAATACGAGAGTAGTCAAAAGAAAAGTTCGAATTAACCGATTTCTTCCTCTCGTAGTCGCTGTAGTCGTCCTTTTGGGAGGAAGTAGACTCATCGCTGTCGTAGTAGACGATCTCCTTGATGCGCCTTGTCTTCTTCTTCCTCCCTTCCTTCCGTCTATGGCCCGAGCCGGAGTCGGTAGGCTTGTCGTCCTTCGGCTCGTTGACGAAGGTCTCCTTCTCTTTGTCGTTGATCACTATACCCTTCCCCTTAGGATCCATCTATTCGGGCGGTTAGTCCCTTTGTGAATAGAACGGCTCTGATACCGATTGAGAGCACCTAGAGGGGGGGGGTGAATAGGTGATCCTGTAAAAACTTCAAACTTAAGCCACAAAAACTTGTTAAGTGTTAGCACGATTATTGCCAAGTGGCTAAGGTGAAGTCTCAACAAAACACAATACCACAAAAGATCAAGCACAGAGGTGACACGGTGGTTTATCCCGTGGTTCGGCCAAGCCAACGCTTGCCTACTCCACGTTGTGGCGTCCCAACGGACGAGGGTTGCAATCAACCCCTCTCAAGCGGTCCAAAGACCCACTTGAATACCATGGTGTTTTGTTTTTCCTTTCACTATCCCGTTTGCAAGGAATCTCCACAAATTGGAGTCTCTTGCCCTTACAAGTATATGATCACAAAGAAAGCACAGAGTAAGGGAGGGAAGCAACACACACAAATCCACAGCAAAAGCTCACACACACGGCCAAGAATCGAGCTCACAAGACTATCTCAGAGTTCTCACTTAGAACAGAGCTCGAATCACTTAGAAACACAAACGAATGCGCAGAGACTTAGTGTGGATGATCAGGAATGCTCAAAGGTTGCTTGTGTATCTCCTCCATGCACCTAGGGGCCCCTTTTATAGCCCCAAGGCAGCTAGGAGCCGTTGAGAGCAAATCCGGAAGGCCATCCTTGCCTTCTGTCGTCGGGGGCACCGGACAGTCCGGTGCACACCGGACAGTGTCCGGTGCCCGATTTGTTTCCATATCTGGCGCTTCCGACCGTTGCCGACCATTGACAGATCTGGAGCCGTTGGCGCACCGGACATGTCCGGTGCACACCGGACAGTCCGGTGCCGTCTTCCGACCGTTGGCTCCGCCACGTGTCCCGCGCAGATTGCGCGGCCGACCGTTGGCCCGGCCGACCGTTGGCTCACCGGACAGTCCGGTGCACACCGGACAGTCCGGTGAATTATAGTCGTACGCCGTCGGCCAGTTTCCCGAGAGCGGCCAGTTCGCTCCGAGTCAGCCTGGCGCACCGGACACTGTCCGGTGCACACCGGACAGTCCGGTGCTCCAGACCGAGCTGGGTCTTGACTGCACACAGCCAAGTCATTTTCTCCTCTTCTCTCTTCTTCTTCTTTCTGTTTCTAACACTTAGACAAATATATTAGTACACAAAACCAATATACTAAGGCTTAGAAACATACCTTTATCTCATGATTTGTACCTTGTTCATCCATGTACATAAATTCACAATTAAGCACATGTGTTGGCACTCAATCACCAAAATACTTAGAAATGGCCCAAGGGCACATTTCCCTTTCACTCTCTCACTAGCTAAATTTGGCTAGTCATTTGACTAGCAAAACTAAATAGATAGTCTGTACGAGTGAGATGCTACATATAAAATGCAACCATTATGAAAAATTAAATACAGAGTTAAATACAGAGCCAAAAATAAAAAGTCTATTAGAGATGCTCTTAGTAGCTAGCCACTACGCCACACACACCTATATATATATATATATATATATATATATATATATATATATATATATATATATATATATATATATATATATATATATAGGCGCATGCATGCAGTAGTATAGCGGTACAATATAGATGGCCAATAAGTACGAGGCCCGTGAGCCCGGCACGAAGCCCGCTTTTTGGGCCCGGTCCGAGCCCGGCACGGTACGAATAAGCGGGCGGGCTTGACAGGAAACTAGGCACGGCGGGCTAGCCCGGCACGGCCCGTTTACCTCTAAGCCCGTTAAGCCCGTTTTTTTACACTAAAACGTGCTTACCGGCCTGTTTAGCCCGCTTTTCGGTCCATTTTTTTCGTGCTAAACGAGTCGACCCGGCCCGTTTAAACCCGCTGCGGGCCGGACTTGGACAGAAAATTGAGCCCACGGGCTCAGCAGGCCCGGCCCGGTTTTCGGCCGGGCTTCACCGGGCCCGGGCCGGGCCGGGCGGCCCGTTTGGCCATCTCTACGGTACAAGCAACTCCTAGATAGCTAGGTACTGGCTTACTGGGTCCCTATTACTGTGCGCAGATGACAGTCCCTTCTCTAGCTAGAGGTTAAATAAAAAACGAGCTAGCCTCAGCGCATGCATGCATGCCCTGTCAAGAGAGAACATAGTATAGGAGTTGGGCGCTATGAATCATGGCGCCCGAGCTTAGCCACGTCGGTGCCATATCAGCCTCTTGTTGTCAGCGGAGCACGTACCTCCACTACAGGAAACGCATAATTTTTCGTGGGCCAAAAACCCACGAAAATAAGCCTAAACCGACGAAAATAGGACATTTTCGTCGGCAGGCCGACGAAAATAGCCGCCGAAAATAAGTTCGACGAAAATAGGCACCTATTTCCGTCGGTACCGACGAAAAATACCTATTTTCGTCGGCTTTCCCAAGGTCGACGAAAATAGACTCATTATTTTCGTCGGCCTCCGTGGTGGCCGACGAAAATACGTGCCCAGAATATTTTCGTCGGCCTCCGTGGTGGCCGACGAAAATATTCTGGGAACATATTTTCGTCGGCCACCACGGAGGCCGACGAAAATTGATGGTTCCACCCCCCAAAAAACAGATTTTTCTGCACCTATTAATAATTCACAGCAAAATACACAATATCACAATTCACATATACAGATTCACAAGCAAAATACATAATTCACAAAACACATTCACATATACATAAATAGTCCATAGTCCATTCAAATACGTCCAGAGTCACCAGGAAGGTTCACATATACATAAATAGTCCATTCACATATACATAAACATTCACATATACTCCTCACTCCGGCGGGCTGTGAGAGTTTTGACCACTCCCTCCTCCGCCACCAGGAAGGTGGCCACTCCCTCCAGCACCATGGACGAGGAAGTCTTGGACGTTGACACCACCCTCCGATCCATGAGCATGTGACGCTGAACCCTGCAATTCATCAATCATTCAAATAAGGCTGTATTTTGCTATCCCTATACCTATACATTGTTGTGTTTGGTCAATATTTGCATAAAACTAAACATGGAACGTCACCTGTGATCCATGGTGAGGAGGAGACTGTGCATGCATCCACGGGTACTGTTGTGCTGGCCACCCCATAGGTGGTGGCACCCACCCCGTCGGTGGCAGTGCCATCCACGCTTGAAATGGCTGAGAGCCCCCTGGTGGCTGGGAGACCGGTGGCACCCATCCCGGGACTGGCTGCGATCCTTGGGGTGGTGGAGGCGTCCAAGTGCCTGGAGGTGCCTGCGTCCACCCAACACCGGTCCACTGTGGCTGCGACGCTGGAGCTTGTCCTAGCCATTGTCCTCATCCTTGTGCCTGCGAGCCATTTTTGATAATAAAAAAGATTTGCTATGGACGCTGGAGCCATCCTTGTCCCCATCTTTGCGCATACTTCCCTATAGAAGTAACTCAGCTCTGCAAATATGCTCCAAAGCTCATCCTTAAAATAGCCTCGAAACATCACGGGCATCAGCCTCTCCATAATAATATGGTAGTCATGGCTTTTCAAACCGATCAATTTACCGGTCTTCAGATTGACTGTCCGTTTCAGATTTGCCGCATATCGATCTGGAAATTTCAGATTCTTCAACCACTTAAATATTTCTTTCCTTTCATCTGGCTTGAGGCAGTAATCAGCTTGCGGCCTACTCTCATGCCCTTTATCGCTTACTTTCAACTCGAGCATCGGTCTCTTACAAATTTCAGCCATGTCTTTTCTTGCCTTCATATTATCTTTCGTTTTATCAGTCACATCGAAACATGTGCTTATGATGCTTTCAGCAACGTTACGCTCTTGGTGCATCAAGTCTATGTTGTGCGGCATGATCAAGGCTTTTGCATACGGAAGCTCCCATATTGATGAAATATGGGTCCAGTTGTGGTCCTCCCCGTAGCCTTGAAACCTATCATTTTCTCCTTGCTTCAGACAAGCATGCCATGCCATTATCTGCGGTGCAGTTTGCCTCTTTGGTGGCCCATTTCTGATTTTGGCTCCACTTCTGAATGCAGTAAGCGAATTCCTGAAATCATGCTTGAATGGAGTCCAACGTCGATGAGCATCAAAGAATGACACTTTCCCACCATGCTTCAATCTGAATGCATCCGTATCATTCATACATATGGGACAGCACAACCGACCATGAACACACCATCCAGACCAATCTCCATACGCCAGCAGATCATGCACTGACCACAAATAAGCAGCGCACATGGTAAACTCCTTTTCAGTATGACTGTCATAAGCCTTCACACCTCTCCACAATTGTTTCAACTCTTCAATTAAAGGGCGAACAAACATATTCAGCTTTGGCCCTGGATGCTCGGGGCCTGGGATGACTAGTGCAAGGAACATGAACTCTTCTTTATTGACCAACTCAGGAGGAAGATTATATGGCACAATGAAGACAGGCCAACATGAGTAAGGGCTTGCACTGGTATTGAAAGGTGTGAATCCGTCTGTCGATAGACCAAGCCGTACACTCCTAGGGTCGTTTGCAAATTCGGGATCAAACTCGTCAAATGCCTTCCACGCATCACCATCCGACGGATGGACCATTATGTCTGGATCAGTGATGAGACGTACACCATTATTTGGCCACGTCATATGCAGAGCTATTTCCTTGTTGAGGAACAACCTTGAAAGCCGAGGAATGATGGGCAACCGACGAAGTTGCTTAGCTGCGACCTTCGTAACTACCAATTCACCCTCATCATTTGTCACCTCGACATATCTAGAAGCTTCGCAATGCTTACAACGGTCCAGCTTGTCATCCTCCTCAAAGAATAGCATGCAACTGTTGGGACACACGTCGATCTTCTCATATGTCATCCCAAGACCAGCCAACATCTTCTTTGCGAAGTACATATTCTTTGGCAACTTATGATTCTCCGGGAGAACCTCGCCCATCAGTTGGACGATGTCGTTGTAAGCACTGTTTGAAATGTTGTGCTTCGACTTTATCGCCATTAGTCTTGTGAGAGTCCCAAGAACTGACATCTGAGTGTGCTCGTGCAGTCTCTCTTCTCCCGCGGCGAGTAGCCGGAAGAATTCCTGAGCATCGCGTGGAAGCTGCCCCGGCTCCTCAGCGTTCATTTGAACCTCCCTACCAAGATCATGCAACATATCGTCCATCCTATCATGATCGTCATCAAGCTCCACATCCGCGTCAACGTGTCTAATAGACTCTCCATGCCGGTACCATACAAGGTAGTTCGGCATAAACCCACTTTTGCAAAGGTGTTTCTCCATTTCTTCCTTCTTCTGAGGCCACTTGTTCTCGCAGCGATTGCAAGGACACTTCACTAGACGACCAGTTGCATCTTTGAAAGCGTGCTCAAGAAAATCCTTTGTTACACCCATCCATTCATTCGAATGTGCTCCATCCTTTCTCCACCCGTCATACATCACCTTTCGATCACCGTCCATTTCAAAGGCTAAACAAAAGTCAAAGAACATCAACGATCGTCCGTGGCTTATTTAGGTGAACTCCCTATTAGGTAAAGGCCCTAAACCCACCCAAGAGTGTAGGGCGATGCTTGTGATTTATGACGTGTAGCCTACGATTGCCGCGAAATTTCGGCAGCATAACCCCGCTGCTCTCCAAGCACATGCCTGAACATGGTGTGTTGGAGAACAACTGGGTTACACAACCGAAATTCTGCGTCAATCGTAAGGCACATGTCACAAATCACAAGCATCGGCTTACACTCTCAGGCTGTCCAAAATACGTGGACAATTCCGGAACGGCGAACCTCACAAGCCAATGTGACGTTCGCCGTTCTCGAACGGGTGACGCATACGGTTCGCTACGGTTAACGATTAAAACTGAGAATAATGTATACATGAGAAATTACGAAAACAATGTATACCTGAGAATAATGTACGAGTCTAGCTAACGGTGGAGAAGGTCAAGTCAGAAGAACACCTATATACAAAAAATATTATTGTCAATAAAAAATTCGGCAGCACCTCCCCTATAAAGTGATGTTTCTAAAACCTGCAAATAAACGACAACACGATGGTTGCCAACACAGAAAACTACACGATAGCTACATAATAAACAATATGCTGACCAGTATATGCTAAACAATATGTTGACCAGTATATGCTAAACAATATGCTACAAGTATATGCTAAACAATATGCTACAATTATATGCTAACTATATACTCATTAACTTTCCTTCATCCAATATACTAACAATTTCCTAACTATATAATCACTATATAGTTAGTTTAACATAGTGCTATGTTAAACAATATACTTTACCATGTGCTAAGTAACTAAAAAAATTTAAAATTTTACCTGTCGGACTAGGAGGCGAGGCGGAGCTCGGTGCGGCTGCGACGGGGGACGGCGGTGGAGAGAGCCGGTGCCCGAGGCTCTCGGGCCGAGGGCGGTGGTGGGGGCGAGGCTGCCGAGCAGTGGGGGCGCGTGTCGCCGGAGCTGCACGGGCGAGCGGTGCCCCGTCGAGGAGCAGGGGCGCAATGGGGCGGGCGCTGCCGGAGCTGCAGGGGCCGGGGCGCGATGAGGCGGGCCGCCTGATCGCCGGTGGAGGGAAGGGCGGCGGGCGCGCGGCGTGGCAGGCGCGCAGTGGGCGCGCGGCGTGGCAGGCGCGCAGTGGGCGCGCAGCGGCGGGCGCGTAGCGGCGGCGCGGCAGGCGCGGGCGCGCGGCGCGGCAGCGGCGCGTGACGGCGAGGGAGGACGGCGGGCGGCGTTGCGGCGTTGCGGCGAGGGAGGACGGGGGACCGGAGGCGCCGACGGCGGCGCGGAGACGGAGGGCGGGCAGGCGGCGGCGCAAACAGGAAGTGCGAGACGAGCGAGAGAGAGAAAGTGGGCTGAGGCCGATTAACGGACCACTATTTTCGTCGGTCTCACTGAGGCCGACGAAAATAGTGGTTAGTTAATGCCTTATTTTCGTCGGCCGGAAGGCCGACGAAAATAATTGACTTATGTTCGTCGGTCTGGCTATGACCGACGAAAATACAGCTTATTTTTGTCGGCCTCGGGGCCCACGAAAATATCTTTCCTATTTTCGTGGGCAGGCCGACGACAATATGTACTGGCCCACGAAAATAAGCCAAATTTTCGTCGGTCCCGAGGGCCGACGAAAATACTTATGTAATTTCGTGGGCCGACCGACGAAAATATCTAGGCCCACGAAAATTTATGTGTTTCCTGTAGTGCTCGGCGTCAAGATCTGTGGCGCCGAGTAGTGTTACCTCGGCGTCACAGCCTCTGGCGCCGAGGAAAGAGTCAAAAAATGAGATTAAGTTATTCTAGGATCTAAACGTAAAAATTTTTCAATAAAAAGACTAAAATACAAAAAAATCGGTCTTTTAGAGCCCAAGCCTCGCCCAGCAAAAAAAAAATATTCAGGAACGTTTTATCTATATGTATGGGTGAGTCCGTGAGTGATCTCAAAATTTTCCCTCACGTTCATATCCCCCACTGAAGTATCTCTTTGCTACTTTAAACATGTATGAAATGATTTTGCAGACACTAAACACGCGATGACACTCTTTCGTGCGACACACTTAACTCTCTCTCGTACTTGTACATGGTATTTTTGTTTCCATTTTTTATATTTGTGGTAACTGTTATAGACCATGTATCCAAGATATGGTACTGTATCCCCGGCCCTTTGGGGTTTGTTCTAGGGGAGGCTACACATTCATCATCAATCTTGTCATGATGCATGTTCTCTTGTGTATTGTGACTGGTTGTTACTCAAATTCTTGTTACGAATTGAAGTTGCATGGTCTGTATGGTTCAAGTCATTCACCCGTGTTTTCCGCTGAAGTATATCCCAGAAAAATTAGTTTGTGCTGCTTTTCATCTCGAACAACAGGTTCATCTTGCCCACTCATTTCACCCCCCACATGGTTTGGACCTACCAGAGATTGTAGTAGATGCTGATGATAATTCTTTCCTATGTGTACTTTTCTCATGCGCATGGACCTATTGGTCACTAGTGTTATTTCATACACCAGACTACTACTGTTCCCAGGAGAAAGCATGAATGTGTCATGTATGGCACACCATGCATGCGTGCGTGCTCCTACATAAACCACACTAAACGAACATAACTAGTGATCTGGAATTGTACTTTTCAGTGTCATACTAGGTGAGTGCCCGTGCGTTGCAACGGGAACAAATAATAACATGATAACTTATATACAAAATGTGTCTTTTGTTGTTATAAGAAAATGTTTCATAATTTATTTGTAATCCTGGTCATACATAAATTTTGTTGTTTTAATTTAGCTGTTTCACTACTACATTGCAAGCATCAGTATCATGCAGACTTTGATATATGCCACGATTTGCATGGTCTCATCATTGAAGAGCACATGTCACACCTGCCGGTACAAGTTCCCTCGTACATTGTCAGTCATCAGGTACGCACCACCATACATGCTTGCTTAAACAAAAAAAGGCAAGTGTATATGTTTGCGAAGAGAATTAAAGGCAGGCCGGCACAAAAGCTACCCTGACGATGGCAAGTGGTCATTTCTGTCGGTCCTCCTCTGCGTTACCTCTGGCGCCAAGATAACGCCACATACCTTGATATAGTAGTCGTCGAACGTGCACGACATGGCGAGTACCGATGACTCTTGGCTGGGCTGCCAAACGAATTGCACCCCAGGCTCATCAGCAAGGTAGTACACCTAGTCATTGCACCACCGGATGTGCTACTCCTCTACATACATCTTGTTCGAGGACACTCACACAACGTCAGCAACGGTCGTCGTCCCAGCGCACAAGAATTCATGCCCGGCCAGTAGCGACTTACGTGGCAGGTTGAGCTTTAGATGGATGATGAGCTGGACGGTATGACAGCGCCGTCGTCGGATGTGGTGCCTAGAACAACCTGAGAGTCGCCAGCGTTGGGGACGACCATGAGGTCCCCCTGTTTGAAGCACTACCGGAATCGCGTTCTTTGCCGAGTGTCTAAGACACTCGGCAAAGGCTATTTTACACTCGGCAAAGGCTTTGCCGAGTGTAACACTCGGCAAAGAACACTCGGCAAAGATTTCATCGGCAAAGGGTTCTTTGCCGAGTGCTTTTTTTCGGACACTCGGCAAAGACTTTGCCGAGTGTCAAAAAGCACTCGGCAAAGAAAAACACTCGGCAAATTAAGAATCAAAAAAATTAAAAAAAACAGCAAAACATTTTTTAAATTCTAGAAACAACTCTCCAACCCTACCCTATTATTACCTTACCCGTTACCCTATCATTTTTCACTATTATTTTGAATCAAACTTATATGTTTTGTAAATGGTGAGATTCGAACTCGCAACCTTTCTCTCGCGCATACCCTCCTATACCACTACACTACTACACCAATTATGTTTATATTACGTTTCCATTCCCCATGTACTATAACAAATCGAGAGTAATTTGATTATTTAAGGCACTAAATGAGTTCATTTGAAAATGTGACCAACTATAAAGTTGCATAACTTTTTGAGATCTAAAAGTTTTATTTTAATAGTTTCTACATCCGAGACCGTTTATAAAATTTGAATTTTAAATTTAAAAACTTCACACGAAATTTTCAATGATAAGATGATTTCAAATCAAAAAATTGTCAACTACAAAGTTTCATTACATTTCAAGACCTACAACTTTTATTTTGGTGGTTTTTCCATCCGAGACAGTTTGAAAAATTCAAATTTCAAAATTCAAACATAGTTTTGCATAACAAGATGATTTCAAACTAAAACATTGTCAACTACAAAGTTTCATAACTCTTCAATACCTACAACTTTCATGTTGGTGGTTCTTCCTTTCGAAGTCGTTTTCAAATTTCAAATTTTAAATTTTTTAAATTCAGACGTAGTTTTCGTTGACAATATGACTTCAAATGAAAAAGTTGTCAACTATAAACTTCTATAACTTCTCAAGATCTACAAAGTTTATTTTGGTTGTTTGGTAATTTGTTTATCTCAGATGATGGTTCTAACAATATGCACAAATTCTATACGTCTCTCTCGTAGTTTCATAAACTACGAGAGAGATATAGGTTTTATGAACAAATTTATTTTTATTTTGTCATATGAAGAAATATTCAATATATAAATTGTACATCATGATGAGTTATACAAATTTGTAGTTGAAAACTTTTTCATTTGAATTAATTTACTACTTTAAAATGTGATTTTTAAATTGTCTTTGCCTAGTGTTGGAGAAAAAACACTCGGCAAAGAGCTCTTTGCCGAGTGTTGTATTTGTGACACTCGGCAAAGAGCCCTTTGCCGAGTGTCAAAAAAATACACTCGGCAAAGAGCTTCTTTGCCGAGTGTTTTCTTTTACCGAGGGATTTTTGCGTGGCACTCGGCAAAGAGCTCTTTGCCGAGTGCCCGAAATAAAACACTCGGCAAAGAATATGGCACTCGGCAAAGAGCCAAATTCCGGTAGTGAAGATAGACAGCGTGGTGCAGCCGCTCTGGACCATGTCCAAGCGGCGGCTACGCCGGAGCTTGCCGAACACAGCGGCGCATGCGGACACATAGGACTGCTTCCAGAGGTCGAACTGGCAGTCACCAACACTACACCAAAATCATACACTTCCTACGGTTTTTTAACTTCCTACAGCTTTTATAACAAACTGTAGGAAATAAATAACTTCCGAGAGGCAACTGATACCTCTAGGAAATAAACATAACTTCCTCTCCACACAAAGAATATGTGATAGGACAGTCCAGGTTCAATTTAGAGCACCAAGTTAATTATATTACCGATTTTGGTTTGATTATGTAAGATTTTGATGTTCGTGCTACAGCAGCAGCTCATATTATTAGTTCTACCGCTGTGAAGAAACTATCTAGTGGACTATATCGAGTATCTTGCCTAAGCAAAGTGAGCTATGTAAGTACTTCAAATGGATCTTTGCATTTTTGTTTATGAACTACGTATTGCAATATATTCTGGTGAATTGATTCACTGAAATATATTTAATTTAATTCACTTTTTTTTTAGAAATTGCTGTTTTCACGTGGGAACATGGTTGGTAAAGATCATCCTATGCCTGCAATTTTCAAATCAGAGTTCACTGTTATTTGTGACTTCCCATCAGAAATAACATTGATAGCAAATGAAAATGGTACTTTCTTGTTCTTTTCATTAAAATTCAGTTTAATAATCCTTAAAAGTACACCATGTCTGTGTTGGAAGTTTTTGTACTGTTCCCAGCCTACTAAATGGTTTCCGTTGACTGTACAGAAAACCGACTTGATATATTGGAAGCTGCTAGGAAAGCTGACCGTGGCCCAGATAGATTGCAAGCATCACCCATTGTAATCTCTAACAGAAGAAATATACGTCTAGCTACTGCGAGTATACATGTAAATGGAAGATTTTTCGCTAATTCATCTTCTCTTGGCTTGAATACTTTTTATCAATTTCGCTAAAGTTCTTGTCTCACTCAGCTTATGTTTATACAGATTGTTTCTTCCTTAAGAGTCACCCCTGAATATATCTTGTTAGTTTTCCATCCTGAAGCACAGGTGAACTTTTGCTCACTTCTTGTATATCCTGTTCATGGTCTGAAGTAATTTAAGCCCCCTTTGCTATTTATGCTCTTATACATTTGAGCCACAGGAAAATCTGATTGTAAGTGGTGGAACATGCTCCCTAGATGCTTCTACCAATGACACACATGTGGTGCAAATAGTTACACATCCAGGAAAAGCCTTATGTTCTCAATTGATTCTTGCGGCTAAAGGTTTAGGCGAAGCTATAATCATAATCCAGAATGTTGGCCTTTCTCCAAGAGCAACTACTCATTCTTTGGTACATCACTTTGACGCCTATCTTCCTAATTCTCCTGATACTTTTTATACTTGTTACAATTCAATCAAGTGACTTCTGTTGCATACTATGTTTATACTGTTCAAATGGTTGCCAACATCCCTTGAGTCATATCTTTGTATCTGTGCTTTGTCTAGCATTAATCTTGGGATAATGATAACTTTTGAATTTTGATATATATCTGCCATCCCTAATTTACAGTCAACTTCTATCAGACTATCCCTCATAATAAAGATGTGATAATCTTCCTTTTGAGTAATAATAAGGGTTTCATTCCATGGCTAAATATACCTTTTTCTGTTTTTTTGTGTGTGTTTAGATTACTGAATTGGAACGGGAAAAATCCATAAAGTGTTGAATACTAAGTGGATCGAGCGCGCACGAGGGTTGTCGTAAAATGTCCACCGTTATTAAGAGGGCTAATGAATTCCCAATTGATTGTAGCTACATGCATGAAGGAGTGCACACAGTGTCCGACGTCCATAGGATCGTCAGCTATTTCATGCAAGCATCCGCACAAGTGTCCTACTATATGTTATTGTGTTCTCATACTTGAGACTTTTATTATGACTATGTATGAGATATTGTCTCTTATTAGTACTGAATGAGATGTGTCTTATTATGACTATGGATGAGACTTTTATAATGTAATTGATGAGACTATGGATTTAAATATTGTTATGTGATTGTGTGTGAGATGTTTTATGTGAAAAATATGTTGTGCTATATATTTGTTATGATGTGGAATGTGGTGTAAAATAAAAATAAACAACATTTATAATGTTGGTCAAATTAACTTCCTAGAGGCTTATTGGGCCGTAGGAAGTTAGCTAGCTAACTTCCTAGGGGCTATAGTCAGCCGTAGGAAGCTAACTTCCTAGGGGCTAGCTACAGTCAGCCGTAGGAAGTTAGCCAGCTAACTTCCTAGGGCTACAGTCATCCGTAGAAAGTTAGTCGTAGGAAGTTAATCAGCTGACGGCGCTGACGGCGTGAAGCTACTAACTTCCGAGAACCTACTAACTTCTGAGAGGCTTCTTTGGCTGTAGGAAGTTAGCTAACTTCCTAGAGGGCTCTAGGAAGTTAAGCTAACTTCCGACAAAAAATTTCCGAGAGCCAAACTTCCGACGGGATGGCTTAACTTCAGAGAGTTTAGCTAACTTCCTAGGGTTTAGGGCTAACTTCCTAGGGTTTAGGCTCTAGGAAGTTTACTATTTTGGTGTAGTGCAAGCTTCTTCTCGTCGTCGATGAGCAACGCCAACGCGAGCGCCTCCTGCCAGTGGTGTTTGTTCGGGGTTTCCATGTAAGAAACATGGATTCATCTTTGGCGTTGGTTTATGAAAATGACTTACAAATCAGATCCATGAAAAAATATTATGGAGAATAAATGTCACGCATATAAAAAAGGAATTTAAGTTGAAAATATTATAAAAACAAAAGAAATTGCATGCAAGGCTCTTCTTTAAATACTAATGTCTCCGTCCAAAAATATAATTCAGTAATCTCGTTGATAATTATCTACTACTACACATTGTGCAAGGGTAGCAGGTGGGATTTGGGAGAGATAGTAGATATTTTAATGTAACAAATATTGACACAAACACACATGTGGTGTAGTGGTAGCTACGAGCACATTTGCTTGAGGGGTCGTAGGTTCGAATCCCATTGGAGCCACATTTGTGTTTTTTAATTTAATTTTAGCTAGACGTGGGATGCACGTGGGAATGGGAATGAGCTTTGTGAGAGTGGGAATGAGAAAGACACTGCGGGGAGGCGGAATGGGAATGACAGAACACAGAATGGCAGCCGGAAATGGGAATGAGAATGAGCTTTGCGGGGAGGGGAATGAGAAAGACAGAACACAGAATGGCAGCCTACCCCTTACCGGAATGGGAATGACAGAACACAGAATGACAGCCGGAAATGGGAATGAGAATGAGCTTTGCGGGGAGGGGAATGAGAAAGACAGAACACAGAATGGCAGCCTACCTCTTACCGTCTTAATAAGTAGTAGAGATACAAATACCACGTACGGTCACATTGTTCTTCATAACCTGTTAGGCTAATCACAATGGAGGTTTTATGAGGTGTTTCATGTATTAAGTAGTCTGACACACTAGCTATTTGGATGACATGTCACATCATTTAAGAAGGAATAGTTTCATGGGGATGAAACCATGTTAACTCGTTTCCAAGGTCTTGGAAACGACATTGGAAACTGTGTTAAACCTCCACTGAGAGTATTTTGTTTCATCTTCATATAATTGAGTAAATTCTATTGGTTATTTTTATATAGTATTTAAGAAGTATGTTGACATATGAAATAGTGAGATGAAACTCTATTGAGAGAGTGTGTTTCATTCATCTATAAAGCTGATGTGGCATTTTTGGAAATAGGGACATGAAATCCTCACTGTGATTAGCCTTAGTACTGATGTAAGCTGAGGTGATGAATCGTCAAACACACAAGGATGATAGGAGTGTGTACCATTGAATGCCATTATTTCATATCATATATCTACTATGTAGTTTAATCACATAACTCCATCACAGGATTTGTACTCAAATTGTATGCAACTTTTAAGGTATGATTCACGGTTGTATTGCCTATAGCTTCGTTCCCTACTCATATATAGTCACTAGATTTGTACTCAGATTTCCGCTGAAATTATATTGGTTCTAAACAATTACAAGGTTAAAATATACTTTTGTATACTTTTTTTGGACCGCGTCCCACCGTCCGATCTTATGGACCGCGTCCACCGAACCGCGCAGACAAGTAGTGTCAACACCGAAGACACATCCCGATACACCGTGTCCATGCAGCAGAACTCCTTTCCCCTCCGCCCTTCCCTCTCCAGCTCCCTCCCGCCACGAGCCCCTTATCCTCCAACGGCCAACGATCACCCCGGCATCCTCCCGCCCATGTCCGCCGCGGCCGATGACCGCGCGCGCCGCGCCGCCGCGTTCCGCCCCGCCCCGCTCCCTCCGCCTGCGCAGAAGCAGCAGCTCTCCGGCGTGGCCGCCGCCGTGCTCGACGCCGGGGGACGCCTGGGCCGCGCCGTGGGCGACGTCTTCCGCCGCCTCCGCATCGACGACACCTTCTACTCCGGCGGCGGCGGCGGCGGCGCGCCGAATCGGCGCTGGCGCGACGCCGGGAACAATGGCGGGAGGCAGGCGGCCGCCGGAGCGCCGGCCGCGGCCAGCAGGGAGGAGCCCACAGGCGGCGGCGCCTCCGGGCGGTTCGCGCGGGCGCAGGGGAGCATGAACCTGTCGGCGACGTACGACAGCAGGACGCACGACGTGGAGAGCTCGGTGGTGGCCAGAGGCGACCTGTGGCGCGCCGAGGCGTCGCACAGCAGCAGCGCCGGCGCCGGCGCCGGCGGCAATGGAGCCAATAACAACCTGTTCCTCGTGCAGCTCGGCCCTGTCCTCTTCGTCCGCGACACGACGCTGCTCTTCCCGGTGCACCTCTCCAAGCGGCACCTCATCTGGTACGGATTCGAGCGCAAGGTGCGTGCATCGATCGATCTCCTGCAGCTAGCTGTGCAAAAAAAAAAAAAACCCCAAGCAGAAACACAATGGATGCCCTGACTAATTGAGAGGCGTACGGTTCTGGTCTTCTTGCAGAACGGAGTGCACTCGGTCTGCCCCGCGTACTGGTCGGCCCACAAGAGATGGTTCTTCATGTCCATGCTATGCCTGAACCCGTTCGCTTGTGTAAAGTCTAGGCGATCGACCTTGTGTCCCCACCCAGCCTATTTTCTGCTACGTACTTTTAGGTTTTAGCTTTCTCTCTCCTGTCCATATATATCTCCCGACTTAAACATTTTTGTTATTCCAACACTGTCAGTCGTTCATGGACATGCAATTCCCAAACGGGCAACTGAGGTACGTCGCCGGCGACGGCTTCACGGCGCGTGCTTTCCTGCCCCTCCGTGGCGGGGTCTTGCAAGCCCACGGAAAGTTCCCGGGGGAGAAGAGGCTCAGCTTCTCTTTCAAGGTTAGGCTAGGCATATATGCAGCCGACGATCGATGCTTCATTGCAGCAGGAAATGTCTTCTCTTCGCCGCACACTTACGTCTTCAGTTGCTTGCAGAACAGGAATGGCGGCAGCGTTGTCCCGATGGTTCAGTGGCCGGATAAGTCACTCTCGGTGGGGGTCGTCCAGGCGTTGTCTTGGAGGAGATCCGGCCTGATGCTGCAGCCAGCAACACAGATCAGGCAAGCCGCATCAACCATGCATGCATGCCACTCTTAATTCTGACAGTAGCTACAAGTTAGCCGGCCCGGCCGGTCCCTGTCCAGAAACCCGAACTGACTGCAGCTTCTTGTGAGTGACGGAGGACAGCATATGTCCTACGATCGGCGGGCGCCATCCTGGGGTGTGCGTGGAGCTGATCCACTCGGCGGACGACAACGTCGCCGTAGTCTGCGGCTACTCCCACACCGCTTCTTCTTCCCCTTCCGCATACGCCTCCATATCGGTCTGTCAAGTAACATTACATTACATCTGAACAAGCTTCACTTTCACCCCAATTCCTGCTTCATTCCTCGATCATCTTTGGGTGTCGTCGCAGATCGGAAGGTCGAAGCTGAACGGCGGGGCGGCAAGGTCAGGGTTAGCGTTCAGAGTAGACGCTCCACTACTCCACGGTTTTGGCCGGCCATGGTTCTCGGTCCAGATGAACAGCGGCATCGAGTTCTGATTACCCACCCACTGTCTTGCCGTGACTGAACTGAACGAACGAACTTACTGTACAGTCGTTGATGTTGTTGTGTATAAAGCTTGACGACGACTCACTCGATCTACACGTACGTACGTGACTTGCACCAAGCATACGGCAGTTGAAAGAATTTGTTACGTTATTGCAGCAAGCATTTTATGCTAGCTGTACAAAATGTATCGGTGGAGAACTGATCGCATGCGTACGTATCTGCCACTTAAAAGTTGATGCCATGAGTATACGCAGTAATCGCTACAACACTATCCCATTTGGTTCACGGGCTAACTTGTCATAATATGCCTATTTTTTATTAAGAAATTAGACATTTTTAAAAAATTAAATTTGCGAATATAAATTATGGATAACAGTAGCAGACTAGTAAGCAGTACATAGAACAGCACTACGTCAAAAAGGCTCAAAGGGACGTGACTAAGGACACGTCACTAATTTTTCTCAATGGCGTCTTTTTTAAAAGCGCGCCACTAATAACTGTACTCATGTGAGACATCTATTATAAAAACATGTTACTCTGTACTCATGTGACATCTATTATAAAAACGCGTCACTAGCAAAATATGGTAATAACTCAGTGACATCTTTTATTTTACGAGGTCACCGGATGATCGAGGGCATCGTTCGTCACCTTAAAAGCTAAGAGACTTCGGGAGTGGGTCATCAGGATGAATCACTCCTCGGGGACTACTATTGGGCAGAGACCGAACACGGCCTCGATCATAGAACAGGGATCATACTTTGCCATACTAACCATACGTAGGCCCTCAGGCGAAGGGGCCCTCGGCTCAGCCCACATGAGAAGGGGTCCTCGCCGAGGACAAGCGAAGGGGTCTTCCACCCAATGGGCGACGACAGCTTGTCGGCAAAACACGAGGCCTTCGCCATCTCATCGACTGAAGGACCATCCGGCTGGCTGCAACCGAAGGGAGCAAAAGTACGAAGGCTGTTGGAGCAGAGGCTACGTGTTGACCCCGAACACCTCCGGTGCACCAGAAGATACCGCTAAGGGCCCACCCGTCAGCATAGCGTGTGGGTGTGTTGTATGGTGTGCGCGGATTACTGTACGGGAAGTGTTGTAATTACCCCATTATAGGGGATATTGAGAGTACCTGGAGGGGAGGTAAATAGGTGATCCTGTAAAAATTAACTCTAAACAAGACAAACTTGATTTATAATAAGTGTTAGTAGAACCAAAACCAAGTTGAGATGAATAGAGATAGAGAGAAGACGAGCTCTTCACTTGATTGTTACTTTAAGATATGTATCAAACTTAGGAACAATAACACAACTGAATATGTGAGAACTCTATGGAAACAAATAACCACAATAAAGAAATGCACAAGTCACACGGTAATTTTATCCCGTGGTTCAGCCAATGCCTACTCCACGTTGTGGTGACCTCCTTCGGTCAAGGGTTGCACTCAACCCCTCTCAAGTGATCCAAAGATCAAACTTGAGTACCACAATTTTCTTCCTTACATCGAGTTTTTTCCTTTGTGAGGAATCTCCACAAGTTGGGGTCTCTCACACCTTACACAATTGATCTCTATCAAACACAAGAGTAAGGGGGAGAAGAAACGCACACAAGAGACCAAATCACAGTAACACAAGCACACAAGTCGAGAGAAGAGTACAAGAGACAACGCAACAGAGTTACAGCTCAAAACTCGTGCTTAAATCTCTATCTAGCAAAGCAATAACGTGGTTGCAATGTATCGATGTTGTAAGATGTCCAAAGGATGCTTGGTGTTTTTTCTATGCGCCTAGGGGGTCCTTTTATAGCCCCAAGGGGCCTAGGAGTCGTTGGAGCTCCATTTGGAAGGCCATGTTTTCCTTCTGTCCGCGGGTGCACCAGACTGTCCAGTGCACACGGGACAGCGAACAGTGCACGATTTCTTCCTTCTTTTGTGAAGCCGACCGTTGCCAGCCGTTGGCCCCATGGCACACTGGACAATCCGGTGGCGCACTGGACAGTCAGGTGCATCTTGGTGATCGTTGGCTCAGCACACGTGGCAGCCGCTGATCGCGTGGTCGACCGTTGGCTAGGCACACGATTGGCACACCGGGCAGTCCGGTGAATTATAGATGTAGTGCCACGGCGAATTCCTGAGAGTGACCTGTTTACCGGCTTGGCCAGCCTAGGCACCGGACGCTGTCCGGTGCACCTCAGGCTGGTACAGGTTTGGCCAGACTTAGCCAAACTTCTCTGTTCCAATTTGTCGTGACTTAAGAAGTTTCCTAGCACTTAGATGAACATAGTTAGCAACAAAAAACGATTTACTAAGTGCTAGATTCATACCTTTGTTCTTCCATTTCAATAGGATTTGCACTATACTCATATATCTTTCAATTTGCCTTTCTTTATACCTGTGCTCATACTCACAGTAGGCATGTCAGTTCAAGGTGATGTGTTGGGCAATTAATCACCAAAACACTTAGAAATGGTCCAAGGGCACATTTCCGTTTCAATCTCCCCCTTTTTGGTGATTTATGCCAACACATCAAAAGGAACTCAAAATGCACTAACATATCCAAATGTGAGCCAAAGTGTGCAAATTGAAGTTAAACTAAAAACCAATTGAATTATCACAGGATTTAGCATATTTTGATCATTTTGCCACCACTTGGTTTGTTTTCGCAAAACAAATTCATTTTCATATCCCTATGTCAAAACAATTTGTTTTGGCAAATCAAAATATTTTCAAGACTAGTTTTGATCAAAAACCAAAAACTCCCCCTTTTTCCATAATCAAATTTCTCCCCCACAAGAGAGTAGTTTTTGCAATAAGAGGGTTTTGATTAAAACTAAGTATACCTTCACTTAAATTTTTGAAAAAATCACAAGTGGTAGTTGATCCAGTTGCTTTGGCCTTAAATTCTCCCCCTTTGGTATTAAGCACCAAAACGGAAGACCTAGTGGCCTTTAAAAACCTCATTGCCACACCAAAAATTGTGAATTAAAAACAAAAGACAATGAACACCATAAATGCATGATTAACTTAGAATAACATGATCAATAGCATACAAACATATGTGCTCTAGATCAATTCAAGTTCCGCAAATCTAAGACATTTAGCTCATTGCGCAGCTTACAAAACCTTTTCTCATCTAAAGGCTTGGTATAGATATCAGCTAGCTAGTGATCGGTGCTAATGTGGCACACATCAATATCTCCTTTTTGCTAGTGGTCTCTTAAAAAGTGATGTCGGATGTCTATGTGCTTAGTGCGACTGTGTTCAATGGAATTGTCCGCCAAGTGGATTGCACTCTTATTATCACATAGGAGTGGGACTTTGCTCAAATTGTAGCCAAAGTCCCAGAGGGTTTGCCTCATCCACAGTAGTTGTGTGCAACACTGTCCTACAGCAACATACTCGGTCTCAACGGTGGATAGGGCAACAGAAGTTTGTTTCTTTGAGCTCCAGCACACCAGAGACCTTCCCAGAAACTAACAAGTCCATGATGTACTCTTACTATCAACCTTGCACCCGGCATAGTCGGATTCTAAGTATCCAATCAAGTCAAAGGTAGACCCCTTAGGATACTAGAGCCTGATGTAAGGCATATGAACTAAATATCTAAAAATATACTTCATAGCCATAAGGTGACATTCCTTGGGATCGGATTGAAATCTAGCACATATGCAAACTGAAAGCATAATGTCTGGTCTACTTGCACAAAGATAAAGCAAAGATCCTATCATATACCGGTAAGCTTTTTGGTCTACAGACTTACCTCCCGCGTTGAGGTCCAAATGTCTGTCTGTCCCCATTGGCGCCTTAGCGAGCTTTACGTCCTTCATCCCAAAATTTTTAAGTATATCTTGGATGTACATGGTTTGAGATAGAAATGTCCCTTCCTTGAGATGCTTTACTTGGAATCCAAGAAAGTAGGTCAACTCCCATCATGGACATCTCAAATTTCTGAGTCATAACCCTGCTAAACTCTTCATATGACTTTTGATTAGTAGAACCAAATATTAATGCATCGACATATATTTTGCATACAAACAAATCACCATTGCAAGTCTTAGTAAAAAGAGTAGGATCAACTTTCCCGGCCTTGAAAGCATTAGAAATAAGGAAGTCTCTAAGGCATTCATACCATGCTCTTGGGGCTTGCTTAAGTCCATAGAGCGCCTTAGAAAGCTTGTATACATGGTTGGGGTGCCTATCATCCTCAAAGCCAGGGGTTGTTCCACGTACATCTCCTCCTTGATTGGCCCATTGAGAAAAGCGCTCTTCACGTCCATTTGAAAAAGCTTAAAAGAATGGTGAGCAACATATGCTAACAATATTCGAGTAGACTCAAGCCTAGCTACAGGAGCAAAAGTCTCCTCAAAATCCAAACATGTGACTTGGGCATAACCTTTTGCTACAAGTCTTGCTTTGTTTCTTGTCACCACTCTATATTCGTCTTGCTTATTGTGAAACACCCACTTGGTGCCCTCAACGTTTTTCATTGGACATGGCACTAGGCTCCATACTTCATTTCTCTTGAAGTTGTTGAGCTCCTCTTACATGGTCAACACCCAGTCTAGATCCTGCAAGGCCTTCTACCCTGAAAGGCTCGATAGAAGAAACAAAAGAGTAGTGCTCACAAAAGTTTACAATATGTGAACAAGTGATTACTCCCTTGCTAATATCACCAAGAATCTGAACCACCAGATGATCTCTTTGAATGTTGGTGCGAACTTGGGTTGAAGGTGCCTGTGGTACTTCATCTTCCTCCCTTCCATCTTGATCTTGTGCTCCCCCTTGATCCATGCCATCGTCTTGATGTGCTTGTTCATCATCTTGAGTTGGGGGATTCACCATTGTGGAGGTAGAAGGTTGATCCTACTCTTGTTGTTCCTGTGGTCGCACACCGCCTATTGCCATAGTCCTCATTGTGGCTGTTGGAACATCATGATCATCTATATCATCGAGATCAACATGCTCTCTTTGAGAGCCATTAGTCTGATCAAATACAACATCACTAGAGACTTCAACTAAACCTAAAGATCTATTGAATACTCTATATGCCTTTGTATTTGTGTCATAACCAAGTAAAAACCCTTCAACGACTTTGGGAGCAAACTTTGTGTCACACCCGGTTTTAGAAGGCAAATCGAATGCGAACCATATACGTGCCAGGATCAGAAACTCATGTACACAGTGATTACATAATTGGACATCATCACACATTGCTTAAAGGAAATAGCGAAAAGGTACTTTTATTACATCAAGATGTCTAAGATATCCACAAAGTCTATTACACAGCATAGTCATTAATATCATCAATGTGCGGAAATACTAAACATAGTAGATAAGGCCTACACAGGCAGCTGACTGGGGGTTTGCCACTAAGAAAACTAGAACTCATCGTAGCCCTGAAACTCCTCAAAGTCCACCATGTTGCCAGCATATCCTCCCGAGCACTGAGTACAGTGGGGACAATCTGGGGTGGGGTGGTTTTTAAAGCAAGGGTGAGTACACATCAACATACTCACCAATGTCTCGTTTGGCTAAAGTGGACTAGTCGTATGTGGAGTTAAGATTAAGCAGTTGCTTTTAGTTGGTCAAGTATTTATTACTATTAGTAAAGCCAAGTTTTAGTAATAAACCTAGTTATTACCCAAATGTACTCCCTCCAAGAAGAAATACTAGAGATCATAATTATACCATCATTATTAACCATCGTCATAAAAGTAACCAAAGTTCTACTAATCAAAGAGGATCCCAAGGCCGCTCTTAACCATGACTTGGCTAATATACCAGTTTCTAACACTCTGCAGAGGTTGCACACTTTACCCACGAGTCGTGATCCCTTTCTAGCCTGGGTTGTACAGACCCGATCTTCACTACCGAGGTGAATGGCCAGGGATACACTACGTAGCCTTTACAAAGACTCCCCTGGTGCATAGTTGCTTGTTAGGTTTCGCCAGTTGTACAAATGCAGTACACCTCCCCAAGGTGGGTGACTAACAAAACCAAATCGAATGAACCTCTGCACCCCCTGGCAGAGCGAGCACTATGCCTCGGCCCCCATTGATGGCCCTCAAGCAAAGCCAACTACACCTCGAGGTTCTTCTAATTAATCAGCTAAGGGCGTCCCATTCCAACATCATGGTTGCACTGTTATCCCGGGTGGTCACGGTAGAATTTTTTCTTCTTTTCTCTCACCAAATTCGGGCGTTACTCTCTTTTCTCTTCCCCGTTTCGCTCCTTCCTCCCAATTTCAAACCAGTATAGTGATAGGTGTCCGTGTCGTGTATGAACAAAACCTAAGCGTCATGGGTGTTGCATCATGCCGAAGCACGTTTCCTTGTCTGATGTTGCGTGTTCGTCTCGTTCCGTCTCGGTTTTCGGTTCGCGATTGGAGCCCGTTTGAGAGTCATGCGTGTCAAGGGCTTTGATCTGCGAAGTAGCCCGGCCCGGCCCAGCCCGACCCGCGTGCCCCCGACGCCCCACACACCCCCCATGCGCCCCCTCCTCTCCTCTCTCTCTCATTTGGATTTCCCGCGCAGCAACCTCCCTCTCCCTCTCCCACCTCCCTCTCCCCGTGGTGCCCTAGGGTTTGGAGTCGAGATCGCCGGAATTTGGATCCTCGGAGGTGAGTTTTCCCCTCCCCTTCCCTTTTCTCTCTCCCTCCCCCTCCCCTCTCTTTTTTTTCTTTTCTTTTTTCTTTTCCCTAGTCACGCGCGCGCCCACCAGCGCCCTAGTGCCGCGCCGCCCTGGCCGCCGCGCCGCCTCGGCTCGCGCGCCGCGCCGCCCTCGGCTCGCGCGCCCCCGCGTCGCCCCGGCGAGCCTGGCCGTGCCCTCCCCGTCCCGCGCCCGGCCGCGCCCCGGCAAGCTCCCCCGCGCCCGGCCGTGCCCCGGCGAACCCGCCCCTGCCCCCTTCCCCTCGCTCCCCCGCGCCCGGCGAGCCCCTCCCCCGGCCGCGCCCGCCCGGCCGCGTCACGCGCCCCGTGCCCCGCGCCCTCGGTCGTGCCCCTGCCCGCGCCCGGGTCCCAGCGACTCGCGTCCCGCGCGCCTGCGCAGTTCGCGTGCCCTCGGCACGCGTAGCGCGCCCTCGCGCGTGCGACCGTAGTCGCACTGCGCTTAACCCCGTTTTAATCGATGCTAAATTGTGTAGTCGACGTGCTGCGTCACGCGCTTCATCGCGCGACGATTCTTTTAGTTTATATTTATTAAAGTGTTATTTCGCGCGCTTCGTCGCGCGACGATCTATTTTAATTTCAGGTTGTTTAAGGTGCGATGTCGCGCGTCCAGACGCGCGACGTTCCACTTTAAACTCAGCTCTGTTGACGTATGTTGTCGTGTGCTTCGTCGCGCGATGCTTAACGTCTCTTTATAATTAGTGCAAGTGTCCGGTTGTACGCTCTGTCGCGCAGCAAGTCGTTTACTTCTTAATGCAATCTAAATATCGTGTCGTATGTCTCGACGTGCAGCCACCCCCTTTCATTCATCTTCAATTGTTTATAATGATTAAATGTGGAACTTGACTTACTTTATGCCAAACGTTGTGTCCAAATTAATTCCCTTCTATTGAGTGAGTGGTTTAATTCATAATAATGTAACGTGATCGTTTCTCGACTGTCTTTTCCTCTTTCTCTCTTAACCGTAATTGGGAGCCCGCGTGGAACGTCTGTTTACTTACTGCATTCTATTGTATGGTGTACTGTTCTTTTGTATTAAATATGTGGATGTATGTATGTTTGCGCTCGCATAGAGAACGATCCGGTCGGAGAACCCGAAGAACTCGCAGGAGAAGCCCCTGAGCAGCAGTCGGTTGGTGGAGGCAAGTGTCCCTTGACCTATCTTTGTCCTATACATTCTTTAATTCACCCCCCCCCCCCCCGCATTACACATTTATACCTAAGGATTGACTAGCTTTTGTTATCCATGTCCTTGTTTACCTATTTGGGGGATTATTATTGCTTAGTCTATTGCTATTGCTCAACTCTAATCAATGAACATGATGAGAATTATCAATGATACGCTATTTTCCGCTCTTTTATTATGATGTTATACTTGTGACCTTCAAGGGGGCTCGAGCGGTTTCTCGAGTGCCTCTCCGTAAGGACTTGTTCGTTGGATGACCACTCGGGAAAACAGTGCAACCATGAGGGTGGAGTGGGACGCCCTTAGCTGAATAATTAGAGGAACCGGGGTGTAGTTCGCTTAGCCGTCGTGCCGTCGATGGGGCTCGGTGTATGCGGCTCGCTCTGCCAAGGTTGATTTGTCCCTTGGGGAGGAGTGCGGTACATTTAGGAAACCTAACGGGCGGCTACAGCCTCGGGGAATCTTTGTAAAGGCTACGTAGTGAGACCCTGCCTATTCACCTTGGGAGTGTTCAAGGGTCCGTACAACCCGAGGCAAAAAGGGAATCACGGCTCATGGGTAAAGTGTACAACCTCTGCAGAGTGTTATGAAACTGATATATCAGCCGTGCTCGCGGTTATGAGCGGCCAAGGGAGCTCCAGTGATTAGTGGTACTTGATCAGAGATGTTCGGATTTGCAGGTGGCAATGAGATCGATGGTTTGTGGTATTGACTATGGTAATGGTAAGTGGTATTCTTTCCGTTTGGAAAGAGTACGTTTGGGTTAATAACGTGGGTTAATTGTATAACTTGGCTTTCTCTACTAGTAATAACAATCTGACCAACTAAAAGCAACTGCTTGACTTACCCCCACATAAAGCTAGTCCACTACAGCCAAACAGGACACTTGCTGAGTATGTTGATGTGTACTCACCCTTGATCTACACACCAAACCCCCCCATCCCCAGGTTGTCAGCATTGCAACCACTGCTCAGGAGAAGATGAAGCCGTGGAAGGAGATTTCCAGGAGTTCCAAGACTACGACGAGTTCTAGGCGTGGGTTAGCGGCAAACCCCCCAGTCGGCTGCCTGTGAAGGCCGCGTTTATCTACGTTTCTTTTCCGCACTTTGATTATTGTAAAGACTATGTGGATGTCTCAGACATATGATGTAATCGACTATTATTTCCCTTTTTAATACTATTTGAGCACTGTGATGATGTCCATGTTATGTAACTGCTGTGTACGTGAATTGCTGATCCTGGCACGTACATGGTTCGCATTCGGTTTGCCTTCTAAATCCGGGTGTGACATAGGTGGTATCAGAACCGTGCTGACTGTAGGACCGCTAACCTAGAGTAGAATGGTCGTTCTGAAGATTATAGACCTCTGTCCCTGCCTTGACTTCGATATCCCTTCAAAAGTTGGTCATATCGACCAAACCTATGTTCTACTATATATTATACCTTGCTGAAAATTGTGTTTTATTCTAATCCTTCATTTATTTATGGTTCATTACTTTCTGGTCATACTAGTTCTATTCTCACTCTTTTGCTTGCGGTGTCTTTTGTAGATGGCTCGTCTTAGACACACCGCACGGAAGTCTGTCATCCCCTTCTTACCCTCTCGTCTCACGGAGCGTCCGCTTCACCGTCCCGTGGCCAGTCAGTCCAGCCATTTGGAGAGGCTGCACCACCGCCTGCATGAGGAGCAAGAACATCGACGACAGGAGCAGCAGGGCTCTTCTTTCTCGCTCCAACAGGAGATAGAGTCTATGAGGAGCTGCTCCCCTGTGCTCCCCCTGGAGGCGCCCCCTGCACCACCACTGAGCGCCCCAGCCCCTGGAGTAGCTGCTGGAGGAGACCCAGACGACGGAGGTGGCGACAGCAGCTCGAGCCACGACGCCGACTTTTCTGCCGACCAGGAGCCAGAAGGATGGGTTGCTCGACCCATCACTCGCGACGCTGCTCGCGATTGTCACTTCCACGATGCGCTCGACACCCTGCTACGTCGGGCACTTGACCGGCGTACTTGGTCTATCGAGTATCGCTGTGTGGTCTACCAGCATAGTCGCGGGGTCTACCCAGACTGCTGGGAGGTGACCTGCTTGGTGCGCCATCCGGAGAACAGCATCTAGGGTGCGGAGGTCTGCTCAGAGCACTATTCCATCTCTGAGCGGGACTCAGCTGAGGCGGCAATGCAAGATGCCGCACGGTGTGCGCTTTCGCACTACTGCTCAGTGCTCGGTGGGGTAGCTGATGGTCTGAACCTGAAGTATTACCCCCACTGTCCATCTGGCAGCACAGGAGGCGTGATTGTCTCACCTATTGGTGAGGACAATCCTAGGTTGAGCAGCACAGTCAACCTAGCCGCCGTGCTAAACACGGAGCTGGACCATGCATTAGATGAGCTGAGTAGGGCTCGTGCTGAGATCGCCCAGCTGTGGGCTGAGCGCGCGGAACGTCGTCACCTGTATGATGGTTCCCCCGCTCCCGTCGGGACTCAGCACCCGTACCGCTCACCTCGGCGTGGACACCAGTCTTATGGCAACCCTGACTGCAAGACCAAGACAAATTTAGAGCCATAGATCGTTAGAGTCAGATCCTGTAATTAATACGAAATATATACATAAAAGCTATAGTCCTAGCATTAGTCTCGCTCTTAGTTAGTCTTAGTTAGACAGGGTAGTTTGCTATATCCTGTGCATTTATGTTTGTCACGATGAACTATGTTTGATTTGGATCTTTGTAATGACTGTCACCAGGATGTGGGTATCCCCTGCATTTTGGTTTACCTGTTATATGTTAATGGAGTTAGCTATTTAGTTGGGAAGCCTTTTATTCCACTTTCCTCTTTATCTGAGAAGTTGTGTTGGTCTGTGTTGGAGATCAGTGAAGATGCTCATCTGTTCAGCGTTGTGGAGAATTCTATACTCTTTTCTTATGCTGCAAGATTTGCAAGATCAGTTCTGATGTGTGGTTGCATTCTGCAGATGTCAGAAAACAGGCGCAGAGGAGGAAGGTGTGCTCAGCAGGAGCGGCCAGCTCAGCAGGATGAGGTACCCCAGCAACAGCACCTGCCGCCCCCGCCCCCGATGTCCATCGAGCAGATGTTTCTGATGCAGACTCAGGCAGTTCAAGCTATTGGTCAGACTCTGGCCACTATTCAGCAGCAGCAGCAGCCACCACCTCAGCCTCAGATGCCTCAGATGCCCAGGGACAAGCGTGCTGAATTCATGAGAGGTCATCCCCCAACGTTCGCTCACTCTTCTGACCCCATGGATGCTGAAGACTGGCTGCGCACTGTGGAGCGGGGGTTGCATACCGCTCAGTGTGATGACAGGGAGAAAGTCCTGTATGGTCCCCGTCTGTTGAGAGGAGCAGCTCAGTCATGGTGGGAGTCTTATCTCGCCACCCATGCCCACCCCGACACCATCACCTGGGAAGAGTTTAGAGGAAGCTTTCATCAGTACCATGTTCCTGCAGGTCTGATGACAGTGAAGAAGGAAGAGTTCCTGGCCCTCAAGCAAGGGTCATCGTTTGTCAGTGAGTACCGGGACAGGTTTCTACAGTTGTCTCGCTATGCACCTAAAGATGTCAACACCGATGCCAAGCGACAGTATCGTTTCCTGAGAGGCTTGGTTGACCCTCTGCAGTATCAGCTGATGAATCATACCTTCCCGACATTCCAACACCTGATCGACAGAGCAATCATGACAGAGAGGAAGCGTAAGAAGATGGAGGATCGCAAACGCAAGATCAGTGGACCCCAGCCTGGAAGCAGCAATCGTCCTTGTTTCTCAAGCAATCAACCTCAGCAATTCAGGCAGAACCAGCGTCCACCTCAGCAGCAGCAGCAGTTCCAAAGGCAGTATCCTCAACACTAGTATCAGAATCGTCAGAACAATTAGTGAGGAGGAGGTTAGTTCCAGAGGCAGAATCAACAGGCACCTCGTCTTCCTGCCCCAGCAAACCAGCAGAATAATCAAGCAGCACCAGCTCAGGTTGGAAACAGAGCATGTTTCCACTGTGGAGAGCAAGGCCATTGGGTGATGCAATGTCCGAAGAAGGCAGCCCAGCAGCAGTCAGGCCCCAATGCCCCAGCAAAGCAGAATGTGTCTCAGCCTGGAGCAGGCAACCGCTCTCAGCCACGCTATAATCATGGGAGACTGAACCACTTGGAGGCTGAAGCAGTTCAGGAGACCCCCGACATGATAGTAGGTATGTTCCCAGTCGACTCCCATATTGCAGAAGTGTTATTTGATACTGGAGCAACGCATTCTTTCATTACTACATCATGGGTAGAAGCACATAATCTTCCAATTACTACCATGTAAACCCCCATTCAAATTGACTCAGCCGGTGGTAGAATTCGAGCTGATAGCATTTGTTTGAATGTAAGTGTGGAAATAAGGGGATAGCGTTTCCCATTAATCTCATAGTAATGGGTACTCAGGGAATAGATGTCATCCTAGGGATGAATTGGCTAGATAAGTATCAGGCAGTTATCAGTTGTGATAAGAGGACAATCAAGTTAATGTCCCCACTTGGAGAGGAAGTGGTGACCGAGTTAGTCCCGCCTGAGCCAAAGAAAGGAAGTTGTTATCAGATGGCTGTCGATAGCAGGGAAGCAGACCCAATTGAGAGTATCAAGGTTGTGTCCGAGTTCCCAGACGTGTTTCCAAAGGACTTACTAGGTATGCCACCAGAGTGGAAAGTTGAGTTTGCCATAGAGCTTCTTCCTGGAACCGCCCCTATCTTCAAGAGAGCTTACAGAATATCTAGGCCAGAGTTGGTTGAGCTTAAGAAGCAGATCGATGAGCTGTTAGAGAAAGGTTACATCCGGCCAAGCACCTCGCCTTGGGCCACCCTCGTCCTATTTGTGGAGAAGAAAGATGGCACCAAAAGGATTGTATCGATTATCGAGCTCTGAATGAGGTCACCATCAAGAACAAGTACCCCTTGCCCAGAATAGAAGATCTGTTCGACCAGTTAAGAGGAGCCAGCGTGTTCTCCAAGGTAGATCTAAGGTTAGGATATCATCAGCTCAGGATCCGACCTTCAGACATTCCGAAGACGGCATTCATTACCAAGTATGGGTTGTATGAGTTCACTGTGATGTCTTTCGGTCTAACAAATGCACCGGCCTTCTTCATGAACCTGATGAACAGTGTATTCATGGATTATCTTGATAAGTTTGTGGTGGTATTTATTGATGACATTCTGATATATTCTCAAAGCGAAGAAGAGCATGCAGATCATTTAAGGATGGTATTGCAGAGATTGCGAGATCACCAGCTGTATGCAAAGTTGAGCAAGTGTGAGTTCTGGATCAGTGAAGTTCTGTTCTTGGGTCACATAATCAACAAAGAAGGATTGGCCGTGGATCCAAAGAAAGTGGCAGACATTCTGAACTGGAAAGCGCCAACAGATGCCCGAGAAATCAAGAGCTTCATTGGAATGGCCAGATATTATCGGCGATTCATTGAAGGGTTTTCGAAGATTGCGAAACCAATGACAGCTTTGCTAGGCAACAAGGTTGAGTTCAAGTGGACCCAGAAATGTCAAGAGGCCTTTGAAGCGCTGAAAGAGAAGTTGACTACAGCGCCTGTCTTAGTCTTGCCTGATGTGCACAAGCCCTTCTCGGTGTATTGTGATGCTTGTTACACTGGTTTGGGATGTGTGTTGATGCAAGAGGGAAGAGTTGTGGCTTACTCGTCCCGACAGCTGAAGGTTCATGAGCAGAATTACCCAATCCATGACCTAGAATTGGCAGCAGTGGTTCACGCACTGAAGACATGGAGGCACTATCTGTATGGGCAGAAATGTGATGTTTACACAGACCATAAGAGTCTGAAGTACATATTCACTCAGTCAGAGCTGAATATGAGGCAAAGAAGATGGTTAGAGTTGATCAAAGACTATGAGTTGGAGATTCACTACCATCCAGGCAAAGCGAACATAGTGGCAGATGCCTTAAGCAGGAAGAGTCAAGTCAATCTGATGGTCACTCGTCCAATGCCTTATGAGTTGGCCAAAGAGTTTGACAGGTTGAGTCTTGGATTTCTAAATAATTCGCGAGGAGTCGCAATTGAGTTGGAACCTACCCTAGAGCGGGAAATCAAAGAAGCACAGAAGAATGATGAGAAGATCAGTGAGATCCGGCGACTGATTCTGGAAGGCAAAGGCAAAGATTTTCAGGAAGATGCAGAAGGTGTGATATGGTTCAAAGACCGCTTGTGTGTTCCTAATGTCCAGTCTATTCGGGAGTTGATCCTCAAGGAAGCTCATGAGACAGCTTATTTGATTCATCCTGGAAGCGAGAAGATGTATCAGGATCTGAAGAAGAAATTCTGGTGGTATGGAATGAAGAGGGAAATCGCAGAGCATGTGGCTATGTGCGATAGTTGTCGGCGGATCAAGGCAGAGCACCAGAGACCAGCTGGATTGTTGCAACCGTTGCAAATTCCTCAGTGGAAATGGGATGAAATCGGTATGGACTTCAGTCCGCAGGTAGCACACTTGGACTTTTCTTGGATCTTCTTAATGTCTTCTTTTGAGGTGTTGCTTTCCCCAATTCCTTAGTCCAAGTAAATCTTGCATTCTGTGAACTACAAACATAAACACTAGAAAACTTATTAGTTCACGGATTGTGTTGATCATCAAACACCAAAACTCAATTAGCCAAATGGCCCGGGGTCCATTTTCCTTACATGTATAAAGTAACATGATCAAAGGCATAGAACACATGTATGCTTTAGATCAATCCAAGTTACGCGAATCTAAGACATTTAGCTCACTATGCAACCTGCAAAACCTTTTCTCATCTAAAGGCTTGGTGAATATATCAGCTAGCTGGTTCTCGGTGTTAATATGGTACACCTCGATATCTCCCTTTTGCTGGTGGTATCTCACGAAGTGATGCTGGATGTCTATGTGCTTAGTGCGGCTGTGTTCAACAGGATTATCCGCCATGCGGATTGCACTCTCATTGTCACATAGGAGTGGGACTTTGCTCAGATTATAGCCAAAGTCCCTGAGGGTTTGCCTCATCCAAAGTAGTTGCACGCAACACTGTTCTGCGGCAACATACTCGACCTCAGCGGTAGATAGGGCAATGGAGGTTTGTTTCTTTGAACTCCAAGACACTAGGGACCTTCCTAGGAATTGGCACATCCCTGATGTACTCTTCCTATCAACCTTGCACCCGGCATAATCGGAGTCTGAATATCCAATCAAGTCAAAGGTAGACCCCTTTGGATACCAGATCCCGAAGCAAGGCATAGCGACTAAATACCTAAGAATTCGCTTAACGGCCACAAGGTGACATTCCTTGGGGTCGAATTGAAATCTAGCACACATGCATACACTAAGCATAATGTCTGGTCTACTAGCATATAAATAAAGCAAGGAACCTATCATAGACCGATATGCCTTTTGATCAACGGACTTACCTCCTTTGTTGAGGTCGACATGCCCGTCGATTCCCATCAGTGTCTTCGCGGGCTTTGCGTCCTTCATCTCAAACCTCTTGAGAAGGTCTTGAGTGTACTTCGTTTGGGAGAGGAAGGTGCCATCCTTGAGTTGCTTCACTTGGAACCCAAGGAAGTAGGTCAACTCGCCCATCATCGACATCTCAAACTTTTGAGTCATCACCCTACTAAACTCTTCACAAGATTTTTGGTTAGTAGAACCAAATATTATGTTATCAACATAAATTTGGCATACAAAAAGATCACCGTCACAAGTCTTAGTGAAAAGAGTGGGATCGGCTTTCCCAACCTTGAAAGCATTAGCAATTAAGAAATCTCTAAGGCATCCATACCATGCTCTTGGGGCTTGCTTAAGTCCATAGAGTGCCTTAGAGAGCTTAAAAACGTGGTCGGGATACCTGTCATCCTCAAAGCCAGGGGGTTATTCCACGTATACCTCCTCCTTGATTGGCCCATTGAGGAAAGCGCTCTTCACATCCATTTGAAACAACCTGAAAGAGTGGTGAGAGGCATAGGCTAATAATATTCGAATTGACTCTAGCCTAGCCACAGGAGCAAAAGTCTCCTCGAAATCCAAACCTACGACTTGGGCATAACCTTTTGCCACAAGTCGAGCCTTGTTTCTTATCACCACCCTGTGCTCGTCTTGCTTGTTGCGGAACACCCACTTGGTGCCCACAACATTTTGCTTCGGACGTGGCACCAGGCTCCAAACTTCATTTCATTTGAAGTTGTTGAGCTCTTCCTGCATGGCCAACACCCAGTCCGGATCTTGCAAGGCCTCTTCTACCCTGAAAGGCTCAATAGAAGAGACAAATGAGTAATGCTCACAAAAATTAGCTAAACGTGAGCGAGTTGTTACTCCCTTGCTTATGTCACCCAGAATCTGATCGACGGGGTGATTTATTTGGATCATCTCTCGGACTTGAGTTGGAGGGGCCAGTGGTGCTTCTTCCTCCATAACTTGTTCTTCTTGTGCTCCCCCTTGATCACGCGCTTCTTCTTGAGGAACCTGTCCATCATCTTGAGTTGGGGGATGCACCATTGTTGAGGAAGAAGGCTGATCTTGCTCCTGTTGTTCCTGTAGTCACACATCTCCAATCGCCATCGTGCGCATTGCGGTCGTTGGAACATCATCTTCATCTATGTCATCAAGATCAACTTGCTCTCTTGGAGAGCCATTAGTCTCATCAAATACAATGTCGCTAGAGACTTCAACCAAACCCGATGATTTGTTGAAGACTCCATACGCCTTTGTATTTGAGTCATACCCTAATAAAAACCCTTCTACTGCCTTGGGAGCAAATTTAGAATGTCTACCTTTCTTCACCAAAATGTAGCATTTGCTCCCAAAGACTCGAAAGTAAGAAACGTTGGGTTTGTTACCGGTAAGAAGTTTGTAGGAGGTCTTCTTGAGGAGGCAATGCAGATATAGCCGGTTTATGGCGTGGTAGGCTGTGTTCACAGCTTCCGACCAAAATCGCTCGGGAGTCTTGAACTCTCCAAGCATCGTCCTCGCCATGTCGATAAGCGTCCTGTTCTTCCTCTCTACCACACCGTTTTGCTGTGGTGTGTAGGGAGCAGAGAACTCGTGCTTGACGCCTTCCTCCTCAAGATACTCCTCCACTTGCAGTTTCTTGAACTCGGACCCGTTGTCGCTTCTTATCTTTTTCACCTTGAGCTCAAATTCATTTTGAGCCCTCCTTAGAAAGCGCTTTAGGGTCCCTTGGGTTTCTGATTTATCCTGCAAAAAGAACACCCAAGTGAAGCGGGAAAAATCATCAACAATTACTAGACCATACTTACTTCCCCCGATGCTAAGGTAGGCGACGGGTCCGAAGATGTCCATGTGAAGAAGCTCCAGTGGTCTTGATGTTGTCATCACATTCTTGTTGTGATGAGTGCTTCCCACCTGTTTCCCTGCCTGACAAGCTGCACAAGGTTTATCTTTTTTGAAACATACATTGGTTAGTCCTAACACATGTTCTCCCTTTAGAAGTTTATGAAGGTTCTTCATCCCAACATATGCTAGACGACGATGCCACAGCCAGCACATGCTAGTCTTAGCTATTAAGCATGCATCTAGATCGGCCTCTAAAAGGGAATTAGGCTTACACCTATTTCCTAAACTAATTTTGGTGGTTGAATTGCCCAACACAAATCTTTGGACTAACTAGTTTGCCCAAGTTTATAAGTTCTACAGGTACCAAAGGTTCACAATAAGCCAATAAAAAGATCAAGAGAAAGGGTTCAAACAAAGGAGCAAGGGACAACCGAAGGCACCTTGGTCTGGCGCACCGGACTGTCCGGTGCACCACCGGACAGTGTCCGGTGCACCAGGGAAGATCGACTTCAAACTCTTCACCTTCGGGAATTCTCGGAGCCGGCGCGCTATAATTCACCGGACTGTCCGGTGTACACCGAACAGTGTCCGGTGCTCCAAGAGGACGCAGATCCGAACTCGCCAGTCTCGGGAATTCGCATCAGCTGCTCCGTTATAATTCACCGGACTGTCCGGTGTATCTGCAGAGCAACGGCTACTTCGGCGCCAACGGTCACCTGCAGGCGCTCTGCAGGCGCATTTAATGCGCGCCAGAGCACGCAGAAGTCAGGCACGCGCGAATAGGCGCATCGGACATTCTACAGTTCATGTCCGGTGCGCCACCGGTCATCCAGGCGGGTCCAGCAACAGAGCTCCAACGGTCGGAACCCTAACGGCCGGGTGACGTGGCTGTCGCACCGGACATGTCCGGTGTGCACCGGACTGTCCGGTGCGCCATACGACAGATAGCTTCCACCAAACGGCTAGTTTGGTGGTTGGGGCTATAAATACCCCCAACCACCCCACATTCAAATCATCCAAGTTTTCCCACTTCAACTACTTACAAGAGCTCTAGCATTCAATTCTAGACACACCAAAGTGATCAAATCCTCTCCAAACTCCACACAACGCCCTAGTGATTAGTGAGAGAGATTTGCTTGTGTTCTTTTGAGCTCTTGCGCTTGGATTGCTTTCTTTCTTCTTTGATTCTTCATTGCGATCAAACTCACTTGTAATTGAGGCAAGAGACTGAGAGCACCTAGAGGGGGGGGGGGGTGAATAGGTGATCCTGTAAAAACTTCAAACTTAAGCCACAAAAACTTGTTAAGCGTTAGCACGATTAATGCCAAGTGGCTAAGGTGAAGTCTCAACAAAACACAATACCACAAGAATCAAGCACAGAGGGACACAGTGGTTTATCCCGTGGTTCGGCCAAGCCAATGCTTGCCTACTTCCACGTTGTGGCGTCCCAACGGACGAGGGTTGCAATCAACCCCTCTCAAGCGGTCCAAAGACCCACTTGAATACCACGTTGTTTTGTTGTTCCTTTCACTATCCCGTTTGCAAGGAATCTCCACAAATTGGAGTCTCTTGCCCTTACAAGTATATGATCACAAAGAAAGCACAGAGTAAGGGAGGGAAGCAACACACACAAATCCACAGCGAAACGCGCACACACACGGCCAAGAATCGAGCTCACAAGAGTTTCACACAGTTCTCACTAGAACAGAGCTCGAAACACTTAGAATGACAATCAAATGCGCAGAGATTGAGTGTGGATGATCAAGAATGCTCAAAGGTTGCTTATGTTTCTCCTCCATGCGCCTAGGGGCTCCTTTTATAGCCCCAAGGCAGCTAGGAGCCGTTGAGAGCAATTCTGGAAGGCTATCCTGGCCTTCTGTCGACGGGGGCACCGGACAGTCCGGTGCACACCGGACACTGTCCGGTGCCCGATTTGTTTCCTTTTCTGGCGCTTCCGACCGTTGGAAGACTGCCGTAGATCTGCGAGCCGTTGGCGCACCGGACAGTCCGGTGCACACCGGACAGTCCGGTGCCGTCTTCCGACCGTTGGCTCGGCCACGTGTCCCGCGCGGATTGCGCGGCCGACCGTTGGCCCTGGCCGACCGTTGGCTCACCGGACAGTCCGGTGCACACCGGACAGTCCGGTGAATTTTAGCCGTACGCCGTCGGCGAATTCCCGAGAGCAGCCAGTTCGAGTTGAGGCAGCCTGGCGCACCGGACACTGTCCGGTGCACACCGGACAGTCCGGTGCTCCAGACCGAGCTGAGACTTGGCTACACACAGCCAAGTCATTCTCTCCCCTTTTCTCTTTTTCTTCTTTCTGTTCCTAACACTTAGACAAATATATTAGTACACAAAACCAATGTACTAAGGATTAGAAACATACCTTTACTCCATGATTTGTACTTTGTCCCATTTTACAATTAGGCACCTGTGTTGGGCACTAAATCACCAAAATACTTAGAAATGGCCCAAGGACACATTTCCCTTTCAATCTCCCCCTTTTTGGTGATTTATGCCAACACAACATAAAGCAAGTTGAACAAGTACAAAAACACTTCAAATAAGAACTCAAATTTATTTTGAATCAATTTTGGCATATATGGATCATCCTTTGCCACCACTTGGTTTGTTTTTGCAAATCAAACTCAAATCTCTATCTCTAAGTTAAACACACATGTTGAAGCACAAAGAGAGTCATTCCAAAAGAGATTGATCAAAGCTTTCAAAAACTCCCCCTATTTCCTATAAACGATACTTCTCCCCACAAGAAGCCAACTTTTGACAAGAGAGACAACATAAGAATTTTGACAAACCAAAAACTCTATTCTACTATTTTCAAATCTCTCAAGTGGTAGCTGATCCATTTATTGCTTTGGCCTTTATTTTCTCCCCCTTTGGCATCAAGCACCAAAACGGGATCAATCTTGGCCCTTTAACCCCATTGCCTCACCAAAATCTTCACTTAAGAGCAAATGGCAATAAGAGTTAATGAGATGGACTTGGAGTAAGTTACCCCTCATCGGAGTGCAGTGGAAGTCTTGCATGGTCCAAGTCCACCTTTTCCCTTTCAATTCTCCTTTGAGACTAAATCGGACAAACTCAACATATGGTTAGTCTCAAAGGGTCAAGTTGTAACACATCTCCCCCTAAACATGTGCATCACTTTGCAACGGACTTGTGAGGTCCAGGGAGTGTTTGTACAACTTGAGCACCATAATAAGCAACAATATGCAGAAGGGAACATGATCAAAAGCATGAATACAGTATGCTACAATTCAATCCAAGTTCCGCGAATCTAAGACATTTAGCTCACTACGCAGCCTGCAAAAGGTCTTCTCATCTAAAGGCTTGGTGAAGATATCGGCTAGCTGGTTCTCGGTGCTAACATAAAACACTTCGATATCTCCCTTTTGCTGGTGGTCTCTCAGAAAGTGATGCCGGATGTCAATGTGCTTTGTGCGGCTGTGCTCAACAGGATTTTCCGCTATTCGGATAGCACTCTCATTATCACATAGGAGTGGGACTTTGCTCAGATTGTAGCCAAAGTCCCTGAGGGTTTGCCTCATCCAAAGTAGTTGCGCGCAACACTGATGTTGGGGGCCTTCGTCCTCCGAAGGTCCTCAAAAACATGATTTGACAATGTTTTCCAAGTGGATTATATGAACAGGTATTTTCGGATTCAGAATTATGGATATGGAGCACGACCAGGACGAAGCCTGAACCAGACGAAGGTCGAGGGCGGCCGAAGCTGTGCGCAGGGAAGCTTCGGCGCGTTGGCATACGAGAGAACCGACTTAAAGATGAAAAGACTTCGGGGGCCTCGACAGATTTCCATAAACTGTTAGCAAATGTAATGGACATGAATGTAATTTTACGTGGGCTGCGTCCCGCGTCTATAAATAGATGAACAGTACTCCCGTACTGTTCACGCTGACTGGGCATTCTGCTTTTGCACCACGCTTGTATTCTATACCTTCTTTCAGGACCGAAGGTACATTTGTAATTTGAAATCATTTCTATTTTTCCATGTTAATAAAATAGAAATGATTTTATGTTGTTTATATTATATTTCGTGCTTTATATGAGTCCTTCGTCATTACTCGTTGTAGTTACGAAGGTACGTCCCTCATGACCTTCGTCCGAAACTCATTATTTCCCGAAGGGATATAATGTTTCGAAGGACGAAGGACTTTAACATTTAACACTTTTTATGTTGCCTTGTTCTTAACCCTTAGCATTTGAGAACAAGTCCCCAACATTGGCGCCCACCTCCGGTGAACTCACTTCCACTTCGAGCTTTTTTGAACACCTTCGGAAGCTATGGCGCCGAAGAAAGCTTCAGCGACTGGGGCTTCAGCACTGCAACCGCTGGACCACAACCAGGAGACCGTCTCTCTTCGGGAGGCCCGAAGCCAGAAGAGAAAGGCTGTCAGCCCAACACTTCAGGAAGAAGAGCTAGACCAAGAAATCAGGGATATGGAGATGCTACACCAACAAGTACAAAGGAAGAAGGAGAAGATGGCCCGCCTAGCTGAGTTGCAAAGGCAGATAGACGAAGCCTCTGAGGAAGTCCGCCATCTTACTCACGATGAGCAGAACAGAAGGCCTCATCAGAAAGACCTTCATCAGGAGGGCTTCGTCAACGAAGATGACTGGTATGATAATTTCCATCAGGGAAATTTTGTTTTTGATGATGCTTCTCCTCTGTCTGCTGAGCTGCAGGCTACACCTTGGCCTTCATCCTATAAGCCACCCCAGCTTCCCATGTTTGATGGTCACTCCGACCCGAAACAATTCTTGATGAGCTACGAAGCAACGGTGTCTTCGTACGGGGGCAATGCTGCAGTCATGGCGAAGTCTTTCGTCATGGCCGTCAGGAATGTTGCTCAGACCTGGTATTCCTCCCTTCGGCCAGGAACAATAACTTCATGGCAGAAGCTGAAGGATATGTTATTGACCAGCTTTCAAGGATTTCAGACGAAGCCGGTCACAGCTCAAGCCCTGTTCCAGTGTATTCAGGATCACGAAGAGTACCTTCAGGCGTATGTCCGAAGGTTTTTACGATTGAGGGCGCAGGCACCAACGGTGCCCAATGAAATTGTTATCGAAGCCATGATCAAGGGGCTTCGTCCTGGGCCTGCAGCTCAATACTTTGCTAGAAAGCCTCCTCAGACCTTGGAGAAATTGCTCCAAAAGATGGATGAGTACATTCGTGCTGACAATGACTTTCGTCAAAGAAGGGAGGAGGCCTTCAGATTTTCTGAAATGACCAGGGGCTTCGGAGGAAGATACTACCCGAGACATGTCCGTTCTATCCACAACACTCAGAATGATGATAAGGGGAGTCAGAACAGACCGCAATGCTCATCACAGGCTTCGGGGCAACAACAAACTTCCTTCCGGCCACCAGCTCCAAGAGGCAGAGGCGCCAGGGGCTTCGGCGGAAGATTCGGAGATCAGCCAAGGAGACTGTTTTGCTTGTTCTGTGGAGAAGGCAAGGGCCATACCACTAGGTCGTGCCATATTACAATCCAGAAGCAAAAGGAAATTGCCGAAGCTGCATCTCAGCAAGCTCAGCCGAAGCAGGTCATGCATACTGCTTCGTATCATTCGCCTTATGTCCCACAATACATAGACAACCACCCTGCAGCTTCTGTAGCTTCGGCAAGTCAACCTCAAGCTTCCTGGCAACAGCTTCCGCCCCCACCTCCATTGCAGCAAGGCCAACAGCCAGAAGGGAGTCAATACACTCCACATCAGAGGGACTTCAGAGAGCAGTCCGAAGCTCGCACAGTTAACAGCACTGTGCCAGAGTCGAAGCACATATATTGACACATATCCTACCTTTGATAGCACTCTTTCCTATTCAGTTTTATTTTCTGTGAAGCAAAAAAACATTGGTAGTTTTCATGTAATAATTTCGTTGTTTTCCGCGAGGAAGATCTATTTGATCCACAAGCTTAAATTGCTGAAGCTTAAAATTTTTTCCGTTACCAAGGAGGAACTTCGAATTAAAAATCCTTCGGAGTAACAGAAAGTCGTTCTAAGGAACGCAGCGTAAGTTTGCGAAGTCACAAAAAGTCGTTCCAAAGGGAGCGCAGTGTAAGTTTTCTGCTCAGAAGTCGTTCCTAAAGGAATGCAGAGCCTACAGCGAAAAGTCAACGCTGATACCGCCTAAGTAAAAGGCGAAGAAGCTCCTAAGGGAGGCTTACAGCGAAAAGTCAACGCTGATACCGCCTAAGTAAAGGGCGAAGAAGCTCCTAAGGGAGGCTTACAGCGAAAAGTCAACGCTGAGATCGTCTAAGTAAAAGACGAAGAAGCTCCGAAGACGTTCCTAAGGGAATGCAGAGCTTACGAATATATTTTATGAGTATCTTCGGAACAGATGTCACATGCATAGCATAACATCATCACATCATTTTGCACAACATAAGCATCATACATCATATTGCATTTGGCAAAAGAAAGTGACACTCTCAACCTTCGAAAGGATGCTATGAGAAAGTGATATCGAAATTGTATAGCTTCGGATTACAGCTTCGGAGAATATTTTTATGAAACATGGGTGAGCTTTTTCAGATCAATATTGAGATTGCATAACCTCGGAGTATAGCTTCGGATAATGATTTCACGAAGCATGGGTGTCATTCATCAGAATAATTTTAACAAAGAATGTCTTCTTCACGAAGCATGAAAAGAAGGGAAGGTGTTTTTTCGCCGAAGGCTCAAAAAGGTATGTATATAGAGTTTCATGCATCGTGAAGAATTGAATAATGAAAAGAAACTTGTATATTACATCCAAATGTACAAAATATTACACAGACCACAATTTAAATGTTTTTCTAATAGCATCTAGTCCTCTCTTAATACTGCTTCGGCGACTTCATTTAAAAGTTGGTCAACAACTTTGTCCATGATAGCTTCGGCCATTTGTTTGATTTCTTCATCTCCTTTTGTCTGTGGGTCGGCAGTCAACCCAGCAGCTTCTGAGGGAAGAGAACATTTCTTCATCACTATTACAAACTACGTGCAGAGTTTGAAACAAAAATTACAACACAATAAGAATAACTAATTAATACCTAATTGCCTTTCGGGTTCCGTACTCTTTTCAGTAGTTTCCGCCACTTTTCTAGCATCATGGATGCCTTTTTCACTCCTTTGGATAATCTCTTGCGCCATTCCTCGGCCGCCGTCGTTCCAGATATCCGTAAAAAATTTGCCGCCAACCACGCTTGCTTCGGCTGAGGGATCCTTAATGTCTTCGGAAGATAAGGCAGCTTCGGACTGAGCAAGAAATTTTACATGATCGCAACCTTTCTTCTCTAAGACAGAGGCAATTCCTCTGGCGCCCGAAAAAGCGCAAATATCGCCACGGCTGCTCAGGATCTCCTCGAAGGCCTCTGCTTCGTGACTAATCCATTCCAGTGGACCTTCGGGATTGCCTCGAGAGAAATTCTCTTCGCTGGAGAAGGCGCCCACGCTGGCAAAGCTGGCTTTAATTTTATTCACACATTCTATAGATTTGACATAACATTTACCCTGAGATGTACGAAGCTCTTTAACTCTCAACTCCAATTTGTTGACCATATGATCGCTGAGTTCTCGTTTTGTCTCCTCAAGAACGCGCTCCTCTCTAGCTCTAGTCAGCTGTTTCTGAAGATCTTTAATTTCGCGCTTGTGGGCTTCGGCCTGGGTTTTTGAAGCAGCTTCATCCTTTTTTACTTTGTCTATCAGCGTAAGAAGAATTTTATCCTTTTCTAGAGCTTCGTTTCTCAATTTGATAACTTCGGAGCGCAAATTGTTGAACGCAATCTCATAACTTTCATCTTCGGCGCTCTTTTGCGCTCTCAGCGCGTTGCTTAAGATCAGGCCCTATACGAAAAAGAATTCATATAAGAAGAAACGAATGTGTCGTGTAAAAAATATATAATAATAATACAAGAGGGTTTTCTTTTCAAGCGTTAAATTCCCATACCTTCAGGCTGTTGTACGCAAGACTGTCTGCGAGATCTTCTTTTGTCATGGCGCTTAACCCAGATTCGAGCTTCGGAAAACCAATACTCCTGGCCATTTCTCGGCAGACAGAGAGCTCTTTGTTGTCAGGCAGGCAGTATAAAAAATCATCTTCATTTGTCCCATTGAATATTACTGCCCCCTTTGGATATTTTAGCTCCTTTGCATAATGCTTAGCTTCATGAGTTTCTTCTTCAGATAATTTTTCCCCGAAGCATGTCGTATGATGTAATCACACATGCTGACAGGCGCTTCGGGGATGGCAGTGTCAGTCTCTTCAATTGAAATTGGTTCTGGTACTTTTATTGCTTCGGCTTCCAAAGTTTGTTCCCTGAAGGGCTCTGAAGGCCCAGCTTCAGCTTCGGCTTGTTGCGTCGGAGCTTCAGAGGAAGCTTCAGCAATTTCAACACTCTTTTTTGGAGTTGTGCTTGAAGACTTAATTGTCTCCAAGACATCTAGTACATTTACCATTCTCTTCCTTTTTGGGGTCACCATTGGACCCTTTTGGATTTTTGCTGCTTCGACATTTACTACAGGACTTAAAATTTCTGATGTTTTTTCCTTAGACAGATTTTTCGCTTCTTCCATTTTTTCTGTCAATGGTGCTTTGGCCATCTCTGCAACTTCTGGCAGCAAGGTTGGCTGTTCAGCTTCGGCAGCCGAAGAAGTTTCTCCAGTGAACTCAGGCACCGAAGCTGGTTCAATATGGCGTGGTCGGTGTGTAAGGACCTTCAACCTTTTTCCTTTTGGTTCTGGCTCGCTAGGAGCGGTTCCAGCTTCTTCTTTTTCAGAGATTATGTTTTTCCTTTTTTGCCTTCGGATGGGATAACAATAATCAGGGTAGAAGAACCCGACTGCATCAAACACTCGGTTCAGCCTCTTCTTTTTTCGGCCTCCGAAGGCTGCTGATAATGCAGTATTTTCAGCCTTCGAATATGCCCCAAGTAATTCATCACTTAACGTTTCAATGCTTTTCAGCCACTCATCATCAGGTTCAATAAATTTATCTGCATATTTGAATGTGTACTTTAGTCTGACTAGTCCGCCTTCGTCGGACTCTTTGATGGTTTCCTTCGGCATTTCCCACTTTTCTGCAAGTGGCCATACCCTGAAGGCGATGTGTTCTTGGACCAAATCCCTCGTCCCAATAAACGAGCAAACTACCCCGAAGGCTCTTTGGCATTCTTCGGCGGCTTCGTCCATTTCGATCTTCGGCCTTCGAAGACCGAAGCGTTGCCAGATTGGGTGCATAATAATACTCTTCACATTCTCTTGAGCTGTTAGATCATTCTTTACATAAAACCATTCAGTCATCCAGGCTCCGGGCCACCTCTTCCGAAAGGTCGGCACAGGGCAGCTTGAACCGGAGCGGGCGCCGAAGCTGTAGCACCCAAAGTTGTTGTGGTATTGCTCTTTTCCCCAGGGCTTCGTCTCGTATAATAACTCATGAATGTTGCAGAAGCTTTTAGCGTTCGGTTCCAAACCTTGGCTTCTTGCAGCCCAGACAAAAATCCCCATTCTTATAATAGCTTCGGGAGTGAGTTGATGAAGGTAAACTTGGAATGTTTTTAGTACCTCAACAACAAAATTGCTCAGGGGGAATCGAAGCCCAGCCCTGAGGAAGCTTCGGAAAATCACAACTTCATCCTCTTCGGGGGTGGGAGAAGTCTTCTCCCCGGCATCAGCTCTCACAATAGATATGTCTCGGAAATATCGCCCCCTCATATTATCAATGTGACTCTGCTTGATGGTCGTTTTCCCAAAAACTGTGTGACTTGGTCGCCACGGTCGATCTTCGGCCTCTTCCCCACCACTTTCCACATCATAGCTGTCACTGTCATCAGAATCTTCAGATAAACCTTCGAGAATTTCCTTCGTAATTTTCTCCGTATTAGTCTCTGCCATCGCTATCAGGAACCCTAGATTCTTCTCCTCCTCGAGACTCAGCTTCGTCTCAGCAGGGATCTTCAGCTTCGTTTCAGCAGGGGTCTTCTTGCCTTCAGACATCTTCGGGAATGCTCAAAAATTCTTTCCGAGGCCGAAGCTTCGAAATCAAAAAGAACAGCAAATCTTAATGAACAAGCGCTAAAAATTTTAGTGGGCCGAAGCAAAAGGCAAGTATGCGTATCAAATGAGTTCGCGATGTGATCTTATTTATACACCTAGGGCGCTGAAAATTAAAAGGCCCCGCTTGTCAGTGAATGTTGCTATTCTAGCAAAGGGAAGGTGTTTTTTCGGACCTTCGGCTCAAGGCCTTCGTCCATATCGCAATCTGAATTTATTATTTACAAATTAATATTGCGAGGGGCTACTGTTGGGGGCCTTCGTCCTCCGAAGGTCCTCAAAAACATGATTTGACAATGTTTTCCAAGTGGATTATATGAACAGGTATTTTCGGATTCAGAATTATGGATATGGAGCACGACCAGGACGAAGCCTGAACCAGACGAAGGTCGAGGGCGGCCGAAGCTGTGCGCAGGGAAGCTTCGGCGCGTTGGCATACGAGAGAACCGACTTAAAGATGAAAAGACTTCGGGGGCCTCGACAGATTTCCATAAACTGTTAGCAAATGTAATGGACATGAATGTAATTTTACGTGGGCTGCGTCCCGCGTCTATAAATAGATGAACAGTACTCCCGTACTGTTCACGCTGACTGGGCATTCTGCTTTTGCACCACGCTTGTATTCTATACCTTCTTTCAGGACCGAAGGTACATTTGTAATTTGAAATCATTTCTATTTTTCCATGTTAATAAAATAGAAATGATTTTATGTTGTTTATATTATATTTCGTGCTTTATATGAGTCCTTCGTCATTACTCGTTGTAGTTACGAAGGTACGTCCCTCATGACCTTCGTCCGAAACTCATTATTTCCCGAAGGGATATAATGTTTCGAAGGACGAAGGACTTTAACATTTAACACTTTTTATGTTGCCTTGTTCTTAACCCTTAGCATTTGAGAACAAGTCCCCAACAACTGACCTGCGGCAACATACTCGGCCTCAGCGGTGGATAGGGCAACGGAGGTTTGTTTCTTAGAGTTCCATGACACCAGGGACCTTCCTAAGAATTGGCACGTCCCCGATGTACTCTTCCTATCGACCTTACATCCAGCATAGTCGGAATCTGAGTACCCAATCAAGTCAAAGTTAGACCCCTTTGGATACCAGATCCCGAAGCAAGGCGTAGCGACTAAATATCTAAGAATTCGCTTCACCGCCACCAAGTGACACTCCTTAGGATCGGATTGAAATCTAGCACACATGCATACGCTAAGCATAATATCCGGTCTACTAGCACATAAATAAAGTAAAGACCCTATCATTGACCGGTATGCTTTTTGATCAACGGACTTACCTCCTTTGTTGAGGTCGGTGTGTCCGTCGGTTCCCATCGGAGTCTTTGCGGGCTTGGCGTCCTTCATCCCAAACCGCTTCAGCAGATCTTGCGTGTACTTCGTTTGGGAGATGAAGGTGCCGTCCTTGAGTTGCTTCACTTGGAACCCAAGGAAGTAGTTCAACTCGCCCATCATCGACATCTCGAATTTCTGCGTCATTACCCTGCTAAACTCTTCACAAGACTTTTGATTAGTAGAACCAAATATTATGTCATCGACATAAATTTGGCATACAAACAAATCACCATCACATGTCTTTGTAAAAAGAGTTGGATCGGCTTTCCCAACCTTGAAAGCATTAGCAAGTAAGAAATCTCTAAGGCATTCATACCATGCTCTTGGGGCTTGTTTAAGTCCATAGAGCGCCTTAGAGAGTTTACACACGTGGTCGGGGTACCGCTCATCCTCGAAGCCAGGTGGTTGCTCCACGTACACCTCCTCCTTTATTGGCCCGTTGAGGAAAGCGCTCTTCACATCCATTTGGTACAACCTGAAAGAATGGTGAGCGGCATATGCTAGCAAGATACGAATGGACTCTAGCCTAGCCACAGGAGCAAAAGTCTCCTCAAAGTCCAAACCTGCGACTTGGGCATAACCTTTTGCCACAAGTCGAGCCTTGTTCCTTGTCACCACTCCGTGCTCGTCTTGTTTGTTGCGGAACACCCACTTGGTTCCCACAACATTTTGCTTGGGACGAGGCACCAGCGTCCAAACTTCATTGCGCTTGAAGTTGTTGAGTTCCTCCTGCATGGCCAACACCCAATCCGGATCTAGCAAGGCCTCCTCTACCCTGAAAGGCTCAATAGAGGAGACAAAGGAGTAATGTTCACAAAAATTAACTAATCGAGACCGAGTAGTTACTCCCTTGCTAATGTCACCCAGAATTTGGTCGACGGGATGATCCCTTTGAATCATCGCTCGAACATGGGTTTTAGGTACCCAACTCATGTTGGGTCCTGCAAGGTTAGCACAAATATCTTTAGGGACCCAAATGCAAGATTTATCTCCCTTGCATCTAGCCCCTAATTTCCTAGCAACAACCTTCTTACCCTTTCTACAAATAGCAAAGGAAGAATTACAAGCATAATAAATGGTAGAAGGTTCATTCACTACTTTCCTAGGAGCATGAATAACATTCTTTCTAGGTACATGAGCAATATCTCTCCTAGGCATATGTACAACATTTCTCCTATCATGCTTATAAGAAGAACTAGAAGCAAACATGGCATGAGAATCATAAACATGTGAATCAAAATCATTATAAGCATTTCTAGCATTTCTCTTATCATAATACATAAAAGCATGGTTCCTTTTAGCACTACTAGCCATAGGGGCCTTCCCTTTCTCCTTGACGAAGATGGGAGCCTTATGGCTTGTTAAGTTCTTGGCCTCTCTCTTGAAGCCAAGACCATCCTTAATTGAGGGGTGTCTACCAACCGTGTAGGCATCCCTTGCAAATTTTATCTTATCAACTTCACTTTTGCTAGTCTTAAGTTGAGCATTAAGACTAGCCACTTCATCTTTTAGTTTTGAAATTGAAACTAAGTGTTTGCTACAAGTGTTAACATCAAAATCCTTACACCTAGTGCAAATTGTAACATTTTCAACACAAGACTTAGATTTATTTGTTACTTCTAATTTAGCATTTAAATCATGATTAACACTTTATAAAGTAGCAATGGTTTCATGACAAGAAGATATTTCACTAGAAAGCACTTCATTTCTTTTCACTTCTAAAGCATATGATTTTTGTGCCTCTACAAACTTATCATGTTCATCATACAATAAATCCTCTTGCTTTTCTAAAAGCCTATCCTTTTCATTCAAAGCATCAATCAATTCATTGATTTTATCTATCTTAGATCTATCTAAGCCTTTGAACAAGCAAGAATAATCTATGTCATCATCGTCACTAGACTCACTATCACTAGAAGAAGCATAAGTGGAGTCTTGAGTACTTACCTTCTTCTCCCTTGCCATAAGGCAAGTGAGACGCTCGTTGGGGAAGAGAGCCGATTTGTTGAAGGCAGTGGCGGCGAGTCCTTCGTTGTCGGAGTCGGAGGAGGAGCAATCCGAGTCCCACTCCTTTCCTAGATGCGCCTCGCCCTTTGCCTTCTTGTATTGCTTCTTCTTCTCTCTTTTGTTCCCCTTTTCCTGGTCACTTTCATTATCGGGACAGTTAGCAATGAAATGACCAAGCTTACCGCATTTGAAGCATGAGCGCTTCCCCTTGGCTTTGGTCTTGCTTGGTTGTCCCTTGTGACCTTTAAGCACCGTCTTGAATCTTTTAATGATGAGAGCCATCTCTTCATCATTGAGTCCGGCCGCCTCAACTTGCGCCACCTTGCTAGGTAGCGACTCCTTGCTCCTCGTTGCCTTTAGAGCAATGGGTTGAGGCTCGTGGAGTGGTCCGTTCAACGCGTCGTCGACGTATCTTGCTTCCTTGATCATCATCCGTCCGCTCACGAATTTTCCAAGTACTTCCTCGGGCGTCATCATCGTGTACCTGGGATTCTCACGAATATTGTTCACGAGATGAGGATCAAGAACGGTAAAGGACCTGAGCATTAGGCGGACGACATCGTGATCCGTCCAACGCGTGCTTCCGTAGCTCCTTATTTTGTTGATAAGGGTCTTGAGCCGGTTGTACGTCTGAGTTGGCTCCTCTCCCCTTATCATGGCGAACCGTCCAAGCTCGCCCTCCACCAACTCCATCTTGGTGAGCATGGTGATGTCGTTCCCCTCGTGAGAGATCTTGAGGGTGTCCCATATCTGCTTGGCATTGTCCAAGCCGCTCACCTTATTGTACTCTTCCCTGCACAAAGATGCTAAGAGAACAGTAGTAGCCTGTGCATTTTTATGAATCTGTTCATTTATAAGCATAGGGCTATCCGAGCTATCGAATTTCATTCCGTTCTCCACAATCTCCCATATGCTAGGATGGAGAGAGAATAAGTGACTACGCATTTTGTGACTCCAAAATCCGTAGTCCTCTCCATCAAAGTGTGGGGGCTTGCCGAGTGGAATGGAGAGCAAATGTGAATGTGAACTTTGCGGAATACGCGAATAATCAAAAGAAAAGTTTGAGTTAACCGTCTTTTGTTTGTAGTCGTTGTGGTCCTCATCCTTTTGGGAAGAAGTAGACTCGTCGCTGTCGTAGTAGACGATCTCCTTGATGCGCCTTGTCTTCTTCTTCTTCCCTTCCTTCCGTCTTTGGCCCGAGCCGGAGTCGGTAGGCTTGTCGTCCTTCGGCTCGTTGACGAAGGTCTCCTTTTCTTTGTCGTTGATCACTATACCCTTCCCCTTAGGATCCATCTATTCAGGCGGTTAGTCCCTTTGTGAATAGAACGGCTCTGATACCAATTGAGAGCACCTAGAGGGGGGGGGGTGAATAGGTGATCCTGTAAAAACTTCAAACTTAAGCCACAAAAACTTGTTAAGCGTTAGCACGATTAATGCCAAGTGGCTAAGGTGAAGTCTCAACAAAACACAATACCACAAGAATCAAGCACAGAGGGACACAGTGGTTTATCCCGTGGTTCGGCCAAGCCAATGCTTGCCTACTTCCACGTTGTGGCGTCCCAACGGACGAGGGTTGCAATCAACCCCTCTCAAGCGGTCCAAAGACCCACTTGAATACCACGTTGTTTTGTTGTTCCTTTCACTATCCCGTTTGCAAGGAATCTCCACAAATTGGAGTCTCTTGCCCTTACAAGTATATGATCACAAAGAAAGCACAGAGTAAGGGAGGGAAGCAACACACACAAATCCACAGCGAAACGCGCACACACACGGCCAAGAATCGAGCTCACAAGAGTTTCACACAGTTCTCACTAGAACAGAGCTCGAAACACTTAGAATGACAATCAAATGCGCAGAGATTGAGTGTGGATGATCAAGAATGCTCAAAGGTTGCTTATGTTTCTCCTCCATGCGCCTAGGGGCTCCTTTTATAGCCCCAAGGCAGCTAGGAGCCGTTGAGAGCAATTCTGGAAGGCTATCCTGGCCTTCTGTCGACGGGGGCACCGGACAGTCCGGTGCACACCGGACACTGTCCGGTGCCCGATTTGTTTCCTTTTCTGGCGCTTCCGACCGTTGGAAGACTGCCGTAGATCTGCGAGCCGTTGGCGCACCGGACAGTCCGGTGCACACCGGACAGTCCGGTGCCGTCTTCCGACCGTTGGCTCGGCCACGTGTCCCGCGCGGATTGCGCGGCCGACCGTTGGCCCTGGCCGACCGTTGGCTCACCGGACAGTCCGGTGCACACCGGACAGTCCGGTGAATTTTAGCCGTACGCCGTCGGCGAATTCCCGAGAGCAGCCAGTTCGAGTTGAGGCAGCCTGGCGCACCGGACACTGTCCGGTGCACACCGGACAGTCCGGTGCTCCAGACCGAGCTGAGACTTGGCTGCACACAGCCAAGTCATTCTCTCCCCTTTTCTCTTTTTCTTCTTTCTGTTCCTAACACTTAGACAAATATATTAGTACACAAAACCAATGTACTAAGGATTAGAAACATACCTTTACTCCATGATTTGTACTTTGTCCCATTTTACAATTAGGCACCTGTGTTGGGCACTAAATCACCAAAATACTTAGAAATGGCCCAAGGACACATTTCCCTTTCAGAGACACCAATCTTGTGGTGGTCCTTGTGGGAACTTTGTGTTCCAAACATTTGAGAAGAGAAAGCTCACTCGGTCCGAGGGACCGTTTGAGAGAGGGTATGGGTTGAAACAGACCCGGCCTTTGTGGCCTCCTCAACGGAGAGTAGGTTTGCGAGAACCGAACCTCGGTAAAACAAATCCGCGTGTCACACTCTTCATTTGCTTGCGATTTGTTTTGCGCCCTCTCTCTCGGACTCATTATTATTTCTAACACTAACCCGGCTTGTAGTTGTGATTAATTTTGTAAATTTCAGTTTCGCCCTATTCACCCCCTTTAGGCGTCTTTCAATTGGTATCAAAGCCCGGTGCTTCATTAGAGCCTAACCGCTCGAAGTGATGTCGGGAGATCACACCAAGAGGGAGATGGAGACCGGCGACAAGCCCACTACGAGTCACGGGAGCACCTCATCGGAAGAATCCCGCACCAAGAGGAAGGAGAAGAAGAAGGACTCCTCCAAAGGGAAGAAGTCTTCTTCACACCACAAAGAGAAGAAGGAGAAATCTTCTTCCCACAAGTCGCATCGGAGAGGCGACAAGCACAAGAGGATGAGGAAAGTGGTCTACTACGAGACCGACACTTCATCAACGTCGACCTCCGACTCCGATGCGCCGTCCGTAACTTCTAAGCGCCAAGAGCGCAAGAAGTATAGTAAGATCCCCCTACGCTACCCCCGCATTCCTAAACATACACCTTTACTTTCCGTCCCTTTAGGCAAACCACCAACGTTTGATGGTGAAGATTATGCTAGGTGGAGTGATATGATGCGATATCACCTAACCTCACTCCACAAAAGTATATGGGATGTTGTTGAGTTTGGTGTACAGGTACCATCCGTAGGGGATGAAGACTATGATACGGACGAAGTGGCCCAAATCGAGCACTTCAACTCCCAAGCCACAACCATACTCCTCGCCTCTCTAAGTAGAGAGGAATATAACAAGGTGCAAGGGTTGAAGAGTGCAAAGAAGATTTGGGACCTACTCAAGACCGCGCACGAGGGTGATGAACTCACCAAGATCACCAAGCGGGAAACGATCGAGGGGGAGCTCGGTCGCTTCCGTCTTCGCCAAGGGGAGGAGCCACAAGATATGTACAACCGGCTCAAAACCTTGGTGAACCAAGTGCGAAACCTCGGGAGCAAGAAGTGGGACGACCACGAGGTGGTTAAGGTTATTCTAAGATCACTTATTTTCCTTAACCCTACTCAAGTACAATTAATTCGTGGCAACCCAAGATATACACTAATGACTCCCGAGGAAGTAATCGGGAATTTTGTGAGCTTTGAATGTATGATTAAAGGCTCAAAGAAGATCAACGAGCTTGATGAACCCTCCACGTCTGAAGCACAACCGGTGGCATTTAAGGCAACAGAGGAGAAGAAGGAGGAGTCTACACCAAATAGACAACCAATTGACGCCTCCAAGCTCGACAATGAGGAGATGGCTTTAATCATCAAAAGCTTTCGCCAAATCCTCAAGCAACGGAAGGGGAAGGATTACAAATCCCGTTCCAAGAAGGTTTGCTACAAGTGTGGTAAGCCCGGTCACTTTATTGCTAAATGTCCATTATCAAGTGACAGTGACAGGGATAACGACAAGAAGGGCAAGAGGAGAGAAAAGAAGAGGTACCACAAGAAGAAGGGCGGCGATGCCCACCTGTGCCGCGAGTGGAACTCTGACGAGAGCTCCACCGACTCCTCCGACGACGAGGACGCCGCCAACATCGCCGTCACCAAGGGACTCCTCTTCCCCAACATCGGCCACAAGTGCCTCATGGCAAAGGACGGCAAAAAGAAGAAGGTTAAATCTAAATCCTCCACTAGATATGAGTCTTCTAGTGATGAAAATGCTAGTGATGAGGAGGATAACTTGCGTACCCTTTTTGCCAACCTTAACATGGAACAAAAGGAAAAATTAAATGAATTAATTAGTGCTATTCATGAAAAGGATGACCTTTTGGATTCCCAAGAGGACTTCCTAATTAAGGAAAACAAGAAACATGTTAAGGTTAAAAATGCTTATGCTCTAGAAATAGAAAATTGTCAAAAACTATCTAGTGAGCTAAGCACTTACCATAACACTATTGCCAACCTTAGAAATGAAAATGCTAAATTAATTGCTAAGGTTGATTCAAATGTTTGTAATGTTTCAATTCCAAATCTTAGAAATGATAATGATGATTTGCTTGCTAAGATTGATGAATTGAATGTATCTCTTGCTAGCCTTAGAGTAGAAAATGAAAATTTGATTGCTAAGGCTAAAGATTTTGATGTTTGCAATGTTACTATTTCCAACCTTAGAAGTGAGAATGATATATTACATGCTAAGGTTGTAGAATTAAAATCTTGCTAACCCTCTACATCTAATGTTGAGCATGTTTCTATTTGCACTAGATGTAGAGATGTTGATATTGATGCTATTCATGATCATGTGGCTTTAATTAAACAACAAAATGATCATATCGCAAGATTAGATGCTAAAATTGCCGAGCATAACTTAGAAAATGAAAAGTTTAAATTTGCTAGAAGTATGCTATATAATGGGAGACGCCCTGGCATCAAAGGATGGCATTGGCTTCCAAAGGGGAGACAATGTCAAACTTAGTGCCCCTCCTAAAAGATTGTCAAATTTTGTTAAGGGCAAGGCTCCCATGCCTCAGGATAACGAGGGTTACATTTTATACCCTGCCGGTTATCCTGAGAGCAAAATTAGGAGAATTCATTCTAGGAAGTCTCACTCTGGCCCTAATCATGCTTTTATGTATAAGGGTGAGACATCTAGCTCTAGGCAACCAACCCGTGCTAAATTGCCTAAAAAGAGAACTCCTAATGCATCAAATGATCATGACATTTCATTCAAAACTTTTGATGCATCTTATGTTTTGACTAACAAATCCGACAAGGTAGTTGCCAAGTTTGTTGGGGGCAAACACAAGGGCTCCAAGACTTGTGTTTGGGTACCCAAAGTTCTTGTTTCTAATGCCAAAGGACCCAAAACCGTTTGGGTACCTAAAGTCAAGAACTAAACTTGTTTTGTAGGTTTATGCATCCGGGGGCTCAAGTTGGATCATCGACAGCGGGTGCACAAACCACATGACAGGGGAGAAGAAGATGTTCTCCTCCTACGAGAAAAACCAAGATCCCCAACGAGCTATCACATTCGGGGATGGAAACCAAGGTTTGGTCAAAGGTTTGGGTAAAATAGCTATATCTCCTGACCATTCCATTTCCAATGTTTTTCTTGTAGATTCTTTAGATTACAATTTGCTTTCCGTTTCGCAATAATGTTAATGGGCTACAACTGTCTATTTACTGATGTAGGTGTCACTGTCTTTAGAAGAAGTGATGATTCAATAGCATTTAAGGGAGTGTTAGAGGGTCAGCTATACTTGGTAGATTTTGATAGAGCTGAACTCGACACTTGCTTAATTGCTAAGACTAACATGGGTTGGCTCTGGCACCGCCGACTAGCCCATGTTGGAATGAAGAATCTTCATAAGCTTCTAAAGGGAGAACACATTTTAGAACTAACAAATGTTCATTTTGAGAAAGACAGGATTTGTAGCGCATGCCAAGCCGGGAAGCAAGTTGGCACTCATCATCCACACAAGAACATCATGACAAGTGACAGGCCACTGGAGCTCCTTCACATGGATTTATTCGGCCCGATCGCTTATATAAGCATCGGCGGGAGTAAGTACTGTCTAGTTATTGTGGATGATTATTCTCGCTTCACTTGGGTGTTCTTTTTGTAGGAAAAATCCCATACCCAAGAGACCTTAAAGGGATTCTTGAGACGGGCTCAAAATGAGTTCGGCTTAAGGATCAAGAAAATTAGAAGCGACAACGGGACGGAGTTCAAGAACTCACAAATAGAAGGCTTCCTTGAGGAGGAGGGCATCAAGCATGAGTTCTCTTCTCCCTACACCCCACAACAAAATGGTGTAGTGGAGAGGAAGAATCGAACTCTATTGGACATGGCAAGAACCATGCTTGATGAGTATAAGACACCGGATCGGTTTTGGGCCGAGGCGGTCAACACCGCCTGCTACGCCATCAACCGGTTATATCTACACCGAATCCTCAAGAAGACATCCTATGAACTCCTAACTGGTAAAAAGCCCAATATTTCATATTTTAGAGTTTTTGGTAGCAAATGCTTTATTCTTGTTAAGAGAGGTAGAAAATCTAAATTTGCTCCTAAAACTGTAGAAGACTTTTTACTAGGATATGACTCAAACACAAGGGCATATAGAGTCTTTAACAAGTCATCAGGACTTGTTGAAGTTTCTTGTGACGTTGTGTTTGATGAGACTAACGGCTCTCAAGTAGAGCAAGTTGATCTTGATGAGATAGGTGAAGAACAGGCTCCGTGCATAGCGCTAAGGAACATGTCCATTGGGGATGTGTGTCCTAAGGAATCCGAAGAGCTTCCACATGCACAAGATCAACCATCCTCCTCCACACAAGCATCTCCACAAACCCAAAATGAGGACGAGGCTCAAGTTGATGAAGGAGAAGATCAAAGAAATGAGCCACCTCAAGATGACGACAATGATCAAGGGGGAGATGCAAACGATCAAGACAAGGAGGATGAAGAACCAAGACCGCCACACCCAAGAGTCCACCAAGCAATCCAACGAGATCACCCCGTCGACACCATCCTCGGCGACATTCAAAAGGGGGTAACCACTCGATCTCGGGTTGCACATTTTTGTGAGCATTACTCTTTTGTTTCCTCTATTGAGCCACACAGGGTAGAGGAAGCACTTCAAGATTCGGATTGGGTGATGGCTATGCAAGAGGAGCTCAACAACTTCACTAGGAATGAGGTATGGCATTTAGTTCCACGTCCTAATCAAAATGTTGTAGGAACCAAGTGGGTCTTCCGCAACAAGCAAGACGAGCATGGTGTGGTGACAAGGAACAAAGCTCGACTCGTGGCCAAGGGGTATTCACAAGTCGAAGGTTTGGATTTTGGTGAAACCTATGCACCCGTAGCTAGGCTTGAGTCCATTCGTATATTATTAGCCTATGCTACTTACCATGGCTTCAAGCTTTACCAAATGGACGTGAAGAGTGCCTTCCTCAATGGACCAATCAAGGAGGAGGTCTATGTTGAGCAACCTCCCGGCTTTGAAGACAGTGAGTATCCTAACCATGTCTATAGGCTCTCTAAGGCGCTTTATGGGCTCAAGCAAGCCCCAAGAGCATGGTATGAATGCCTAAGAGATTTCCTTATTGCTAATGGCTTCAAAGTCGGCAAGGCCGATCCTACTTTATTCACTAAAACTCTTGACAATGATTTGTTTGTATGCCAAATTTATGTTGATGATATTATATTTGGGTCTACTAACGAATCTACATGTGAAGAATTTAGTAGGATCATGACACAGAAATTCGAGATGTCTATGATGGGGGAGTTGAAGTATTTTCTAGGATTTCAAGTCAAACAACTCCAAGAGGGCACCTTCATTAGCCAAACAAAGTACACTCAAGACATTCTAACCAAGTTTGGAATGAAGGATGCCAAGGCCATCAAGACACCCATGGGAACAAATGGGCATCTCGACCTCGACACGGGAGGTAAGTCCGTGGATCAAAAGGTATACCGGTCGATGATAGGTTCATTGCTTTATTTATGCGCATCTCGACCGGACATTATGCTTTCCGTATGCATGTGTGCAAGATTCCAAGCCGACCCTAAGGAATCACACCTTACGGCCGTAAAACGAATCTTGAGATATTTGGCTTATACTCCTAAGTTTGGGCTTTGGTACCCTTGGGGATCCACATTTGATTTGATTGGTTATTCAGATGCCGATTGGGCGGGGTGCAAAATTAATAGGAAGAGCACATCGGGGACTTGCCAGTTCTTGGGAAGATCCTTGGTGTCTTGGGCTTCAAAGAAGCAAAATTCGGTCGCTCTTTCTACTGCCGAAGCCGAGTATATTGCCGCAGGCCATTGTTGCACGCAATTGCTTTGGATGAGGCAAACCCTGCGGGACTATGGTTACAAATTAACCAATGTTTCTCTTCTATGTGATAATGAGAGTGCAATCCGCATGGCGGATAATCCCGTTGAGCATAGCCGCACTAAACACATAGCCATTCGGTATCATTTTCTTAGGGATCACCAACAAAAGGGGGATATCGAGATTTCATACATTAACACTAAAGATCAATTAGCCGATATCTTTACCAAGCCACTAGATGAACAAACTTTTACCAAACTTAGGCATGAGCTCAATATTCTTGATTCTAGGAATTTCTTTTGCTAATTTGCACACATAGCTCATAAGTATACCTTTGATCATGTCTCTTTTATATGCTATGACTAATGTGTTTTCAAGTATATTTCAAACCAAGTCATAGGTATATTGAAAGGGAATTGGAGTCTTCAGCGAAGACAAAGGCTTCCACTCCACTCTACTACTCATCCTTCGCCGTCGCTCCGCATCACTCTCCATCTTTGGTATAATCTTCACTTATATGTTTTATTTGCCAAAGGGGAGAAAGTAGTTAGAAAGGGCCTATATTTCATTCCAAGTATCCGTTTTTGGCGATTCATGCCAAAGGGGGAGAAAGTATTGGCCCAAAGCAAAAGGACCGCACCACCACCCTAATTTTAAAATGATTTTAAATTGGTAAATTTCAAATTGGTATCTCTTTGTGTTCTAAAGGGGGAGAAAGTAGTATTTTCAAATTGATATCTTAAAACCCTCTTGAACACTAAGAGGAGAATTTATTGAGGGGGAGTTTTGTTTAGTCAAAGGAAAAGCATTTGAAACAAGGGGAGAAAATTTCAAACTTGAAAATGCTTTGCAAAATTCTTATTCATTTACCTTTGACTATGTTGCAAAAGGACTTCGAAAAGGATTTACAAAATGAATTTGCAAAAACAAAATATGTGGTGCAAGCGTGGTCCAAAATGTTAAAAATGAAGAAACAATCCATGCATATCTAGTAAGTAATATTTATTGGCTCAATTCTAAGTAACCTTTGCACTCACTCTTTGCAAACTAGTTTAATTATGCACTTCTATACTTGCTTTGGTTTGTGTTGGCATCAATCACCAAAAAGGGGGAGATTGAAAGGGAATTAGGCTTACACCTATTTCCTAAACTAATTTTGGTGGTTGAATTGCCCAACACAAATCTTTGGACTAACTAGTTTGCCCAAGTTTATAAGTTCTACAGGTACCAAAGGTTCACAATAAGCCAATAAAAAGATCAAGAGAAAAGGTTCAAACAAAGGAGCAAGGGACAACCGAAGGCACCCTGGTCTGGCGCACCGGACTGTCCGGTGCACCACCGGACAGTGTCCGGTGCACCAGGGAAGATCGACTCCAAACTCTTCACCTTCGGGAATTCTCGGAGCCGGCGCGCTATAATTCACCGGACTGTCCGGTGTTATAATACCCTAAAAACCAAACCATGTTTATAATCCTAATATGGTGTGTCCTACTGATGATCGGAGACCGTAGATGCATAGATATCGTCGAGACGATTCCGATCGACTACTAGTTTGCCTTGTTTGGAGTCTGAATGAGTTTTTTCAAGTGTCGGTCGATCTGAGCCATTGGATATTAGGATTGAGGGAGTTTTCTTCTATTTATACCTCCCTAACCCTAGCAGCCACGTCCTCCCACCCTAGCAGCCATCCCCTTTTGTGCCTTGCCCAAGAGAAGAAAGGAAGAACAAGGGAGAGAAGAGAGGGAAGATTAGGGCACACAGTCGTCTGTCGTCGTCATCGTTCCTCTTCAAGAATTGGTGGTTATGCTCCGGATCATGCTTAGTACATTTTCTTCTTCGATGAAGGCAAGTGAATGTAGCGGTGGTTGCTACCGTTTTGACTTGTTGTTTCATCGCCTACACTCTAATATTCAGAATCATCAAATTCTTTCGTAATTGAACTCTATGGGATGCTTTACTTGATTGTATCATATTGATGCTTAATCATATATTGATGATGATGATGATTCGAGTATGACCCACGAGATTAATTCACACTCCTGAAGGTGAATGAAGTATTATTTGAGGTTTGTATTGTATCTGAAGGTAAACGAAGTATTGTTTGAGGTTTGTATTGTATTTGAAGGAAGTGAAGTATATTGATAAATGCAGCATGCCATATACATTGCATGATTCACTTGCATCTGAAGTTTTGTCGTGACCCATGGTCCGACCGTACCGGTACAACTTAGCATCGTACGTTGCCCGAGGAGGGGTACGATGTGGCTTCATACCCTTAGAGGTATGAAGGCAGAGGACATATGCATTGCATTCATATGCATTCATTGAAGTGATATTTGCAGATGGTGTGGTTTTATACTCTAAGAGATATGAAGGCAGAGGACTTACACATTGCATTCCTATGCATACATTGAAGTGATATTTGCAGGTATTGTTGACGCAGGGAAGTGTTATACAACCTATTGTGGTCGTTCGAGGAAATGAGATGGCATTAGTTATTTTGGGACTATTGAGTTCTATATCTACAAGTATTTCTGATCTCAATTGTGATCCCTTTTAAAATGTTGATTAATTCAATTCTTTTGGTTTAAATATCTCGTCAAAATATTTTACTTGCTGAGATGTTTCATCTCACTCTTGCATTACTCAATGCAGGTACTTAATTCATGTTGGGAATGAGGGAAGTAGCAGCACGTCCACCTTCACTCTCATAATAACGCTGCCCAGGCACAACCATGATTTAATTAGAAACTTCTTGTCAAGGATGTTTGTTTTTAACTAGTCGTGCACACTAGTTAATTCAGTTTATGTCGTTATGGTTATCTTCCCATTGCTAGCAGATTATTAATGTCTAGTATGTTTTCTTATCATGATATCTGTTTATACTCTGTTGCTTCCACGTTTATGCAAATTTCCAAAGGAGATGCTGTCGAAATTTTATATATGAATGTTAGTTGTGTAGTTTAGTAGCATTTCAGGGTGTTTGTGGATCCTGGGGTGTTACAGTTGGTATCAAAGCATAGGCTTTAGATTCTTGGCAATTTGAAGATAAATTTGACACACTTGCACATATAGGAAGGTTGTGGGTTCAAATATCTTTGATATATGTTAATGTATTTGAAGTGCAGATGAAATAATTTCACCCTCCCTAATCCTTTACGGTGATGTGGTAAGTTGTTTATGACTTAATGCCTGATATAATTCATTTCTAAATTTTGATATTGTTTATTAATAAGATTGATATCGCTGTTCTTTTGTGAGATTGAAGTCGTTATTATGCTTGTGATATACGTGTATGCCTATGTTGTTTTCAACATGTTTTTCATGGTTGAGTTTTATTACAATAATATTGTTATATATGTTTGATCGAGGATGTTTCCAAGAGGAGTGTGAATTGCATGTCTTGGGTTACAAGGTAACCATCGATTTGGATTTAAGTTGTTGGGCGGTTGGTGGATAGCTCCAACTATCTTTGCAAGGAATGATTGTTTATGCCGAGAAACCAGTTCTGAAAGAAATGAATATTGGTACTTTTATATGGATTTTGGGGGGGAAAGTCTTTACATAGCTAGCCAGAGTGGATTACATGTCTCCCTTCTATCTTGTGTTTTAGTAGCCACAAAGCCTAGATGTGGTTTAAAGTGGTTGCATGTTAGTCATGCTAATTGTAGAATAAATCTTTTATTTTCTTGATCCATTGATTATATATTAATACGTTGAGGATCTGATGGTTATCTCCCTGATGCATGCTTGTGGAGCCATTGTTGGACCACTTATCTATTGGTTTGAATGAAGTCATTGCCTAGCCTAGAGTTGGTTGGGTGTGGTTAGTCACCTATTTCTAAATGATGTGGTTCTTACATCAGATTGAGATGTTTGTCATGTGTGTGAAGGATTACAGGGTTATTATTGACCCTGTATGTCTGGTACTTTGAGTGCATCGTATGATGGAATGAAATGTAAGTTTCTGAACTACAGTAGATGAAGACTTATATTATGAGTAGGTTAACCTTACTAGTTTGGATATTTTTTTAGTTGAGTTGTTGGATGAAGTATAGTGACATTAGTTAAGCAAAGTATTGTGTTGTTGTTGTGCTGTCAGTGCTCTTTGTGGAGTTTTTGGCATTTGTTCGATGAACTGTGCCGCACAGAATGTTATTGGCTTCTTGTTGGCTTTTTTGCTCCATTAGTTCTGTAGACTTTCTCCCTTTTGTGGGGTGTAAAGAACGTTAGATTACATGATTATCTTTTTCATGACGTCAAGAACAAGGTTTAGGAAGATTAGGAGTTTTGTTTCAATAGAACGACTTGTTTCGTGGTGCTTTGATGTGAGGTGTTTGATCTTCTTATGCATTCATCTGGTGTGGATGTTTGACAATTGAATTAAAATGAATTGTTGAAGTTGGTAAGAGTTGTTCTTAGTGCATATTACCTCTTCATAAAAAGAGTGTTGTTTTAAGACATTGATCTTGATGTATAGTTGCATCCAAATTCAATGATAGCAAATCCTAGTGTTGATTGCACCTATGACAATGCCTTGGGAATTCATTTTATATTGTTTTATGATTGTTGTCAAGGTGTGTCATTTTCTTTGGTAAATTAGTCTGACTTAGAGGTTATTTCATGAAAAACTCTTTTCATGATCTCGTCAAGGCTACTAGTCTACTATATGAGTCTATTTAGGGTGTTTGGCCGAGTTTTACCGTTGGTGAATGTCTTGATTTGTAGAAGTGGCTGAATTCGAGGACGAATTCTTTTAAGGGGGGTAGAATATAATACCCTAAAAACCAAACCATGTTTATAATCCTAATATGGTGTGTCCTACTGATGATCGGAGACCGTAGATGCATAGATATCGTCGAGACGATTCCGATCGACTACTAGTTTGCCTTGTTTGGAGTCTGAATGAGTTTTTTCAAGTGTCGGTCGATCTGAGCCATTGGATATTAGGATTGAGGGAGTTTTCTTCTATTTATACCTCCCTAACCCTAGCAGCCACGTCCTCCCACCCTAGCAGCCATCCCCTTTTGTGCCTTGCCCAAGAGAAGAAAGGAAGAACAAGGGAGAGAAGAGAGGGAAGATTAGGGCACACAGTCGTCTGTCGTCGTCATCGTTCCTCTTCAAGAATTGGTGGTTATGCTCCGGATCATGCTTAGTACATTTTCTTCTTCGATGAAGGCAAGTGAATGTAGCGGTGGTTGCTACCGTTTTGACTTGTTGTTTCATCGCCTACACTCTAATATTCAGAATCATCGAATTCTTTCGTAATTGAACTCTATGGGATGCTTTACTTGATTGTATCATATTGATGCTTAATCATATATTGATGATGATGATGATTCGAGTATGACCCACGAGATTAATTCACACTCCTGAAGGTGAATGAAGTATTATTTGAGGTTTGTATTGTATCTGAAGGTAAACGAAGTATTGTTTGAGGTTTGTATTGTATTTGAAGGAAGTGAAGTATATTGATAAATGCAGCATGCCATATACATTGCATGATTCACTTGCATCTGAAGTTTTGTCGTGACCCATGGTCCGACCGTACCGGTACAACTTAGCATCGTACGTTGCCCGAGGAGGGGTACGATGTGGCTTCATACCCTTAGAGGTATGAAGGCAGAGGACATATGCATTGCATTCATATGCATTCATTGAAGTGATATTTGCAGATGGTGTGGTTTTATACTCTAAGAGATATGAAGGCAGAGGACTTACACATTGCATTCCTATGCATACATTGAAGTGATATTTGCAGGTATTGTTGACGCAGGGAAGTGTTATACAACCTATTGTGGTCGTTCGAGGAAATGAGATGGCATTGGTTATTTTGGGACTATTGAGTTCTATATCTACAAGTATTTCTGATCTCAATTGTGATCCCTTTTAAAATGTTGATTAATTCAATTCTTTTGGTTTAAATATCTCGTCAAAATATTTTACTTGCTGAGATGTTTCATCTCACTCTTGCATTACTCAATGCAGGTACTTAATTCATGTTGGGAATGAGGGAAGTAGCAGCACGTCCACCTTCACTCTCATAATAACGCTGCCCAGGCACAACCATGATTTAATTAGAAACTTCTTGTCAAGGATGTTTGTTTTTAACTAGTCGTGCACACTAGTTAATTCAGTTTATGTCGTTATGGTTATCTTCCCATTGCTAGCAGATTATTAATGTCTAGTATGTTTTCTTATCATGATATCTGTTTATACTCTGTTGCTTCCACGTTTATGCAAATTTCCAAAGGAGATGCTGTCGAAATTTTATATATGAATGTTAGTTGTGTAGTTTAGTAGCATTTCAGGGTGTTTGTGGATCCTGGGGTGTTACAGTTGGTATCAAAGCATAGGCTTTAGATTCTTGGCAATTTGAAGATAAATTTGACACACTTGCACATATAGGAAGGTTGTGGGTTCAAATATCTTTGATATATGTTAATGTATTTGAAGTGCAGATGAAATAATTTCACCCTCCCTAATCCTTTACGGTGATGTGGTAAGTTGTTTATGACTTAATGCCTGATATAATTCATTTCTAAATTTTGATATTGTTTATTAATAAGATTGATATCGCTGTTCTTTTGTGAGATTGAAGTCGTTATTATGCTTGTGATATACGTGTATGCCTATGTTGTTTTCAACATGTTTTTCATGGTTGAGTTTTATTACAATAATATTGTTATATATGTTTGATCGAGGATGTTTCCAAGAGGAGTGTGAATTGCATGTCTTGGGTTACAAGGTAACCATCGATTTGGATTTAAGTTGTTGGGCGGTTGGTGGATAGCTCCAACTATCTTTGCAAGGAATGATTGTTTATGCCGAGAAACCAGTTCTGAAAGAAATGAATATTGGTACTTTTATATGGATTTTGGGGGGGAAAGTCTTTACATAGCTAGCCAGAGTGGATTACATGTCTCCCTTCTATCTTGTGTTTTAGTAGCCACAAAGCCTAGATGTGGTTTAAAGTGGTTGCATGTTAGTCATGCTAATTGTAGAATAAATCTTTTATTTTCTTGATCCATTGATTATATATTAATACGTTGAGGATCTGATGGTTATCTCCCTGATGCATGCTTGTGGAGCCATTGTTGGACCACTTATCTATTGGTTTGAATGAAGTCATTGCCTAGCCTAGAGTTGGTTGGGTGTGGTTAGTCACCTATTTCTAAATGATGTGGTTCTTACATCAGATTGAGATGTTTGTCATGTGTGTGAAGGATTACAGGGTTATTATTGACCCTGTATGTCTGGTACTTTGAGTGCATCGTATGATGGAATGAAATGTAAGTTTCTGAACTACAGTAGATGAAGACTTATATTATGAGTAGATTAACCTTACTAGTTTGGATATTTTTTTAGTTGAGTTGTTGGATGAAGTATAGTGACATTAGTTAAGCAAAGTATTGTGTTGTTGTTGTGCTGTCAGTGCTCTTTGTGGAGTTTTTGGCATTTGTTCGATGAACTGTGCCGCACAGAATGTTATTGGCTTCTTGTTGGCTTTTTTGCTCCATTAGTTCTGTAGACTTTCTCCCTTTTGTGGGGTGTAAAGAACGTTAGATTACATGATTATCTTTTTCATGACGTCAAGAACAAGGTTTAGGAAGATTAGGAGTTTTGTTTCAATAGAACGACTTGTTTCGTGGTGCTTTGATGTGAGGTGTTTGATCTTCTTATGCATTCATCTGGTGTGGATGTTTGACAATTGAATTAAAATGAATTGTTGAAGTTGGTAAGAGTTGTTCTTAGTGCATATTACCTCTTCATAAAAAGAGTGTTGTTTTAAGACATTGATCTTGATGTATAGTTGCATCCAAATTCAATGATAGCAAATCCTAGTGTTGATTGCACCTATGACAATGCCTTGGGAATTCATTTTATATTGTTTTATGATTGTTGTCAAGGTGTGTCATTTTCTTTGGTAAATTAGTCTGACTTAGAGGTTATTTCATGAAAAACTCTTTTCATGATCTCGTCAAGGCTACTAGTCTACTATATGAGTCTATTTAGGGTGTTTGGCCGAGTTTTACCGTTGGTGAATGTCTTGATTTGTAGAAGTGGCTGAATTCGAGGACGAATTCTTTTAAGGGGGGTAGAATATAATACCCTAAAAACCAAACCATGTTTATAATCCTAATATGGTGTGTCCTACTGATGATCGGAGACCGTAGATGCATAGATATCGTCGAGACGATTCCGATCGACTACTAGTTTGCCTTGTTTGGAGTCTGAATGAGTTTTTTCAAGTGTCGGTCGATCTGAGCCATTGGATATTAGGATTGAGGGAGTTTTCTTCTATTTATACCTCCCTAACCCTAGCAGCCACGTCCTCCCACCCTAGCAGCCATCCCCTTTTGTGCCTTGCCCAAGAGAAGAAAGGAAGAACAAGGGAGAGAAGAGAGGGAAGATTAGGGCACACAGTCGTCTGTCGTCGTCATCGTTCCTCTTCAAGAATTGGTGGTTATGCTCCGGATCATGCTTAGTACATTTTCTTCTTCGATGAAGGCAAGTGAATGTAGCGGTGGTTGCTACCGTTTTGACTTGTTGTTTCATCGCCTACACTCTAATATTCAGAATCATCGTATTCTTTCGTAATTGAACTCTATGGGATGCTTTACTTGATTGTATCATATTGATGCTTAATCATATATTGATGATGATGATGATTCGAGTATGACCCACGAGATTAATTCACACTCCTGAAGGTGAATGAAGTATTATTTGAGGTTTGTATTGTATCTGAAGGTAAACGAAGTATTGTTTGAGGTTTGTATTGTATTTGAAGGAAGTGAAGTATATTGATAAATGCAGCATGCCATATACATTGCATGATTCACTTGCATCTGAAGTTTTGTCGTGACCCATGGTCCGACCGTACCGGTACAACTTAGCATCGTACGTTGCCCGAGGAGGGGTACGATGTGGCTTCATACCCTTAGAGGTATGAAGGCAGAGGACATATGCATTGCATTCATATGCATTCATTGAAGTGATATTTGCAGATGGTGTGGTTTTATACTCTAAGAGATATGAAGGCAGAGGACTTACACATTGCATTCCTATGCATACATTGAAGTGATATTTGCAGGTATTGTTGACGCAGGGAAGTGTTATACAACCTATTGTGGTCGTTCGAGGAAATGAGATGGCATTGGTTATTTTGGGACTATTGAGTTCTATATCTACAAGTATTTCTGATCTCAATTGTGATCCCTTTTAAAATGTTGATTAATTCAATTCTTTTGGTTTAAATATCTCGTCAAAATATTTTACTTGCTGAGATGTTTCATCTCACTCTTGCATTACTCAATGCAGGTACTTAATTCATGTTGGGAATGAGGGAAGTAGCAGCACGTCCACCTTCACTCTCATAATAACGCTGCCCAGGCACAACCATGATTTAATTAGAAACTTCTTGTCAAGGATGTTTGTTTTTAACTAGTCGTGCACACTAGTTAATTCAGTTTATGTCGTTATGGTTATCTTCCCATTGCTAGCAGATTATTAATGTCTAGTATGTTTTCTTATCATGATATCTGTTTATACTCTGTTGCTTCCACGTTTATGCAAATTTCCAAAGGAGATGCTGTCGAAATTTTATATATGAATGTTAGTTGTGTAGTTTAGTAGCATTTCAGGGTGTTTGTGGATCCTGGGGTGTTACAGTTGGTATCAAAGCATAGGCTTTAGATTCTTGGCAATTTGAAGATAAATTTGACACACTTGCACATATAGGAAGGTTGTGGGTTCAAATATCTTTGATATATGTTAATGTATTTGAAGTGCAGATGAAATAATTTCACCCTCCCTAATCCTTTACGGTGATGTGGTAAGTTGTTTATGACTTAATGCCTGATATAATTCATTTCTAAATTTTGATATTGTTTATTAATAAGATTGATATCGCTGTTCTTTTGTGAGATTGAAGTCGTTATTATGCTTGTGATATACGTGTATGCCTATGTTGTTTTCAACATGTTTTTCATGGTTGAGTTTTATTACAATAATATTGTTATATATGTTTGATCGAGGATGTTTCCAAGAGGAGTGTGAATTGCATGTCTTGGGTTACAAGGTAACCATCGATTTGGATTTAAGTTGTTGGGCGGTTGGTGGATAGCTCCAACTATCTTTGCAAGGAATGATTGTTTATGCCGAGAAACCAGTTCTGAAAGAAATGAATATTGGTACTTTTATATGGATTTTGGGGGGGAAAGTCTTTACATAGCTAGCCAGAGTGGATTACATGTCTCCCTTCTATCTTGTGTTTTAGTAGCCACAAAGCCTAGATGTGGTTTAAAGTGGTTGCATGTTAGTCATGCTAATTGTAGAATAAATCTTTTATTTTCTTGATCCATTGATTATATATTAATACGTTGAGGATCTGATGGTTATCTCCCTGATGCATGCTTGTGGAGCCATTGTTGGACCACTTATCTATTGGTTTGAATGAAGTCATTGCCTAGCCTAGAGTTGGTTGGGTGTGGTTAGTCACCTATTTCTAAATGATGTGGTTCTTACATCAGATTGAGATGTTTGTCATGTGTGTGAAGGATTACAGGGTTATTATTGACCCTGTATGTCTGGTACTTTGAGTGCATCGTATGATGGAATGAAATGTAAGTTTCTGAACTACAGTAGATGAAGACTTATATTATGAGTAGGTTAACCTTACTAGTTTGGATATTTTTTTAGTTGAGTTGTTGGATGAAGTATAGTGACATTAGTTAAGCAAAGTATTGTGTTGTTGTTGTGCTGTCAGTGCTCTTTGTGGAGTTTTTGGCATTTGTTCGATGAACTGTGCCGCACAGAATGTTATTGGCTTCTTGTTGGCTTTTTTGCTCCATTAGTTCTATAGACTTTCTCCCTTTTGTGGGGTGTAAAGAACGTTAGATTACATGATTATCTTTTTCATGACGTCAAGAACAAGGTTTAGGAAGATTAGGAGTTTTGTTTCAATAGAACGACTTGTTTCGTGGTGCTTTGATGTGAGGTGTTTGATCTTCTTATGCATTCATCTGGTGTGGATGTTTGACAATTGAATTAAAATGAATTGTTGAAGTTGGTAAGAGTTGTTCTTAGTGCATATTACCTCTTCATAAAAAGAGTGTTGTTTTAAGACATTGATCTTGATGTATAGTTGCATCCAAATTCAATGATAGCAAATCCTAGTGTTGATTGCACCTATGACAATGCCTTGGGAATTCATTTTATATTGTTTTATGATTGTTGTCAAGGTGTGTCATTTTCTTTGGTAAATTAGTCTGACTTAGAGGTTATTTCATGAAAAACTCTTTTCATGATCTCGTCAAGGCTACTAGTCTACTATATGAGTCTATTTAGGGTGTTTGGCCGAGTTTTACCGTTGGTGAATGTCTTGATTTGTAGAAGTGGCTGAATTCGAGGACGAATTCTTTTAAGGGGGGTAGAATATAATACCCTAAAAACCAAACCATGTTTATAATCCTAATATGGTGTGTCCTACTGATGATCGGAGACCGTAGATGCATAGATATCGTCGAGACGATTCCGATCGACTACTAGTTTGCCTTGTTTGGAGTCTGAATGAGTTTTTTCAAGTGTCGGTCGATCTGAGCCATTGGATATTAGGATTGAGGGAGTTTTCTTCTATTTATACCTCCCTAACCCTAGCAGCCACGTCCTCCCACCCTAGCAGCCATCCCCTTTTGTGCCTTGCCCAAGAGAAGAAAGGAAGAACAAGGGAGAGAAGAGAGGGAAGATTAGGGCACACAGTCGTCTGTCGTCGTCATCGTTCCTCTTCAAGAATTGGTGGTTATGCTCCGGATCATGCTTAGTACATTTTCTTCTTCGATGAAGGCAAGTGAATGTAGCGGTGGTTGCTACCGTTTTGACTTGTTGTTTCATCGCCTACACTCTAATATTCAGAATCATCGTATTCTTTCGTAATTGAACTCTATGGGATGCTTTACTTGATTGTATCATATTGATGCTTAATCATATATTGATGATGATGATGATTCGAGTATGACCCACGAGATTAATTCACACTCCTGAAGGTGAATGAAGTATTATTTGAGGTTTGTATTGTATCTGAAGGTAAACGAAGTATTGTTTGAGGTTTGTATTGTATTTGAAGGAAGTGAAGTATATTGATAAATGCAGCATGCCATATACATTGCATGATTCACTTGCATCTGAAGTTTTGTCGTGACCCATGGTCCGACCGTACCGGTACAACTTAGCATCGTACGTTGCCCGAGGAGGGGTACGATGTGGCTTCATACCCTTAGAGGTATGAAGGCAGAGGACATATGCATTGCATTCATATGCATTCATTGAAGTGATATTTGCAGATGGTGTGGTTTTATACTCTAAGAGATATGAAGGCAGAGGACTTACACATTGCATTCCTATGCATACATTGAAGTGATATTTGCAGGTATTGTTGACGCAGGGAAGTGTTATACAACCTATTGTGGTCGTTCGAGGAAATGAGATGGCATTGGTTATTTTGGGACTATTGAGTTCTATATCTACAAGTATTTCTGATCTCAATTGTGATCCCTTTTAAAATGTTGATTAATTTAATTCTTTTGGTTTAAATATCTCGTCAAAATATTTTACTTGCTGAGATGTTTCATCTCACTCTTGCATTACTCAATGCAGGTACTTAATTCATGTTGGGAATGAGGGAAGTAGCAGCACGTCCACCTTCACTCTCATAATAACGCTGCCCAGGCACAACCATGATTTAATTAGAAACTTCTTGTCAAGGATGTTTGTTTTTAACTAGTCGTGCACACTAGTTAATTCAGTTTATGTCGTTATGGTTATCTTCCCATTGCTAGCAGATTATTAATGTCTAGTATGTTTTCTTATCATGATATCTGTTTATAATCTGTTGCTTCCACGTTTATGCAAATTTCCAAAGGAGATGCTGTCGAAATTTTATATATGAATGTTAGTTGTGTAGTTTAGTAGCATTTCAGGGTGTTTGTGGATCCTGGGGTGTTACAGGTGTACACCGGACAGTGTCCGGTGCTCCAAGACGACGCGGCTCCGAACTCGCTAGTCTCGGGAATTCACATCAGCTGCTCCACTATAATTCACCGGACTGTCCGGTGTACACCGGACTGTCCGGTGTATCTGCAGAGCAACGGCTACTTCGGCGCCAACAGTCACCTGCAGGCGCTCTGCAGGCGCATTTAATGCGCGCCAGAGCGCGCAGAAGTCAGGCACGCGCGAACAGGCGCACCGGACATTCTACAGTTCATGTCCGGTGCGCCACCGGTCATCCAGGCGGGCCCAGCAACAGAGCTCCAACGGTCGGAACCCTAACGGTCGGGTGACGTGGCTGTCGCACCGGACATGTCCGGTGTGCACCGGACTGTCCGGTGCGCCATACGACAGACAGCTTCCACCAAACGGCTAGTTTGGTGGTTGGGGCTATAAATACCCCCAACCACCCCACATTCAAATCATCCAAGTTTTCCCACTTCAACTACTTACAAGAGCTCTAGCATTCAATTCTAGACACACCAAAGTGATCAAATCCTCTCCAAACTCCACACAACGCCCTAGTGATTAGTGAGAGAGATTTGCTTGTGTTCTTTTGAGCTCTTGCGCTTGGATTGCTTTCTTTCTTCTTTGATTCTTCATTGCGATCAAACTCACTTGTAATTGAGGCAAGAGACACCAATCTTGTGGTGGTCCTTGTGGGAACTTTGTGTTCCAAACATTTGAGAAGAGAAAGCTCACTCGGTCCGAGGGACCGTTTGAGAGAGGGTAAGGGTTGAAAGAGACCCGGCCTTTGTGGCCTCCTCAATGGGGAGTAGGTTTGCGAGAACCAAACCTCGGTAAAACAAATCCGCGTGTCACACTCTTCATTTGCTTGCGATTTGTTTTGCGCCCTCTCTCTCGGACTCATTATTATTTCTAACGCTAACCCGGCTTGTAGTTGTGATTAATTTTGTAAATTTCAGTTTCGCCCTATTCACCTCCCCTCTAGGCGTCTTTCAGCCTCCTCTTTCAAAAAATCAACTAAGTAGAGTTTGCCATCAAATACACCCTTAAACGCTAATGAACCATCACTCCTTCTAAAGATAGAAACATCAACATTTGTAAACAAGCAATTGTAGCCCATGTGGCACAATTGACTTACAGACAGGAGGTTGTATCCTAATGACTCTACTAAAAATACATTTGAAATAGAGTGCTCGCTTGTGATGGCTATCTTTCCCAAACCTTTGACCTTGCCTTGGTTCCCATCTCTAAAAATAATCGTATCCTGGGAATCCTTGTTCTTGACGTAGGAGGTGAACATCTTCTTCTCTCCCGTCATGTGGTTTGTGCATCCGCTGTCGATAATCCAGCTTGAGCCCCCGGATGCATAAACCTACAAGGCAAATTACACTTGGGTTTTAGGTACCCAACTCTTGTTGGGTCCTACAAGGTTAGTCACAATAGCCTTTGGAACCCAAATACAAGTCTTATCTCCCTTGCATTTGGATCCCAACTTTCTAGCAACTACTTTTTCATTCTTACATACAAGCGCAAATGAAGTATTGCAAACATGGTAAATAGTGGAAGGTTCATTACACACTCTCCTAGGCACATGATGCACAACATGATTTCTCCTAGGCCTACTTCTACCATGCACAAAAGTAGAGCTAGAGGCAAACATAGCATTTGAATCAAAAGCATTATGATCATAACTCCTACGAGCATTCCTAGAATATTTTCTATCATAAATGTAGGCATAACACTTTTGAGAACTACTAGCCATAGGAGCCTTCCCTTTCTCCTTGTTGAGAATGGGACCATTTTGGCTTGTTAAGTTCTTGGTTTCCTTTTGAAAACCAAGTCCATCCTTAATAGAGGGGTGTCTACCAATTGTGTAGGCATCCCTAGCAAATTTTAACTTATCAAAATCATTTTTGCAAGTCTTAAGTTGAGCATTAAGACTTACCACTTCATCATTCAATTTTGTAATAGCAATAAGATGTTCATTACGAGCATTAACATCAAAGTCCTTACATCTATTACAAATACTAACATGCTCTACACATGAATTAGATTTATTAAGTTCCTCTAGCTTAGCATTTAAATCATCATTTAAACTCTTTAAACTAGATATAGTTTCATGGCAAGCAGATAACTCAGAAGATAACATTTCATTTCTTTTAGTTTCTAAAGCAAGAGATTTTTGTACGCTAACAAATTTGTCATGTTCTTCATATAAAATGTCCTCTTGCTTCTCTAGCAATCTATCTTTTTCATTTAGAGCATCAATTAACTCATTGATTTTATCTACTTTAGCTCTATCTAAACCCTTAAATAAATCAGTATAATCTACTTCATTATCACTAGAATCATCATCGCTAGAAGTAGTGTACTTAGGGGTATCTCGAACACTTACCTTCTTCTCCTTGGCCATGAGGCAAGTGTGGCGTTCGTTGGGGAAGAGAGAAGACTTGTTGAAGGCCGAGGCTACCAGTCCTTCATCTTCAGAGTCGGATGAGGAGCAGTCCGAATCCCATTCTTTGCCAAGGTGCGCCTCACCCTTCGCCTTCTTGTACACCTTCTTCTTCTCCCTCTTCCCATGCTTTTCTTGTTCCTGGTCATTATCATTATCGGGGCATTGTGCTATAAAATGACCAGTCTTACCGCATTTGAAACAGGAGCGCTTCCCTTTTGCTTTGTTCTTGTTGGGGTACTCCTTACGTCCTTTTAGTGCGGTCTTGAAGCATTTGATGATTAGGGCCATCTCATCTTCGTTTAGCCCGGCAGCCTCAACTTGTGCCACCTTGTTTGGTAGCACCTCCATGCTGCTTGTTGCTTTGAGAGCAACGGGTTGAGGCTCGTAGACGGGTAGAGGGCCATTAAGAGCATCATCCACATATCGCGCTTCCTTTACCATCATACGTCCGCTCACAAATTTTTCGAGTATCGCCTCGGGTGTCATTTTGGTGTACCTGGGATTTTCACGAATAAGGTTTACAAGATGGGGATCAATTACCGTGAATGACCTTAGCATAAGTCGGACGACGTCATGGTCCGTCCATCTTGTGCTTCCATAGCTTCTAATTTTGTTGACCAGGGTCTTGAGCCTGTTGTAGGTTTGCGTTGGCTCCTCTCCCCTGATCATCGCAAATCTCTCTAGCTCGCCTTCCACCAACTCCATTTTGGTGATCATGGTGGTGTCGTTTCCCTCATGTGATATCTTGAGGGTATCCCAAATTTGCTTGGCGTTGTCCAAGCCGCTCACCTTGTTGTATTCATCCCTGCACAAAGATGCTAGCAAAACAGTGGTAGCTTGTGCATTCTTATGAATTTGCTCATTTATGAAAATGGGGTTATCAGTATTATCAAAATGCATTCCGTTTTCAACAATCTCCCAAAAACTAGGATGGAGAGAAAATAGGTGACTACGCATTTTGTGACTCCAAAATGAGTAGTCTTCTCCATCAACGTGCGGAGGTTTCCCAAGTGGAATTGATAGTAAATGAGCATTAGAATTGAATGGAATACGAGAATAATCAAATGAATAATTTTGATTAATCGTTTTCTTTTTCGATGATGAGTCGTCATCATCGTCATCTCTTGGTGAAGATGAAGAGGCATCACTGTCGTAGTAGACGATTTTCTTGATGCGCCTCTTCTTCTTCCCATCCCTCTTCTTGTGACTTGAGCCTGAGTCGGTAGGCTTGTCGTCTCTAGGCTCATGAAGAAGGACTCCTTCTCCTTGTCGTTGACCACCATCCCCTTTCCCTTAGGATCCATCTCTTCGGGCGATTAGTCCCTTACGTGAAGAGAACTTAGAGATGGCAATGGGTACCCGAAACCCGAATACCCGACGGGTTTTACCCAATATGAAGGCGGGTATGGGATGATTTCTCTACCCGCGGGTATGTTAATGGGTAAAAACCTCTACCCGTTGGGTAGACGGGTAAGGGTACGGGTTAGAATTACCCATACCCGTCTACCCATGGGTAAAATATACCCGCATCAATACAACTATAACCATCTAATAGAGCCCATCTTAGCTAAAATAAAGCCCTCCTCTAGCTATCATTTGTCTAGATACCAAGTTATGTAATCATATGATTTGTTATATGTGAAGTTGAAGTTGTTTTTATATGTTTATTTAATATTTTGAGTGATTGGTATATTGGAATTTAAGACTTTCCTAGCGGGTATGGGTTACCCGACGGGTAAAAATATCCGCGTGGGTACGGGTATGGGTAAGATTTTATACCCGCGAGTATATATGGGTAACCCGACGGGTAGAATTTTTTTTGATGGGTACGGGTATGGAATGGTACTACCCGACGGGTATGTACCCGTTGCCATCCCTAGAGAACAGCTCTGATACCAATTGAGAGCACCTAGAGGGGGGTGAATAGGTGATCTTGTAAAATTCAACACTAAATAGCCACAAAACTTGGTTATAGAAATGTTAGTACGACTAAGTAGTTGAGAAGCGAATTCTTGGAGACAAGACAATCACAGAAAGATCAACACAAGACACGCGATTTTTATCCCGTGGTTCGGCCAAGTAACACTTGCCTACTTCCACGTTGTGGCGTCCCAATGGACGAGGGTTGCACTCAACCCCTTTCAAGTGATCCGATGATCAACTTGAATACCATGGTTTTTCCTTAGATGATTATTCCCGTTTGTGAGGAATCTCCACAAGATTGGAGTCTCTCGCCCTTACAACAAAGATCACAATGAAAGCATGGAGTAAGGTTGGGATGAGCAACACACACAAGACACAAATCATAGCACAACTACACACACAAGTCACAACTTGAGCTCAAAACACAACGCATGGAGTTCACAACTCAAAAGGAGCTCAAGTCACTATCTCAAATAATCGAATGCGTGAAGTTGGAGTCTTGGAGTATTAGAATGTTTCTTGTAAGCTTGGGTAGCTCCTCCATGCGTCTAGGGGTCCCTTTTATAGCCCCAAGGCAGCTAGGAGCCGTTGGAGGCCAACAAGGAAGGCCATCCTTGCCTTCTGTCGAGTGGCGCACCGGACAGTCCGGTGCGCCACCGGACAGTCACTGTAGACGGTCTGGTGCCGATCTCCTTCCTTTTCTGGCACAGACGACCGTTGCAGCTCTGGGTCAGTTGGCGCACTGGACACTGTCCGGTGCCCCTAGCCGACCATTGGTGCAGGCCACGCGTCACTCACAGATTGCGCGGCCGGCCGTTGCGCTGGTGACCGTTGGCTCACCAGACAGTCCGGTGCACCACCGGACGGTCTGGTGAATTATAGTCGTACGCCGCCAAACTTTTCCTGAGAGCGACCTTTTCACCGGAGAGCAGCCTGGCGCACTGGACACTGTCTGGTGCACCACCGGACAGTCCGGTGTGCCAGGCCGAACTGGACTTTGGCTGCACACAGCTAAGTCTTTTGCAATTCTTTCTTTTCCTGTTTCTAGCACTTAGACAAAATATGTTAGTACTTAAAACAATGTACTAAGTCTAGGAACATACCTCATGTCTTGATTTGCACTTTTCTCTTCATTTAGCACATAAGAACTTAATTAAATGTGTTGGGCACTTAATCACCAAAACATAATAGAAGTTGCCCAAGGGCACATTTCCCTTTCACTCTTGTGCTTCTCTTGTGATCAAAGATTGTAAGGGCGAGAGGCTCCAATTTGTGGAGATTCCTCACAAACGGGAAAAGACTGCAAAGGAAGGAAACTGTGGTACTCAAAGTTGATCATTGGATCACTTGAGAAGGATTGAGTGCAATCCTTAACCGAAGGAGGTCACCACAATGTGGAGTAGGCGTTGGCCGAACCACGGGATAAAAATCACTGTGTCTTGTGTCCATCTTCATTGCTATTGGTTTTCTTCTAAAAGCTCACACTTTAGCAACTTGGTTTTAATCGCACTAACATTTCATAACCAAGTTTTGGCTATTTAGTATTTGATTTTATAGGATCACCTATTCACCCCCCCCCTCTAGGTGCTCTCAAGCTCTCAGTCGTCAGGAGCACAACAAAGCTCTTTCAGGCCACCGACTCTAAGAGGCAGAGGGGGGAGAAACTTTGGAGGAAGTTATGGAGATCAGCCTAGGAAACTATTTTGTTTGTTCTGTGGTGAAGATAAGGGGCATACCACAAGAACATGCCAAGTTACGATTCAGAAGCAGAAAGAAATTGCCGAAGCTGAAGCACGGCAGAATCAGCTGAAGCAGGTTCTGCATACCGCTTCGTGCTACCCTCCCTACGTCCCGGAGTATGTAGGCAATCAACAGCCTACGGCCTCGGTTGCTTCGACAAGCCATTCTCAAGCTTCCTGGGCCCAGTTGCCACCACCACCACCGCTAGCACCTGCCCTAGTCTGAAGTTAACAGCCAGAAGGGCACCACCACGCTCAGCAACAGCGCGACCTTCGGGAGGAGTTCGAAGCTCGCACAGTCAGCAACATTGTGCCTGAGTCGAAGCACATCTATTAAAGGTGCCACGGTGATTCGATTAAAGAATATCCTACTCTGATGTATCTTAGTTTTTCCACCATTTTATTTTCTTGCATGAAAAACAATTCACGAAGGATTAATTTCCAATTTGATGTAATAATATCGTGGTCGCACCATTTAGTGGAGCGCATCGCCTTAACAATACTTCCAAAGCTACACAGTCGTTCCTAAGGGAGCACAGAGTAAGTTTTGAAGCTACAAAGTTGTTCCTAAGGGAGCGCAGAGTAAGTTCTGAAGCTCAAAAGTCGTTCCTAAGGGAATGCAGAGCCAAGATGCCACCGAAATAAAAGGTGAAGAAGCTCCAAAGTCGTTCCTAAGGGGATGCAGAGCTTAAATGCCACCGAAATAAAAGGTGAAGAAGCTCCAAAGTCCTTCCTAAGGGGATGCAGGGCTTAAATGCCACCGAAATAAAAGGTGAAGATGCTCCAAAGTCGTTCCTAAGGGGATGCAGAGCTTAAATACCACCGAAATAGAAGGTGAAGAAGCTCCAAAGTCATTCCTAAGGGGATGCAAAGCTGAAATATCACCTAAGTTAAAGGTGAAGAGACTCAAAAGTCATTCCTAAGGGGATGCAGAGCATGGGTGCATTTTCGAGTGGGCATGTGTCTTCGTCATAAACATCATGCTGCATCATACCATCACATCATTTCGCATAGCATTACATCATACATCATATTGCATCAACAACAAAACTATGGAGAAGCAAAGATGCTTCTTTCAAAATATTTGATGAATGGAACAATGTGCTAAAGCACAAAGTGTACCTTTGGCTAGTATAATTTTACATACCAAGAAAACCTTCGTCGACAACAATATTATATAACAACTACGGCATAAGAAGGGGTGATTTTTTCTTTGCGAAGCATGAAAAGAAGGGAAGGTGTTTTTTCGCCAAGGGCTCAAAAACAGGTAAGTACATAGATTTCATGCATCGCAAAGAAATATATTACATTAATATATATACAAATGTTCGATGTTCGACTCATACACGAATATTACATTTCTTAGTACACAAGAATTCAGTCTTCTTTCAATATCTTCTTGGTAGCTTCATTTAGGAGTCTGTTGACAGCTTCGTCAACGGCTTCTTCGGCAATCTTTATCGTTTCTAATGCTTCCCTCATGGTCGGATCGGCCTCGGGACCATATGGCTCAGGCGGCGGTGAAAGTTCAGCTGTAGTAAAGAACAAGTTGTTAATCCGAAGCCAAAAACAAACACCGAAGCTAAAATTCAGTAATAATACCTATACGCCTTGCGCGCTCAACAGCCTCTTCGGCTCGCTTAGCTTCTTCTCGGGCATCATGGGATTCTTTTTCATTTTTCTTTATAGCTTCGTCAGCTATCTTGCGGCCGCCCTTCATCCAAACATTGGAATAGAATTTCTTGCCCATCAAAGTAGCTTCGGTCGAAGGCTCCTTTGTGTCATCTATGGAGAAGACGGCTTCTGCATGGGCTGCAGCTTTAACATGTTCACAGCCAGTTTTCTCCAAAACTACTACAACCCCTCGGGCACCGACGAAGGTACAAAAATCCCCACGATCGCTAAGTATTTCCTCAAAAGCTTCGACTTCTTCGCCGATCCACTAAATGACTCCTTCGGGATCGCCTCAAATAAATTTTTGCTCCGATGAGTATGCACCCACCTTTGCAAAACTGTCTTTCAATTTCTTTGCACAGTCCATGGATACTTCTTCAACATTCTCTCTGGAACCCTGAAGTTCTTCAACATTCTTTTTCCAGCCTGGAGCTTGTCCATTCACTTATCTCTAGTTTTGCCTTTGCAAGTTCAAAATTTTCGCTCATCTCGGCAAGTTTTTTCCGAAGGTCCTTGACTTCGGCTTGGTGAGCTTCGGATTGTGCATTAAGTTTTTCTTCGTTGCTCTTCAGCTTATCCACTAATGAGAACAATATTTTATCTTTTTCAAGTGCCTCGTTCCTTAGCGTAATAACTTCTGTCCGAAGGTTCCCAAGGGCTATTTGGCAGCTTTCGTCTTCCGCTTTCTTTTATGCCCTTAAAGTCTTGATTAGGATCAAGCCCTACAAGAAATGAAGAATTAGCACACAATAATAAGATACAAAAAAGTAATATGCTTATAAGCTAAAACATCCTCACCTTCAGACTGTTATAGGCAAGGGTGTATGCAAGGTCATCCTTCGACATTGCTGACAAGCCAAGCTCTAGCTTCGGGAAACCTATATTTTCTGCCATCTCCCAGCAAACATATATTTCCTTGTTGTCCGGAAGGCAATACAAAAAATCGTCTTTGTCAGTGCCATTAAACACCAGGGATCCTGGGGGATACTTAAGATCCTTAGCATATTGCCTAGCTTCGGCAACCTGCTCCTCTGATAGCTTTTTCCCTGCCGCGTGACACTATAAATTCCAATCCCTCAGTAGAAGCTTCAGCGGCAGGGAATTCAGATTCTTTGCTGGTTGTCTCTTTTCCTAATGGTAACGGAGCTCTTGCAGCATCCGAAGGTCCTTGTTCAACATCGTTTTCAACAAGCTCTGCATGCCCTATTTCTGTGGGAACTGAAGGCCCAGCTTCAGCTTCAACCCGAGTTATGACAGCTTCGGTAGTTTCCTTTGTATTTTTCTCACCCATGCTAGGTACTTCTGTAGAGGCAGGAGTTAGTACCTTTGTCGATTCCAAGATAGCATCCAGTACACTAGCCATTCTCCTCCTTTTTAGAGTTATCAAAGTAGTTTTTTGAATCTTCGGCAATTCTGCCTCTGGCAGTGAAAAAGTTTTTGGCTGCCCCGCTGCTGTCTCTGGAATTGGCCCTTTGGCTGATCCCACTATGGCTTCGATAGTAGCGGGATGATCTGGCTCAGCGGCAGAAGAAGACCCTTCAGCAGGTGTCGGCACTGTGGCCGTTTCAGAGCGCCTGGGTTGGTGTGTCAAGACTTTAACCTTTTTCCCTTCGGCGTGGCAGAGATTGTCGAAGCAGCGGCCTTTCTTTTCTTTCCCTACTTTCGCGAGGGATAACAATAGTCTGGATACATAAAACCAATTACATCAAAAACCCTGTTTAGTCTCTTCTTGCCTCGTCCTCCGAAGGGCAATATCATAGCATTTTGTCACTAGTTGCCTCAATACAATCCAACCAGTCATCGTTCGGCTCATCGAACTGATCTCTGTATCTGAAGGTGTATTTTAGATAAACTAAACTGCCTTGACTGGACTTGGCAGCAGCTTCCTTCGGCATCTCCCAGCCACTTCCAAGAGGCCACACTCTGTAAGCAATATGCTCTTGGACTAAGTCCCTAGTGTCAATATAAGTACATACAGTGTTAAAGGCCGTCTGGCATGCTTGAATATCATTTCCAAGGGCAGTGGCTAGCCTCCTAATACCGAAGCGAGACCAGATGAGGCGTTGAATGATCCCCTTTATATCTTCTCTTTCAACTAAGTCGTTCTTCACATAAAACCACTCTTGCATACAGGCTCCTGTCCACCTCTTCCAAAATGTTGGGACGGGATACCTCACATCAGCGTGAGGCACGAAGTCGTAGCAGCCAAAATTATTATGATATTGTTTTTCCCAGTAGCCTTCGTCTCATAAGACAGCTCATGCATGTTGTAGAAGCATTTTGCATTCGGCTCTAAACTCTCATGGCCCAAATGAAAATCCCCATTCTGATGATAGCTTTGGGGGTAATCCGATGAAGGTAAATTTCAAAAGTCTTCAAAACTTCAACTAAAAATTTGTTCAGGGGGAACCGAAGCCTTGCTTTTATAGAACTCCTGTAGACAACAACTTTGTCTGCTTTGGGCGCAGGGGCACTGCTATCTCCTCCAGCCCTCACGATAGAAATATCGCAGAAGTATCTTCCTTTCATTGCATCAATCTGACTCTGTTTAATGGTTGATTTACCGAAGACGGTATGACTCGGCCGCCAGGGCCGATCTTCGGCACCTTCGTTTCCACTTTCTAAGTCAAAACTTTCACTATCGTCGGAATCTTCAGATAACCCAGCTAGCATCTCATTGGTAATCTTCTCTGTATTTGTCTTCTCCATAGCTTCATAAAACCCGGCCAATGCAGGGTCAGCAATCTTCTTCTCTTCAGCCATTTAGACAATGGTTGCACGATTGTCGAAGCTTAAAACTCAATCAAAGCTCGGCTGAGCAAGAAAATTCAGAATGTCAAAAATAGCGCAAGCAACTGAAATGGCACAACAAATGCTGTCAATACGAGTTCCTATTTATATGCCTAGCGCCTCACGATTTGGTGGGCCATACATGTTAGTGTCTTTCGCTATTCTAGCAAAGGGAAGGTATTTTTTCGGACCTTCGGCTAAAGACCTCCATTCACATCGCTGTCTAAATTTGTTATGAAGAAACAAATTAATACTGCGAGGGGCTACTGTTGGGGGCCTTCCTCTTCCGAAGGTGCTAAAAAACGTGACTAACCATATGTTTTCAGTATGACATAGACTATTACAGGAAGCTTTGGCTTTGGGATGAAGGCGTGTGATATGAGGATACAGTCCGAAGGCAAAATGAATGGACGCCGAAGTTATGGCTAAAGGAGCTTCAGCTTGGCATGTTAGCGAAGATGAAGGACGAAACCGACCTAAGGGAGAAAAGATTACTTAGTCCTTAATAGTTTGCATTATGATTAAGAGTAGATGTCAGAGGCATGAATGTAATCTTATCCGAACTGTGTCCCGTGCCTATAAATAGATGAACAGTAACATCGTACTGTTCACGCTGAATTGTAATCACTCTTGCGTCACTCTCGCATCTTCACCTTCTGGCAAGCCGAAGGTATCAATGTAATATAATTATTGTTGACGTTTATTCATGTTTATGAAATACAAGAGAATATAAATAACTTACTGATTCATAATCATTATTTGTATTCTTTTGTATTTCATGTACCCTTATTTATATTCGTTCACTGAGATGATGAAGATATGCCCTTCATGACCTTCGTTTGGAGACCATTATATCCGAAAGGAGATAATGCTTCAAACGACGAAGGTCTCTAATTATTGACAATCGTGTTGTCTTGTTCTTAATTTATAGCATTTGAGAACAAGGACCAACACCTATCATGCGAGAAAGACCATTAACCTATCACCATCTTACCTTTCAATCAAGCCCTTCTATCTCGTACTGCTGCGGGATATCATGGTTTTTTTTGCGGATTAACGATAAACCACAAATTTGGTCGATAATTTTTCACGGATTAACGATAAACCACAGGTCTGGTCGATAAACCGGAAACATGGTGACGGAGCTCTATTTTCTGTCGATGGCGAACTCTTGGTGACTCGTAATCACATTGGCATATCTCTGGTTCAATTTCTTGTGGACGATGGCTAGGGGGTGCGCAAGGGAAATATTTATATCCCGATATGGAAGGGCCTGCTTCTGCATACCGCAGTACCCCAATAAAATTTTTTTGCCCAGGATTCATGACTGCATAACCAATTTATGTTAGCACGGTTATGGGAGAGTATTTTACCGGCGACCTAGCCCTCACGACAAAGGACACGGTGAAGAACATCAGGCGCGGTGGTTACGATCCAATCGTGTCCTGATGAAGCTCTCGGCCAAAGGAATAAAGAAAGCCTAAAAAGAAAAAAAAATAATACGATGGCAATTGCATGCTCCATGCTGTACGAGAGATTGCCCAATATATAGAAAGTTTTTTCTATTTCTATTTTCCTTTGCACGTCCAAAGTTTCAAATTTGGTTCAAATTAATTTTTTTTCTTTATTCACAAAATCAAATGCAACAACCAAAACTCCAGTATGCTCTATAAATTAAACATTTTAGTTAGCATTTTATTTAAATAATCCAAATGTATGATTCACACAAAATTAGGTATTTTTTAGAAGAAGTGTATAACCTTTATCAAGATATGCTTTAATTTAAATCCTTTAGAGAGTACTTATAAATATATAGTTCAACAAAGTAATAATTAAATTCATATAGGGATCATTTTATTTAATCTTTGTTAGCCAACACATTTATTTTAGGAGATGTTACTTGAAAGGTAAGAAAATTCTTATTTAAGATATTTCAAAAACCTTTAGAGAATTTTACGAATTTTCAAAATAGAATTTTGGGCATTACAACAGTAGTTCCTGAGCATTTTTATCCATGTGACACATGGCGACACCGAACCCATCCCCGAGCGACGAGCGGATCCCGAGGCCAATAGCCCACTCAGACGAGTCCGGGCTCGACTGCTCAGGTCCTTAGGACGTGGTTACAGGTAACCACGCGAGTATCTGACCTTGTAGGAAGCATATCTTAGTTACGGGGTACCAACATATTTGATTTTTTGAAAACGAGTAAGAATAATAATCTATTAATTTGTGTGTAACGGTGTAGCTATATCATGTGTGGGTTCTAGTTTAGAAGTTAGACTTTAAGATTTAAATATCACATTTACACCTTAAATTTTTTACAAAATTAATTAACTTTTATGTGAAATGGATAAAAGGGGCAATATGCTAATTTATATGTAACAATGTAGATAAAAGTTATACCTTAAAAATCGACCTTTATATTTAAAACATCGTATTTAATAGCTAGCTAGATATTTATTAGCTAGCTAATTTCGCTAACAAATTTTTAGCTAACAAATTATTGGTTTTAGTACATTCAAACAACATCCCTATCTCTCTTATTTCTCCTGGACGGCTCAACTCGTGTGGTTCTGCTCTGCTCGAACCGTTGTCGCTGGCAGTGTCGTTAGAAAAACAGACCCCACCGCACGCATATGCACGCACCCAAAAGCAGATTCTGCCACCTCCACGCGCCACCCTGCGTCTGCTGATCGGGCACTTCTCCCTGCCGTAATCTCTCTGTCTCGGCCTGTGCTTTGCCCCGATTCTTGTCTAGTTGTCTTACCATCCGTCCTGTGCCGTGTCCCCGCCGTGTGGGGCCGGAGACGACGTGTCTCTCACTGGGATCACCAGGTTGCGGGGGGAGAGGTTGGCAAGCGATCAGTTGGACCCGGTCCCGAGACTAACTGCAACGCTGTCCCTTTGGCAGCTCCCTCCCCTTTATGACGTCTGTAGGGGACACTTTATAGCCGCAGCGCTGCCCCTACAGCGCTCCCTACGCGCCGGTCCCCTTCTCTCTCCCTCCAGATATAGCGTGTCACTGTTCATCCCCTAAACACTATGCTGTGGGTCCACGAGTAATTATTAATTGATAAAAATTGATAGTTAATATAGAAAATGATATTTTATAGTTGTAGTGGAGTATAGGGGGAGTATTTAGGAGGAACCGCTGCGGGAGATGAAAAAATAAGGGAAAAATGATATAGAGAAAAAATTTAGAGGTAACGGTTGCGGATAGCCTGACTCCTGAGTTCAGTAGGTTAGGATTGCGTGCCACCGAAGGCTCTGATCGCCTCAAACACGCACATGTTGTTCTTTTTCTTATTCCTATAGATATACTTTTTGAAGTATTTAGTTCTCCAGAACATCAAATATTTAAATATCAATATAAGTATTAAATACAAGTTTAATTATATTTAATAAATTTGTCTCATCTTTTATTTTTTATCTGTATAGTTAGTTTTATAATTAGACTATATTTAAATTTAGAATGTAAATGGTCATCAATGGTTAGTGAGGCTATCTATCTGTATGTCCGTACGCGTCTGCATGACTCTATAACAGTATATATGTGATATAAAGTTAGTGGCACACTGATTAGATGTTAAATAAATGGCGGAGGGGGAAAAATCAAGAAATATAGCAAAACCGGTAGTCTAAGGCTGGTGGCAATGGGGGCTAGAAGGGAGGCGAGAAGGGCCCTCTACCGCCCCGCGCGAGGCGATAGGCATGCGAGAGGGAGAGAGAGAGCGACGACACTCACGCCCGGCGAGAGCGGGCGATATCGCCCCGCTCTCGCCCGCGTTGGCGCGCGTGTCTAGGCGAGAGGGAGGTGAGAGGGAGGCAAGAGGGGGGCGACGCACTGACGGGGCGAGAGTGAGGCGGGCGAGAGTGCGGTGGCATGACGTGATTGGTCCACATGCGCCACGTGGACTAGCCGTTTTTTACCGTTTGGAGTCTAAAAAATTCGAAAAAAATTGCAAAAAAACACAAATTTCATTCCCAATCTATCTATAAATATCCCTACCTGTTGGAGGTCATAATTAGATTTATGTAATTTTCTATTAATTGTTATGTAATTTTTTAATTGTCATGTACTTTTCTTTTAATTATTACACACTTTGTAATTTTAAATTCAATAAAAAATATTATGTTGTGTGATTCGTAAGCGTTGAAACAAATCTGTGTGAATTATTTAATCCTGAAATAGAAAAGCTGATGTGGCTGTGGGCTGAGGCTATAGCCTGCTACAGCCTGTGCACTGGAGCAGCAGAGGCGAGAGCTGACGTGGCAGGGGCGAGAGAGAGACTGTGCACTGGACTCAGCCTAATATTTAGAACTAAATTGGCCTACACAACTGTAAAAGGTATTTCATTTACAAAACACCTAATTACAATATGAACATCTTATTTTTGGTATTTGCTCTTTTCTTTCTTTTTGGGTTCATCTTTATTTATTGATTGGGGGAGGGAAAGATACGCTTCATCATTAACTAAAGAGAATCATTGCAATCGGTTCACAATCACGCCGGCAGCGACGAGGGTACGAGCAGAGAGCCACACGGGTCCAGCCGAGCCGTCGAGGAGAGAGCGATAGAGTAGCACGTGGAGAAGTATAGTACTTTTTTTCCCTTTCCATTTCGTCTCGTACTCGTCCCGGCTCGTTGCCGGAGAGAGACGAGGAGAGGAAATCTCCCGCTGACTTTTCCCGTGTCCGTGTCGTGTTGCCTGCGTCCGCCGTTGGCCAGCCGCGACCCGTCGGCATCTCCTCTGGTCTCCTCACCCGCGCGGGAGCAGGTGGTTGCTGCGGCGGTTGACGTTTAGTAGTAGAGACTAGAGAGGGACCCGGCCGGCAGTTAAAGCCGACGCGAGAGAGCCGAGGCGAGAGGGGATATGGGGAACCAGGTCGGGGGCCGCCGGCGGCGGCGGCCGGCGGTGGACGAGCGCTACACGCGCCCGCAGGGGCTGTACCCGCACCCGGACATCGACCTCAGGAAGCTCCGCCGCCTCATCCTCGAGGCCAAGCTCGCGCCCTGCCACCCTGGCGCCGATGACGCGCGCGCTGACCTCGACGAGTGCCCCATCTGCTTCCTGGTAACCGAACCATCCTCCTCCGCCTTCTGTGCTCTCGTTGGTGGATGCGAGGAGCGATTACTTTTTTTTTTCGTTTGGTGCTGTCTCTGGTTTATCTGCTACTACTACTAATAACTTGGTGCTGCATGCAGTTCTACCCCAGCCTTAACCGCTCCAAGTGCTGCGCCAAGGGGATTTGCACGGGTGAGAGGCTACTCTCGAGGTGCTCTTGGTGCGTTCGTCGGCTTTGGTTTCTGTTTTTGACCTGACACTTATGCTCCTGCGCGCAGAGTGCTTCCTCCAGATGAAGTCCCCCACCTCGTGCAGGCCGACGCAGTATCCTGACCCAGTTCACTTCAATTTGAATCCATGCTTTGTTGAGACTTGAGAGAGAGAGAGAGAGAGAGAGAGAGAGAGAGAGAGAGTTTATTCGGGAGGTCTCTGGTATTATTAAACTGTGCCGGTTCTTGCTCAGTTGCAAAGCCCCTTAACTTACCTTGTACTGAGGTGTCCATATTGCAAGACGCTGAATTACGCAGTGGAGTACCGCGGCGTGAAGACCATGGAGGAGAAGGGCATAGAGCAGCTTGTGAGTGCCCATACAAACCGTTCTTTTGTTTCTGAGTTGTCTGCTTTGGCTTATTCTCGCCAGTTCTTTGGAATCGGGAATTTTGGGTAGGAGGAGCAGAGGGTCATCGAGGCGCAGATCAGGATGCGGCGGCAGGAGCTACAGGACGATGCAGAGCGGATGAAGAACAAGCAGGCTGCGGCTTTGAGTGACGTAGTAGCATCTGCACAAGTTGATTCTTGCAGTACTGACGGTGCATCAACAGTAGGTGTGTAGAAGTTTAGATTTTCCCTGTGTTTTCTTTTTCGCGCATTCTGTTGTTTGATGTTGTTCAATCGCTGACCCTGTTTATTCTGTCGATAGCTGCAAGCAGTCCGCGAGGCAACGATGCTCTCTCGTCCGAAGTGCAGCGTTCGGAGTTGATATTGAGGAATTCTGAAGCCTTCAAACAGAGGAGGTTTGTACTGATTAGCTTATTTGTGCATTCTAGATGCACTAGTGCTTGTAGTGTGGTTACTGTTGCATTAATGCATTAGGATTGTATGCCCTTTCTAGATTCAGTTTTGTTGGAAGCATTGTGATTATTGTTGCATTGAATTATTGGGGATGATAAGTTCTGTAGGCAAATTAACTAATCATATCTTGTCTCTATTGGAAATACCAATTTGACAACTTATAATATACTCTCCCGTTCCAAATTATAAGATGTTTCAGCTTCTCTTCGTACATAGTTTTTGCTATGCACTTAGATATACACGATGTCAGTATCTAGATATATAGTAAAATCAATGTGTTTAAAAAAATGCCAAAATGTCTTATTATTTGGAATGGAGAGAGTACTTTCTAGTAGTTTGTAGTTGGTCATGTATTGTCTCCTGCTGTCAGGCATAGTGGTATGGCATTGGACAGCCATGTCAAATAATTAGCTAGCCATTGTCATGTTGATTCACATATCCTGCCGTGGCTGTGTACCATGCTGAATATATTAATTCAAGATTTTTGTTTGCCTCTTATTTGTATGTTAACCAAACATTTTGGAGATTCCCTTGAAACCTTGGTGTTGCTGCTCTAAATTAAAGAGAAATTGTTGTTGAATAAATAATTTAGTACTTCCCTGTTCAGCTGCATTAATATAACACAGGAGTTGCAGCCATGTACTATGTATTATTAACTCCATTATTATGCAATTAGTAAATTAGCATTCTGAATAAGAATCCGATAATTGGCTAAGTTTGTGAAGAGAAGTTTTATATTGGAGTGGAGGCCTGTGAAGGTATTTCCAATATGAATGCAGTTGTTTAAGGGTTATAGAATGTAGATATAACTTAAAAATAAGAACTATTTCACCTATTTCAAACCTAATAGATAAGGATGTTTGACTGGTAAAGATGTACAATTAGATGTTTCTGGCCACAGCCAAGGCTTATAATCTAAAGTCAGTTGTTGGGTAGGAAAGATTGTGTGTTTGACCATTTCTGCAGTCTACGTCATACCTGTGACATTTGGAGTAGAGTAGAGGCGTAATCATGTATTGCACGAGAAGCACATCATAAGAAAATACAATGTAGTCTAAACAAACCTGTCACCATCCCCTTTTTCCTCACATATTAACTGGGTTCCTTTTTTTACTATGAAAACAAATACTCCCTCCGTCCCAAATTAAAATTCGTTTTATCTTTTTACTAGATAAATACAATAATTAATGTATGTGTTCTATATATATGTCTAGGTTCATAATCATCCATATGAATATAGACATAAAAACCTAGAGCTAAAACGACCACTATTTTGGAACGGAGGGAGTATATCATGATGTTGGGATTAATTATTTTCTGGTATATTCTTTTAATGCAGGGGAAATAATTTTGATGTGGATCTTGAAGAAGTAATGCTTATGGAGGCAATTTGGCTCTCTGTACAAGTACGTCAAAACAAAACAAAAAATCGTTCATCAATTGTAAATTTAGTCTCGTTTGAAAGGATGCTTGCCATGTCACAATATTGTGCTTTTTCTGATGGTTGTGGGAAATCCTAACCCTAACACAGGGTTGGGTGTTGTATTAATAGACTGAGTTAGCTGGGCCTAGCCCATTCCACAGAGGGTAATTACACGGGGTAAACTCCAAACCCTAAACGGGTACTCTAGCACCCCCCGCAGTCTCAACTCTATCCTGTACAGATGTTGAGACTGGATCGAAAGTCTAAAAATACACTTGACGGTAACCCTTTGGTGAAGATGTCGGCGAACTGCAGCGTGGTGGGGACGCTAAGAACCCGAACGTCACCGGCGGCGACAGGCTCGCAGACGAAGTGTAGGTCGATCTCCACGTGCTTCGTGCGCTGATGTTACATGGGATTGATGGAGAGCTAGACTGCGCTGACGTTGTCGCAGTAGACGAGGGTGGCACGTTGAAGGGGGCTGTGGAGCTCATGGAGTAGCTGGCGCATCCAAGAGGCCTCTGCCACGTCGTTGGCCACACTGCGGTAATCGGCCTCTGCGCTGGAGCGGTAGACGACGGGCTGCCGCTTGGAGGCCCAGGAGACGAGGTTGGCCCCCAAGGACATGACATAATCGGAAGTGGACCGACGCGTGTCAGGACAACCAGCCCAGTCAGCGTTGGTGTAGACCATGGGCTCTGACGTTGGGGATGGTCGGAGTACGAGGCCGTAGTCGAGGGAGCCGCGGAGGTCGCGTAGGATCCGCTTGAGAACAGTGAGATGGGGCTCCCGCGGGGTGTGCATATGCAGGCACACCTGCTGGACGGTGTAGGCGATGTCGGGCCTAGAGAAGGTGAGGTACTGGAGCGCGTCGGTAAGGCTCCGGTAGGACGTAGCGTCAGAGACCGAGGGCCCGTCGTCCTCAGAGAGCTTCGCCTGAGTGTTGATAGGAGCGGAGCAGGGCTTGCAGCTGGACATGCCAGCTCGCTCCAGGATGTCGATGGTGTACTGGCGCTGGTGGAGGAAGAGACCCTGGGGCCGGCGCTCAGCGGTGATGCCGAGGAAGTGGTGGAGGGGCCCCAGGTCCTTCATCGCGAACTCCCACTAAAGGGCGACGATCGTGCGCTGTAGAAGGTCGACGGTGGATGCCGTGAGCACAATGTCGTTGATGTAGAGCAGGAGGTAAGACGATGTCGTCGACGCGCCGGTAGATGAAGAGGGACGTGTTCGACTTGGTCTCAACGAAGTCGATGGAGGCCAAGTAGGAGGCGAAGCGACTGTACCATGCCCACGACACCTGCTTGAGGCCGTATAGGGAGCGGTTCAACTGGCAAACCAGATTCGGGCGAGTGGCTTCGACGAAGCTGGTGGGCTGGCTGCAGTAGACAGTCTTCGTCAGAGTGCCGTGGAGGAAGACATTCTTGACGTCGAGCTGATGGATCGCCTAGTCCATTGAGAGGGCGAGGGAGAGGACGACGCGAATGGCGGCGAACTTGACGACGGGGCTGAAGGTCTCGTCGTAGTCCACTCTGGGGTGCTGGGTGAAGCCCCGAAGGACCCAACGGGCCTTGTAGTGGTCGAGGGAGTCGTCGAAGGTCAGCTTGTGGCGTAAGAGCCACTTGCCGGTGACCATGTTGGTGCCTGGTGGACACAGCACCAGGTCCCAGGTGTGGTTGGCCAGCAGGGCCGCATACTCCTCCATAGCGTGGCGACGTTGGGGGTCGGCAAGGGCGGTGCGAACAGAGGAGGGGATCGGGAAGGCGTCCGGAGATGTGGCAGTCGTATCAGCTACCAGGATCAGCCGGTCGACGGTGCGGAGAATGCCGGCGGCGCGCCGAGTCACCATCGAGTGGACGTGCCTGGTGTCGCGGTGGATGGCGACTAGGTGGTACACAGGAGGCTTGGTGCTGGCCGTCGGTGCGTCGGGAGCCGTGGGCATGGCTTGCTCGCTATGGCGGCGAAGCCAGCCGCGCTCGTCGACGGGCCCGGGTTAGTGGGAGCCGAGGGAGTGGCGCGCCCGCGGCGATGGTAGACGAGGGTGGGGTCGGCAAAGCGGGCCGCGCCCGACAACAGGGCCGTGCGTGGTGCTGGCGTGGTGGACGTGGCCGCGCGTGGTGCGGGAAGAGGCACGAGCGGAGGCGTCGAGGTCGCACGTGGTGTGGGTAGAGGCACGAGCGGAGGCGTCAGAGCCGCGCGTGGTGCTGGTAGAGGCGCCAGCGGTGGCCTCTAAGCCTGGGGAAGAGCGGTTGGGAGTGACCGGGATGGAGGGGGAACCGGATTGGACTCGATGAGGGAGTCGATATCAGTAGGTGGAGAGGAGCCAGCAAGGGGAAACCCATTTTTGTCAAAAACAACGTGACGAGAGATGAGGATGCGGTGTGAAGCGAGGTCAAGACAACGATACCCCTTGTGGTCAGGGGAGTAGCCAAGGAAGAGACAACGAGTGGAGCGAGGAGATAGCTTATGGGGAGCAGTGGCAGAAGTGTTGGGATAGCAGGCACAACCGAACACGCGAAAGTGGTCGTAAGAGGGGTCCGTGCCGTACAGGGCGAAGTGGGGAGTAGGGTGGCTCACCGCCTTCGAGCGAAGGCGGTTCAGGTGGTGTGTGGCGGTGTGCAGGGCCTCTGCCCAGTAGTTGGCAGGAGAGACGCCTGGAAGAGAAGGCAGCAGATCATATTGGTGGTGGTATGAATCATGTGTTCGGTCTAGCCATTCTGGAGAGGTGTAGGGGCACGAGAGACACAACTGGACGCCATGTGTGAGAAAGAAAGAGCAGGAGGCGTGGTTGTCGAACTCGTGGACCATTATCACACTGCAGGGCACGGACCGAACGACGAAACTGGGTGGATACACAGACAAAGAAGTGTGTGAGGGTGGTGAAAGTGTCAGACTTCAACCGAAGAGGAAAAGTCCAAAGAAAATGGGAAAATTCATCCAAATTCACCAGATAATATTTATATCCAGATAAACTGAGTACAGGGGAGGTCCAGATATCACAATGAACTAGATCAAAAGCCTGCTCAGCCCTAGAAGTAGTGAATGAGAGATGAGTATGTCGGCCTAGCTGACAAGCATGACAGAGACCCTCAAAATTTCTCCTACTACATGAAAGATCTAAACTATTGGTGAGCTTGGTCATGACGTCAGGTCCTAGATGGCCGAGACGACGATGCTAAGTGGTGGAGGAGGTGGAGACTAGGATGGGAGGTGGAGACACGCTGGTGGAGGAAGGCCGGAGCGTGTAGAGGGGCCCGAGCTGTCACATCGGGCGAGATGGGTCCTGGTGGCCAGATCCTTCACAGAAAAACCAGAGGGGTCAAACTTAATGGAATAAGAGTTATCGATGGTGAACCGACGAACAGAAAGAAGATTATGAGTGATGTCAGGGGCTATGAGTACGCCATTGAGATAGAACAGCCTAGGGAGAACCGATGCACCTACAAAGGTGACTGACAAAGTGGTACCGTTTCCAACGACAATCGAGGAGGGGTGGGAGGAATAGATGGGATGGGACCAAGAGAGCATGCTTGCAGTGGGAGTGTTGTGGTAGGAAGCTCTGAAGTCTTCCACCTAGTCGGAGGTGGTGGGGTCATCGCCATGGTGATGAAGGCGACAGTGAGGGAGGCAGGGTCCCATCCTCTAGCCAGTGGGAACCAAGGCGTCGAGGTGGTGGTCCATGGGGGTCGGAGCTTGTGGGTGCCGGAGTTGTCGGTGACACATTGTAGGGAGGCATCGGAGGAGGCACGCCATAGGGAGGTGCTGTCAGGAGGGCCGGCGCCGGAGGACGGGAGGCACTCGGGGCCTGGCCCAGCTACATGGAGATGGCCCTAGTCTACGGGTTGTAGAATGACGGCCATGCCTGGCCGCCACCCCGGTCGGAGGGACCACCTCGGATGGAGCCACCACCCTCGCGTCCACCCTTGCGGGAGCGACGACCTCCGTCGACGGTGGAAGCCAGACGAGGAGCCGCAGGGACCGCGGGAGGAGGGCGGGCAGGAGCCCCAGTCGACGAAGGGCGAGGGGCCTACCCCCCGAAGGCGCCTGACCGCCGGGAGGAGCGTTGTAGAGGGCCTGAGCCAGAGCGGGTGCCTCAGTCACCATGGTGAGCTTCTCGAGGAGAAGCTCGTTCCGCACGACATGGAAGGTGGGAAAGGGCACGGTCCTCTTGATGAGAGCCTTCAGGTGGCCGTAGCGGGGGCTGAGGCTACGCAAAAGGTTCAGCACCAAGGTACGATCGGCGAGCGGCTCGCCGAGGTCACGGAGAGAGTCCGCCATGCCCTTCATTTGGCGACAGTACCCCCCACGGAGAGATCCCCCTGAGAGAACTAGTGAAACTGGGCGTCGAGGTGGAGTGCCCGAGCCTCTTGGTTCCCGAGGAACTGTTCCTCGAGAGCGAGCCACACCTGTCGAGCAGTGTCAGCCTCGTCGTAGATGATGTCCTATAGCTCAACAGTGATGGTGCCGTGGAGCCACGAGAGGACCACACTATCCATTAGGACCATGATGGAGACGGTGGGGCGACGAGGTCGCCGAGGATGTGGTCGGCGAGAGCATACAGCCGAAGCGTGAGGACCTGACCTCGCCAACTAGGGTAGTGGGAGGACGCCAGGTCCAACATGATGGACACGAGGGACTGGTTGTTGTGCAACCCGGCGGCCAGAGCGTGGAGAGCGCGATGTGGTCGGCGAGAGGGGGCCTGGAGAGTGATCGGAGGAGCCTCTTGGGTGATCGGAGGATGGGCGAGGATGAGGCGCTGCGCCGGGTGGCCATTTGGGCGGTGAGGGCGGCGCCCATGGCACACTCTTACTCTAGGACGAGGGACGCAGCGCGCTCGCGCTCCTGCGAGGCAGCCATGACGGTCTGAAGAGTGGCGATGGCGGCGACCAACATAGAGTCGGTGGTGGGTGCTGTCGACGGGAGAGCAGTGAGGGTGAAGCCCAACGGGGGTCGACAAGGGCGCTGCTGCCCGGGTAAGAGGTTGCCGAGGAGAGGGCCGAGGCCGGCAATGAAGGGGGGTCATCCCCGACGGGCGTTTCGGGGCGTCGGAGCGTAGTGCTCGCTCCGGGGGTGAGCCAAAGAGCGCCAGAGGAGGGGAGCCCGAGCAAGGCGGCCTGGTAGGCGGCGACGGTAGCCTGCCGATTGAGCAGACGTGGTGCTGCTGCGGCGGCGACGCCAGGGGTTGCACTTGCTGGTGGGGCGAGGAGGTGGCCAGCACGGGCAGCCAGGTGCAAGGCGCTGGGTAGGGCGGCGTTGGCCAGGCCCGTAGTGACGACGTCTAGATCGGTGGTAGCGGTCACGCCCGCGGCAGCAGCCGCGTCGACGGTGGTGGTGGCAATAGTAGCAGGGGAGGAGGGGGGCGCCGGGCGTCGGGTCCATGGGGGCGGCCGGGAGCGCCGACGGCTGCTGGTGGTGGCCGGCGTCGCAGGGAGCAGCTGGCGGCTGGGAATATAGCCACGACCTGAGGAGCCGACGGCAGGGAGGTGGCCGCGGCACAAGGGAGCCGGCGGCGGGGAAGAAGCGGTCGGCTGTGGGGGTGCCCGAAGCTACGGGTGTGCACCGACGACTGGGGGTTAGGGAGGGAGGGAGAAAAGAAAATCTAGCCCGATACCATGTGGAAACCCTAACCCTAACACAGGGTTGGGTGTTGTATTAATAGACTGAGTTAGCTAGGCCTGACCCATTACACAGGGGTGAGAGGGTAATTAAATGGGGTAAACCTCAAACCCTAAACGAGTACTCTACCAATGGTGGTAGTGTTACAATCTTCTTTCGAATGATATCCCTGTTTCATTTCTTTATCTGTATGCATCTTCATGCTTCATTCATAATCAAATGATGCAGCATCCTTTTGTGCGACTTGAGTTAAGAAATTGTTTCTCACATAGACCTACATTGGTACCTATATTCATGTTGGATACACTTCCATCTATGTAACGGGTAGAAGCAGGATTAATCGCCTTGTCAAAATTATGATTACACTTGTCCATTTTTTGATCTTTATTTTCTTTTGACAGGATCTGGAAGCTTTGGGAAATCCAGGATGTGTTAGCACTACCCCGTCATCGATTCCTTCGAGACCTTTCGACGGTGCTATGACAACGGCTGGTGAAGCAGCTTCTCCTGGTGGATTTGCTTGTGCAGTTGCAGCTTTAGCTGAACAGCAGCATATGCATGGACAGTCTTCTAGTGCATCGGCTTGCCAAACAACAAGGTTTGACATCCTTAGCAGATCAGAGAGATCCTTTACGGAGGATCTGAGTGTAGTTGGGAACAGTTCTTCAGACTCCAGAGTCGACGAACCGTCAAGCAGCAGTACGCACCGAACAGTAGAGGGTTCAGAGTATTCCAATTCTAACGGCTGGTGGTCCGAGGTGGCTGAGGCTGGAACCAGGATCGCTGAATCTGATGTTACAGTGGAGGCTGGTGTTGGCAATTCGTCCACTTCAGCTGTGTCCAACATTGGCTCGGGCAGTGTTCCTGATAGCTTCGAGGAGCAGATGATGCTAGCCATGGCTCTTTCGCTGGTCGATGCGCGTGCTAGGGCAGGTTCTCCAGGGTTAGCTTGGCGGTAGCGTTTGTTGGTAAGGCCATTTCACTCCCTTTATTTGTTCTTTTTCGGTTTGTGCTGCGTTTTGTTCTTATTGCCATTTAAAACGCAGGATTAGATGAGGAATAGGTTCAGACTTGAAGAACTGGCCATGGTAATTGTGAATAGTGGGGGGTAAATCTGTACACTGGAAGCCAGTGATTTGGCTAATTGCACTTCTCTTATTATTTTTTTCTTTCTTTCCCTTCCGTTTCCCGAGGAAGAAATTGGGTTCCTTCAGTCTCAGGCAGACTTGTGGCTTCAAAAACTGTGCCTGATGAAGTCACGGCATAACTCGCCCTCAACATCCAACATATAATCAGATGGTTTTTTAGCAACGAATATTGTACATGCAAGTTTTTGAAATAACGTGCGAATGAGCCTCCTAGACCTATAATTATAGTGTTTCTCACTTCTCACTTTTTTTGTTTGGTTTATGGAATGAAATGAGTTGATCCATCGGCTTTGGCAGTGGAAAGAGCTACGGAGTTCTGTTTCTTTGAAGCCTAAAACACCAGAAATCTTCCCAGAAACTAATAAGTCTCTGATATGCTCTTTTTATCTATTTTACATTCGGCATAATTGACATCGGAATACCCAATTAGATCAAATGTAGATCCCTTAGGATAACAAAGCTCAAACTTAGGAGTGTAAACTAAGTATCTCATGATTCTCTTTATGGCTCTAAGATGAACTTCCTTAGGATTTATCTGAAATCTTGCACCCATGCATACAGAAAGCATAATATCCGGTCGAGATGCACATAAGTAGAGTAAAGAATATATTATTGACCGGTATACCTTTTGGTCTATGGATTTACCTCCCGTGTCGAAGTTGAGATGCCATTGGTTTCATGCGTGTCTTGATGGGTTTGCCATTCTTCATTCTTAACTTCTTAAGTAGGTCTTGAATGTACTTAGTTTGGCTGATGAACGTGCCCTCTTGGAGTTGCTTGATTTGAAATTAAAGAAAATACTTCAACTCCCCCATCATAGACATCTCAAATTTCTGTATCATGATCCTACTAAACTCTTCTCAAGTTGACTTGTTAGTAGACCCAAATATAATGTTATCAACATAAATTTAGCATATGAACAAGTCCTTTGTAACAGTTTTAGTGAAGAGAGTGGGATCGGCTTTTCCGACTTTGAAAACATTAGTGATAAAGAAGTCTCTTAGGCATTCATACCTTGCTCTTAGGCTTGCTTGAGCCCATAACGCGCCTTTGAGAGCTTATACACATGATTAGGAAACTCACTATCTTCAAAGCCGAGAGATTGCTCAATATAGACCTCTTCCTTGATGGGTCCATTGAGAAAGGCACTCTTCACGTCCATTTGATAGAGCTTGTAGCCATGGTAAGTAGCAAAGGCAAGTAATATACGAATTGACTCAAGCCTAGCTACTGGTGCATAAGTTTCATCGAAATCCAGACCTTCGACTTGTGAATATCCCTTTGCCATAAGTCGGGCTTTGTTTCTTGTCACCACACCATGCTCATTTTGTTTGTTGCGGAATACCCACTTGGTACCTACAACATTTTGATTAAGACGTGGAACCAAATGCCATACCTTATTCTTCGTGAAGTTGTTGAGCTCCTCTTGCATAGCCACCACCCAATTCAGATCTCTTAGTGCATCCTCTATCCTATATGACTCAATAGAGGAAACAAAAGAGTAATGTTCACAGAAATGAGCAACTCGAGATCTAGTGGTTACCCCCTTATGAATGTCACCAAGGATGGAGTTGACGGGGTGATCTCATTGAATTGCTTGGTGGACTCTTGGGTGTGGCAGTCTTTGATCCCTTGTTTCTTGATTATCTTTCTTGTCTTGATCATCTTCATCTCCCCTTGATCCTTGTCCTCTTCTTGAGGTGGCTCATCCTCTTGATCTTCATCTTCATCATCTTGAGCCTGATCCTCGTCTTGAGTTGGTGGAGATGCTTGCATGGATGATGATGATTGATCTTGTGCTTGTGGAGGCTCTTCAGATTTCTTAGGACACACATCTCCAATGAACATGTTCCTTAGTGCAACACACAGAGCCTCTTCATCATCTAGTTCATCAAGCTCAACTTACTCCACTTGGTAGCCATTAGTCTCATCAAACACAATGTCACAAGAAATCTCAACTAATCTAGTGGATTTGTTGAAGACTCTATATGCCCTTATGTTTGAGTCATAACCAAGTAAAAAACCTTCTACTACTTTAGGAGCAAATTTAGAGCTTCTACCTCTTTTAATAAGAATGAAACATTTTCTTCCAAAGACTCTAAAATATAAAACATTGGGATTTTTACCAGTGAGGAGTTCATATGATGTCTTCTTGAGGATTCGGTGAAGATATAACCGGTTGATGGAGTAGCAGGCAGTGTTAAACGCCTCGGCCCAAAACCGGTTTGGTGTCTTGTACTCATCAAGCATAGTTCTTGCCATGTCCAGTACAGTTCTATTCTTCCTCTCCACTACACCATTTTGTTGAGGTATGTAGGGAGAAGAGAACTCATGCTTGATGCACTCCTCCTCAAGAAATCCTTCAATTTGAGAGTTCTTGAACTCCATCCCATTGCCACTTCTTATCTTTTTAATTCTCAATACGAACTCATTTTGAGCCCATCTCAAGAATCTCTTTAAAGTCTCTTGGGTTTGAATTTTTTCTTGCAAAAATAATACCCAAGTGAAGCGAGAATAGTCATTTACAAAAACTAGACAATACTTACTCCCGCCGATGCTTATGTAAGCGACCGAGCCTAATAGGTCCATGTGTAGTAGCTCAAGTGGCTTGTCAGTTGTCATGATGTTCTTATATGGATGATGGACTCCAACCTACTTTTCTGCTTGACATGCGCTACAAATTCTATCTTTCTCAAAATGAACATTTATTAGTCCTAAAATGTGTTCTGCCTTTAGGAGCTTGTGAAGATTCTTCATCCCAACATGGGCAAGTCGGCAATGACAGAGCCAACCCATATTAGTCTTAGCAATTAAGAAAGTGTTTAGTTCAGCTTGATTATCATTAAAATCAACTAAATATAGCTAACCAACTAGCACTCCCTTAAATGCTACTGAATCATCACTTCTTCTAAAGATAGTAACACCTATATCAGTAAAAAGATAGTTGTAGCCCATTTTGCATAATTGAGAAACAGAAAACAAATTATAGTATAAGGAATTGTTGGGGACTTGTTCTCAAATGCTATGAGTTAAGAACAAGGCAACACAAAAATGTTAAAGACTAGTACCCTTCGTCCTTTGAAGCATTATCTCCCTTAGGATATAATGATCTTCAGACGAATGTCATGAAGGACATACCTTCATGATCGCAGTATATGTTAATGAAAGAAGAAACATATGAGATATAAGAGGCAACATGAATAATCATATAATATTATTAATATCTTTTCTTTTTATTATCATGGATAAACAGAAACAATATTGAATTACATTTGTACCTTCGGCTTGACAGAAGGTAAAAGTCCAAGCGTGACGCCCGAGCGAATACCAATCAGCGTGAACAGTACGTGGGTACTGTTCATCTTGAAAGGAAAATAGGGTCAAACCTTTTCCTAAATAATTTTGGTGGTTGAATTGCCCAACACAAACAATTGGACTAACTAGTTTGCTCTAGATTATATGTTCCACAGGTGCTAAAGGTTCACAACAAACCAATACAAAGTTAAAACAAAGGGTTCAAAACAAAGGAGCAAAGAAAACCGAAGGCTGCCCTGGTCTGGCGCACCGGACTGTCCGGTGTGTAACACCCCTGGTGTTACTGTTACTAAAACTTGAGCATGACATCATAAGCATCAGCATTTCATATGTTTGATACACCTAGAATACATCCACTAGACAAAAAATTTCAAGCAAGTTGTATTGTTATAGCATTTTGCAAATAAGACCCTAGTGTAGGGTACTTAACCCTAAATAGGGATCTGAGGGGTAAAACAGGAGCCAAATAGAGAAAACCCCAAAGATTAAGTGAAATAATCATAAAAAGTTATCAAGGATGGACCTACATTGCATTTACACCCCTGAGATACCAGAAACTCTAATTGAAACCCTGGAAAACCCTAAATCCAAACCCTAGGGGCCTATGTGCAAAAATAGTACACTTGTGGGCTAAAGTGTAAAAACTAGTAAAGTAAGGTGTTTTAAGTTGTATGGTTCACAATCATGAAGATTTGCAACTTGAACCCTGAGTTTTGGACTTAATTGCAAAAGAGCCACATTTGAACTCTTTTGACTAAGTCTGAAATCAGTGTTATAAGCTCAACTTTGGAGCTCTGTAGCTTTCAAATCAGTGAGAATTCACCTTAGGGCACCACATCAATTTTGTAGCTCTATGATAGGGGAACAATTTTGCTTAAGAGTGTAAGCAATGTTGTTATGGAGAAATTGGAGATAATTAAGTCTAAAGTCTAGATGTCAGGCTGATTGAACTCTGAACTTCAGACTTATAGTGTAACAGAGCCATCTTTGGACTTGGATTCAACCTTGATCTAGTGCTCAACTGAGTTCAGTCCCTATAGTTGAAGTGTAACTGGTTTGTAGCTCTACAACTTTGATGCAGATCTTTGGGTTAGATGCCATAGAAAATTGAGAGAAAATTGGCCCTGAACTTAAGATGTCAGGCACCCTAAATCAGTTTGGCCATGGTACAGTAACCTGCTAAGGATAAGGACGCCACCATAGAATGCTCACCGCCGATGACCGATCTCCGCCGCGATTCGGGCCACCGCCGTTGCGATTTACGCCACCGGTGACCAGATAAGCCTGCCAGATAATAGCTCTTTGCATGAGGATAACTCTGGTGACTCACCGCCGTACCCCCCGTGCTTTGCGGCTTGGACAGATAAGCTCGCCGGCGACAGCCGTCTTCCAGTCTTGTGCCACGTACCTGAACACCTCCGTCACGTCGCCGTGACTCTCTATAGCCGTCTAATCGTCGCCGGTGAAGTCGCCACGACGGTAGACACGAATCCACTGGGCCAGAGTTCTTCTCTATGTCCGGCCGCCAGCACTGCTCGGCCAAATTGAGCGCCACCGCCTAAGCCCTCTATAAATTGAAGGCCGGGTCAGCTGCGCTATGTCATCGCGAAACCACAGCACCCGCTCCCACCCTCAATCGTTCGACAGGGCTCACGAATTTCGAGTTTTCCCCAAATCGGTTCATCCCACCGCAAGAACACCCTCGTCGTGGCCTATGCAATTAAGGTCAGTTCAAACCTTCTGCTCCCTCGTTTGAGTATTCTCATAACCCCGTGATGCTTGCCGAACCACCGAATTGAACTAGGAGCCCACCAATCACTGGGAACACGAGCACATGTCCGCACCGTTCGCTGTCCTCGCAGGCAGAGCTAGGCAGATCACCAACCATGAAATTAAGTTGGGGAAAATGATCGGGGAGGGTTCAATTCGGTGACAGCCGCTCGGAAGTGCTAGTCTTTGCGTAAATTGGCCAGTACACGAGCTCGCCGGAGCTCTGCCGCGTTCGTCGTCGTCGGGGATCTCAGTCTGCGAAGGAATAGAAGCCGAGGGACCCCTGTGTAAACCGTCAGTGACTCAGAGAAATAGTAACCGAACCCGTTCCTAATTAGCCAGAACACCGAGGGCCTTTCTGCAAAGTCTCCACCACTGGCGCGGGCGCGCGCGCGTTTCTGCCTGGACTTGGGCCATCTGGGCTAGAATCGACCCAGTACTGTTTAAGTTTTTCCTTTTTCTTTTTTAGTGGAACTTTGAAATCTGTAGAGAATTATAGAAAAATCCTAAAAATGTCAAACCAATTTTGCTAGATTCCTAATTTTCCATAGAATGTAATAAAAATAGTTCCATGATTTTTAGGACAAATAGGGAATTTTGGGTCATTTAAAATAGCTTAAAACATTGGTTCTGGATTTTTAGAGAATAGATAATAATTCCAAAAATGCCCAAACTTTTTATATGAACTCAAAACATTATTTAGAAGATTTGGGTAGAATTTGGTTTGATTTGGACCTTGTTTGGTAATTAGAACCCAAAACCCCCATCTCCCGTGCTCTTTGAACTTCACCGTTGACTCCGGAAACCCTAGGTTCTCAGAGTTCCGTGAAGGAAAATTGTATTCAAGAACTTTAGATAATAAATTCTTATTATCTTTGCACTCTCATGAGCATTACATGGCATTCATTCTTATATACATATATATGGTTGTATCTAGAAAACGAAGAAGAGGTTGAGGTAGAAGAGGAGAAGACTTCACCACCACCACCTACGGAACCTCAGGCAGGGAATTGTTTTTACTTTGACATCTGTGGATCCGAGCCTGACTCACCTATAAACGAAGGCAAGCCCCGGTGCATTTGCCACCTCCTTGTGATTTAAAGATCTTTATCACTTGCTTGTTGCATTAGGTGATAGGAGTTGATTGATAAAACAATTCCTGCATTACCTTGAATTTGATTACCTTCCTTGATCACCTATTTTACAAAAGATTTTGATGCTTAGCCTTGCTTTAGAAAAACAAATGTTTTGTTTTTACAAAAGATGATATGGCAAAAGTGGGTGGGATGTTTTTGAAAACAAAACTTGATGGTGGATCCAGCATGGCCGTGATGGGTTCAAAATCGAAAAAGTTGTACCTCTGCTAGGTACCAAACCTTGGGTTGAAATGATTAAGCAGAGACCGGGTGGGTGAATTGCACGAGAAGAGAGTCTCGGTGTAGTGTCTTTGTCTGAGTCGATTAAGGACCGTGTCGATGTAGGCTTGATGAGCGAGGACCCTTTAACTGGTCACATGCCTCGCCATGGGTAAGCCTTGCCTCGGGCAGACTAAGGCCAGAATAAGATAACACGCAATGGGCGTGGAGCGGTGGCGAGAGTAGCGTGTACCCTTCGTGGCAAGAGGCTGGACGGTGGTGTATCTGTGCTCTCGGTTGACGTGAACCTGATCTGGTCTTAAGAACCCCGGTGGCGGGTTGACATATGCAAGGGTTAAGTGCTACATATGTCGTGTGATTGGAGATCCTCAGCTGAGTATAATCGATTCGGATCGCCGTACCTTCGTGGTTATGAAGACTTGGTCACTGCCCTATACGTAGAATTCCAGTAAAGATGAAAGGCTTGTTAAGAAATTGGCTAGTGTAGGTCAAGTGTTTGAACTAGGGTAGAAAGAACTCTAGATGCAGGTAATCTTACTTAACCTGTCCAAATAAAATTGGATTTTTAAGGATCCACTTTAGTAAGCATTTCTGCAAACAGAGTCATTGATTATTGATAAGCCTTGCCTTGACTCCCTTAAGCCAGCATACCCTTGTGAGTCTTTTCCTTAGTCGGGTAAGTCTTGCTGAGTAATTCCATACTCAGGGTTTTATTCCCTATTGTTTTTAGGTGAGGAAGCAACAAACTTTTGTTGTTTCTGTTCCAAGGTGGTCCCAAAATAAGAAAAGCAAGAGTAAAGCTGCGGGAGGAAGAGTTCCTCCATAAGAACTTTTGTTTAAGAAACTTATCGGGAGGGGTTTTTGCCTCCCTTGGTGTGTAATAATACTACTCTGCACTCATAAGTTATATCCTAGTCTGTAATATACAACTTTGTCTTACTTTTAAAATAAAGGTAAGTTTATGTAACCACTTCCGCATTTTCGTATCTTCGATGATCTGTAATGTCTGTGTGACGGGTGAAATGCTCTTGGGAAAGGTAAGAAAATCAGATACTGTCGGGGACCATAATTAGGGGTACTCTCAAGACGCCTAATTCTCAGCTGGTAACCCCCATCAGCATAAAGCTGCAGAGGCCTGATGGGTTTGATTAAGTCAGGGATCAGTCCATACGAGCGACTCGATCACGCCACGCCCGAGCCTAGCCTCGGGCAAGGGCAGCCGACCCTGAGATGTTTCCGTCTCGCCCGAGGCCTCCTCTTTCACGGCAGACGCATCTCCGGCTCGCCCGAGGCCTTGCCTTTGTTAAGAAGTTACCCTGACTAAATCACCGCGCCGACCGACCAAGTCACTGGGGCCTTTAACGCAAAGAGTAAGACTGACGGGCGGCCAGGCTTGGCCAAAAGCGCCAGAGGAAGCTCCGCCCGACCCAGGGCTCGGACTCGGGCTAAGGCCCCGGAAGACGGCGAACTCCGCTCCGCCCGACCCAGGGCTCGGACTCGGGCTAAGGCCCCGGAAGACGGCGAACTCCGCTCCGCCCGACCCAGGGCTCGGACTCGGGCTAAGGCCCCGGAAGACGGCGAACTCCGCTCCGCCCGACCCAGGGCTCGGACTCGGGCTAAGACCCCGGAAGACGGCGAACTCCGCTCCGCCCGACCCAGGGCTCGGACTTGGGCTAAGGCCCCGGAAGACGGCGAACTCCGCTCCGCCCGACCCAGGGCTCGGACTCGGGCTAAGGCCCCGGAAGACGATGAACTGCGCTTCGCCCGACCCAGGGCTCGGACTCCACCCCGACCTCTGCCGAACGACCTCCGCCTCGCTCGACCCAGGGGCTCGGGCTCGGCCTCGGCCTCGGCCATGCAGGACAGACTCGACCTAGGGCACGAGTCCGCCACGTCGACAGGAAGCGCCATCATCACCCTACCCCGAGACGACTCGGGCCGCAGAGAACAGGACCGACGTCCCATCTGGCTAGCTCCGCCAGATAGGCAATGATGGCGCCCCGCTGGACCCATGACGACGGTGGTTCTCAGCTCCCTTACGAAAGCAGGGGGACGTCAGCAAGGGCCCAACCACTCCGACAGCTGTCCCTCCGCCCGGCTCCATTGCTTCTCCGACAGCCACGACGCCACACTAGCTGGGTGCCAAGATCTCTCTGGCTGCCACCTTGGCATGTACCTAGGGCACTAGCTCTCCCCCGCTAGACACGTAGCACCTTGCTACACCCCCATTTGTACACCTGGATCCTCTCCTTACGCCTATAAAAGGAAGGACCAGGGCCTTCTTAGAGAAGGTTGGCCTCGCGGGGACGAGGGCAGGGGCAGGCGCTCTCTCGGGGCCGCTCGCTCCCCTCACCCGCGCGGACGCTTGTAACCCCCTACTGCAAGCGCACCCGACCTGGGCGCGGGACGAACACGAAGGCCGCGGGATCTCCGACTCCCTCACGACCCGGCTCCGGCCACCTCGCTCTCTCCCCCCTTCGCGCTCGCCCACGCGCTCGACCCATCTGGGCTGGGGCACGCGGCACACTCACTCGTCGGCTCGGGGACCCCCCGGTCTCGGAACGCCGACAGATACCGAACTTGTCAAGTGATTCAGGGGCACCTACAGGGTGGTCTGAGGTCTGTTGGACAAGGACAACTGTAGGTGGGCCTAATGACTTCGGAGGTTCCGTCACAGCTGGTATCGGAGCGAAGCCCTTCTCTGCAGATATTATGAGGCATCTTCAAAAGAATTTTCTAAAGACTCATCTAGAAAAATTTCTTCCCTTCTTATCTATTATATCTGAAGAGTTTATCTTAAAAACCGGATAGTAAGAGTGCAACATATAGAAGGTGTGAATCAACTAAGGTTGATTCTATAATTACTCATGCATCATGCTAAGAACTATGTTAATAAGATTTTTCCCCCTTAGAAAAATGCCACCGCGCACGAGGAAAACCGCGCGCAAGCATACCGGCCCAATTGGGGTACCACGTCATCAGCTTGCCCCAAGACACGAGGATAGCAGTAGTGGGAGTAATGATTCGATCGGGGATCTTGAAGCGCAAGTGAATCGGCTTCAAACAGAACTCCGACGCAGGACCGACATCTGGGTTGCGAATGGCGACATAATCAATGAATTAAGGAGCGACATCCGCCGCCTGCAAGATCAGCTCGCAGATCGAGATTTAGCACTCGACTAGGTGGTTCAGTCTCGTTCGATTGCCTGGGCTAAGGAGGCAAAAGCTTGAGCCAGAGTAGAAGAGCTTAGCTCAGCCATCGATAATCGGCAGGCTTATTGTAATACTCTACATGAAGAAGTTCATGTACTGTATTCACAATTGCACCCCAATGTGCCTGCGAATCCTGTCGGGACAGAAGCCGGACCTTCTCACGTAGCGGGAGAAGCTTTTGGTGGCGAATTGGACCTTTTTAGGCCCCCTCCCTCTATGAAGTTGGTCGATGAGTGGTCTCCTACGCTCAACAATGAGGCTACCGGGAGCAACGGGAAGCAGGAGTAGAATAGTATAGTATAATAGTAGAAATAGTAGTGATATATAATAAGTGGTGTAATCCTGTTGTAAAAATTCGAGTCTGTAATATTACTCTTTTTAGTAATGTAAAATGGATGGTTTTCTTTGGCATATCATATTGTTTTCAAATATTTGTTGCCACAGATGCCTTGCCGAACTCGTGCTTAGGATGGGGCTAGTACCTCTCGTGGGAGGGAGGCAACACCAAACCCACCTCCAGTCCCTCCCACACTTGCCGAGGCTATCGCCGCCTTGGTAAATGCTACAGCAGATAATACCCGTTTCCTACGGGAGATGGCAGGTCAGCAACTTCAACAACAAGGCGGGCGGGGCTATCCGCAAGGTCCCCATGAGACATCTTATTTGGACTTCTCCGAAACGCGCCCACCATCAAGGCAGAAGACCCTTTAGAGGCGGACGAATGGATCCGCGTCATTGAGCAGAAATTTGGACTTCTTCGGTGTTCCGAAACTCAGAAACCCCTGTTTGCAGCTCAGCAATTGCGTGGCCCTGCCAGCACTTGGTGGGGGAACTTTGTGGCCGTTCAGCCGGCTAATCATCAGATTACTTGGGATGAATTTAAGCTAGCCTTCAGAGAGCATTACATACCAGAAGGAGTACTCCACATGAAACAGGAGGAATTCATGAAGTTGAAGCAAGGCGGAGATACTGTCACCCAGTATCTTAATAAATTTAATCACTTGTCTCAGTATGCAATTGACCAAGTCAACACTGACATAAAGAAGAACTGTTTCATGAGGGGTCTAAATGATTGGATGCAAAGGAAAATGGCTACCTGCATCGACCTCACATACGGAAGGGCTATCAGCACAGCGCTGGCAGTCGAATCTAAATATACAAGTTCTGGAAAAACCAAGGGGAGTGGAGGTAACAGGCCTAATCAGGGCCCCGAGAAAAGGCAACGGTTAGTTATCCGGCCTTTTAATCAAGGTCATTCTTCATCACGTCCACCCTCCTTCCCATTTAAACAACCAGTGTTCATCCATCCCAATGCTGCCCCCACTACAACAAGTCAGCCGGGTGCCCCTGGCACTAGTTTCCCAGCCCTTCCCAGTTCTTCAACAGGTTGTTTCAATTGCGGAAATCTGGGCATTTTATTAAGGATTGCCCTTACTCGAAGCAGAATCGTTCAAACAATCAACAAGGTACTGGGAATTCTTCTCAAACTAAGGGAAATATGGGCAAAAATACTAAGAAGATGGGACGAATTTATTACACTCAAGTGGCCACCACCCCGGACGGTGAACCAGTAATGATGGGTACGTTTCTTGTGGCCAATCACCCCACAATTATTCTTTTTGATTCTGGTGCTTCACATACATTCATCTGCAAGAAATTTGTGGAGCAACATTGCATTCCATACCATGAATCAAAAGAAGGGTTTAAAATTCAGTCACCTGGGGGACAAATATTTACTAGAGAAGTGGTCAAGTGCCCGTAACATTGGCCGGACGGGACTTTCCTACTAATATGATTGTTCTGAAAGGCCAAGACATAGATGTGATTTTGGGCATGAATTGGTTGGCCCAACATAAAGCGACCCTCAACACTGATCAGAGAACCATCAGGTTGAGTCATAACTAAGGGGAGATTCTTTTGTCTATCCCCATTCCAACCAAAACTACTGGCAGAGTTTATGAAGCCATTATACCGGAGATCAAGGATATTCTGGTAGTATGTGAGTTCCCAGATGTCTTTCCAGAGGATTTTCCTGGATTGCCACTCAAAAGAGATGTAGAGTTTGTAATTGAGTTGAAGCCCGGTACAGCTCCCATTTCTAGAAGATCGTACCGGATGCCTCCAAATGAGCTAGCAGAACTAAAGATTCAATTACAAGATCTACTAGAGAAAGGATTCATCCGGCCAAGCTCGTCACCATGGGGTTGTCCAGCCATATTCGTCAAGAAGAAGGATCAAACTTTACGGATGTGTGTGGATTATCGACCCCTGAATGAGGTCACTATCAAGAACAAGTACCCTCTTCCACGGATTGACATTTTATTTGATCAACTGACCGGGGCGAGGGTATTCTCCAAGATTGATCTCAGATCGGGCTATCATCAGATCCGTATTCGGCCCAAGGATATACCAAAAACCGCATTCACTACGCGGTATGGATTATTTGAATACCTTGTAATGTCTTTCGGACTGACCAATGCTCCTGCCCACTTCACTTATTTGATGAACTCGGTATTTATGCCTGAGTTGGACAAGTTTGTGGTGGTCTTCATAGATGATATTTTGATATAATCCAAGAATGAAGAGGAGCATGCTCAATATTTACGGATCGTGTTGACGCGCTTAAGAGAACACAAATTATATGCCAAGTTCAGTAAGTGCGCGTTTTGGCTGAAAGAAATTCAATTTCTGGGACATGTACTGTCTGCCAAGAGGATTGTGGTAGATCCCAGCAAAGTCAAGGACATTTTGGAGTGGAAACCCCTGACCACTGTTCATCAAGTTCGAAGTTTCCTTGGACTGGCTGGCTATTACCATCGATTTATACCATATTTTTCTAAGCTTGTGAAGCCAATCACAAGTCTATTGAAGAATGATACTAAATTCAATTGGTCTTCAAAATGTAATGGAGCTTTTGAAGAATTGAAGGTATTATTAACCACTGCTCCGGTATTGGCTCAACCGGATATTAATAAGCCCTTTGATGTGTATTGTGACGCATCAGACAATGGTCTCGGCTGCGTATTAATACAGGAAGGCCGAGTAATAGCGTATGCTTCAAGGCAGTTGCGCCGGCATGAGGAGCATTATCCTACTCATGATCTAGAGCTAGCTGCAGTGGTTCATGCCCTGAAGATTTGGCATCATTACCTGCTGGGTAATATCTATCACATTTATACAGATCATAAAAGTTTGAAGTATATCTTTACCCAGTCAGAGCTTAATATGAGACAAAGGAGATGGCTTGAGCTGATCAAGGATTATGAATTAGAGATCCATTATCACCCAGACAAAGCAAATGTAGTGGCAGATGCACTCAGTCGCAAGGCTTCCTGCCATTGTCTAACAATGAGGACTTCTGACATTACATTATGCCAGGAGATGGAAAAATTGAACCTGGGAATGATTCAGCATGGGACTTCAAATCACTTGAAGCTGGAGTCAGTCATCCTACAAAGGATAATTGACGCACAAAAGAATGATGATGGTATGAAACATGTACATGAGAAGATAAGGGCTGGAAAGGCCAATTGTTTCAGAGAAGACGGCCAAGGTGTGGTATGGTTCAACAACCGCATAGTGGTGCCAAAAAATGAAGGGGTCCACCAGCAAATTTTAGACGAAGCACATCTTAGTCGCTATTCTATTCATCCCGGAAGCACTAAGATGTATCAAGATCTGAAACAACACTATTGGTGGACGAAGATGAAAATTGAAATTGCATGCTATGTGGCTAGATGTGACACTTGTAAACGTGTCAAGGCCATACATCTGAAAGCTGCTGGTCCATTACAATCTTTACCAATACCAACATGGAAATGGGAAGATATTAGTATGGACTTTATTGTGGGATTACCCAGAACAGCAAAAGGCTTTGACTCCATTTGGGTTATCATTGATCGACTTACAAAGATCGCCCACTTCCTTCCAGTCAAAGTAAAATATCCCGTCATCACCTATGCGGAGCTGTACATTGCTCGCATTCTCAGTTTGCACGGGGTTCCGAAGACTATAGTGTCGGATCGTGGACCTCAATCGTATCCAAATTCTGGGAAGAACTTCATAAATCCCTGGGTACCAAATTGCTCCACAGTTTGGCCTATCATCCTCAAACAAGTGGGCAGACTGAGAGGGTCAATCGAATACTTGAAGATATGCTGCGGGCATGTGTGCTGGAATTCCCACAGAAATGGGATGAATGTTTACCGCTAGCGGAGTTCTCATATAATAATAGCTATCAGGAAAGTATCCAGATGGCACCCTTCGAAGCTTTATATGGACGACGATGTCGTACTCCGCTAAATTGGTCTGAACCTAGTGAAAGGTACTTCTTCAGGCCTAATATGGTGAAAGAGACCGAAGAAAAGGTTCAGAAAATAACTCATAATTTGAAGAAAGCTCAAGCTCGTCAGAAAAGTTATGCAGACAAACGGCAGATGCCCTTATATTTTCTGGCGGAGGATTATGTTTATCTGAAGGTCTCCCCAATGAAGGGTGTATCGCGTTTCGGGGTTAAAGGGAAGCTTGCACCCCAGTACATTGGTCCTTTCCCTATACTTGAGCAATGTGGACCAGTGGCATACCAACTCCAACTACCTGAAACCTTGTCCGCTGTACGTAATGTGTTCCACGTATCTCAGTTGAAGATGTGCCTTCGGGTTCCAGATCGAACTATTGAAGTGACAAATGTTGTCCTTGAGCCAGACTTGACGTATTCTGAACATCCCATTCGAGTCTTGGATCAAAAGGACATGGTTACCTGAAGAAAAACTCTCAAGTTTTACAAGATACAGTGGAACCAACATTCCGAAGATGAGGCGACTTGGGAAACTCAAGACTTCTTAGATAAGAATTTCCCAGACTTTTTAGCCTCATGTAATTTGTAAAGTGTATAAAATTGTTGTAATAAAGGAGTGAGCCCTAAACCCACCCCTGCCCTGTACCAAAACTCAGGAAATAAAAACATGAAGCATTTCCTTTTTCACTACTTACCCTAGGACTTTTAATCTCGGGACGAGATTCTTTTATGGGGGAAAGGATGTAACACCCCTGGTGTTACTATTACTAAAACTTGAGCATGACATCATAAGCATCAGCATTTCATATGTTTGATACACCTAGAATACATCCACTAGGCAAAAAATTTCAAGCAAGTTGTATTGTTATAGCATTTTGCAAATAAGACCCTAGTGTAGGGTACTTAACCCTAAATAGGGATCTGAGGGGTAAAACAGGAGCCAAATAGAGAAAACCCCAAAGATTAAGTGAAATAATCATAAAAAGTTATCAAGGATGGACCTACATTGCATTTACACCCCTGAGATACCAGAAACTCTAATTGAAACCCTAGAAAACCCTAAATCCAAACCCTAGGGGCCTATGTGCAAAAATAGTGCACTTGTGGGATAAGTGTAAAAACTAGTAAAGTAAGGTGTTTTAAGTTGTATGGTTCACAATCATGAAGATTTGCAACTTGAACCCTGAGTTTTGGACTTAATTGCAAAAGAGCCACATTTGAACTCTTTTGACTAAGTCTGAAATTAGTGTTATAAGCTCAACTTTGGAGCTCTGTAGCTTTCAAATCAGTGAGAATTCACCTTAGGGCACCACATCAATTTTGTAGCTCTATGATATGGGAAAAATTTTGCTTAAGAGTGTAAGCAAGGTTGTTATGGAGAAATTGGAGATAATTAAGTCTAAAGTCTGGATGTCAAGCTGATTGAACTCTGAACTTCAGACTTACAGTGTAACAGAGCCATCTTTGGACTTGGATTCAACCTTGATCTAGTGCTCAACTGAGTTCAGTCCCTATAGTCAAAGTGTAACTGGTTTGTAGCTCTACAACTTTGATGCAGATCTTTGGGTAAGATGCCATAGAAAATTGAGAGAAAATTGGCCCTGAACTTAAGCTGTCAGGCACCCTGAATCGGTTTGGCCATGGTACAGTAACCTGCTAAGGATTAGGACGCCAGCGTAGAATGCTCACCACCGACAACCGATCTCCACCGTGATTCGCGCCACCGCCTTTGCGATTTACGCCACCGGTGACCAGATAAGCCTGCCAGATAATAGCTCTTCGCATGAGGATAACTCCGGTGACTCACCGCCGTACCCCCCGTGCTTTGCGGCTTGGGCAGATAAGCTCGCCAGCGACAGCCGTCTTCCGGTCTTGTGCCACGTACCTGAACACCTCCGTCGCGTCGCCGTGACTCTCTATAGCCGTCTAATCGTCACCGGTGAAGTCGCCACGACGGTAGACACGAATCCACTGCGCTAGAGTTCTTCTCTATCTCCGGCCGCCAGCACTGCTCGGCCAAATTGAGCACCACCGCCTAAGTCCTCTATAAATTGAAGGCCGGGTCAGCTGCGCTATGTCATCACGAAACCACAGCACCCGCTCCCACCCTCAATCGTTCACCAGGGCTCACGAATTTCGAGTTTTCCCCAAATCGGTTCATCCCACCGCAAGAACACCCTCGCCGTGGCCTGTGCAATTGAGGTCAGTTCAAACCTTCTGCTCCCTCGTTTGAGTATTCTCATAACCCCGTGATGCTTGCCGAACCACCGAATTGAACTAGGAGCCCACCAATCACTGGGAACACGAGCACATGTCCGCATCGTTCGCTGTCCTCGCGGGCAGAGCTAGGCAGATCACCAACCATGAAATTAAGTTGGGGAAAATGATCGGGGAGGGTTCAATTCAGTGAAAGCCGCTCGGAAGCGCCAGTCTTTGCGTAAATTGGCCAGTACACGAGCTCGCCGGAGCTCTGCCGCGTTCGCCATCGTCGGGGATCTTAGTCTGCAAAGGAATAGAAGCCGAGGGACCCCTGTGTAAACCGTCAGTGACTCAGAGAAATAGTAACCGAACTCGTTCCTAGTTAGCCAGAACACCGAGGGCCTTTTTGCAAAGTCTCCACCGCGGACGCGGGCGCGCGCGTTTCTGCCTGGACTTGGGCCGTCTGGGCTAGAATCGGCCTAGTACTGTTTAAGTTTTTCCTTTTTCTTTTTCAATGGAACTTTGGAAATCTGTAGAGAATTATAGAAAAATCTTAAAAATGTCAAACCAATTTTGCTAGATTCCTAATTTTCCATAGAATGTAATAAAAATAGTTCCATGATTTTTAGGGTAAATAGGGAATTTTGGGTCATTTAAAATAGCTTAAAACATTGGTTCTGGATTTTTAGAGAATAGATAATAATTCCAAAAATGCCCAAACTTTTTATATGAACTCAAAACATTATTTAGAAGATTTGGGTAGAATTTGGTTTGATTTGGACCTTGTTTGGTAATTAGAACCCAAAACCCCCACCTCCCGTGCTCTTTGAACTTCATTGTTGACTCCGGAAACCCTAGGTTCTCGGAGTTCCATGAAGGAAAATTGTATTCAAGAACTTTAGATAATAAATTCTTATTATCTTTGCACTCTCATGAGCATTACATGACATTCATTCTTATATACATATATATGGTTGTATCTAGAAAACGAAGAAGAGGTTGAGGTAGAAGAGGAGAAGACTTCACCACCACCACCTGCGGAACCTCAGGCAGGAAATTGTTTTTACTTTGACATCTGTGGATCTGAGCCTGACTCACCTATAAACGAAGGCAAGCCCCGGTGCATTTGCCACCTCCTTGTGATTTATAGATCTTTATCACTTGCTTGTTGCATTAGGTGATAGGAGTTGATTGATAAAACAATTCCTGCATTACCTTCCTTGAATTTGATTACCTTCCTTGATCATCTGTTTTACAAAAGATTTTGATGCTTAGCCTTGCTTTAGAAAAACAAATGTTTTGTTTTTACAAAAGATGATATGGCAAAAGTGGGTGGGATGTTTTTGAAAACAAAACTTGATGGTGGATCCATCATGGCCGTGATGGGTTCAACATCGGAAAAGATGTACCTCTGCCAGGTACCAAACCTTGGGTTGAAATGATTAAGCTGAGACCGGGCGGGTGACTTGCACGAGAAGAGAGTCTCGGTGTAGTGTCTCCGTCTGAGTCGATTAAGGACCGTGTCGATGTAGGCTTGATGACCGAGGACCCTTTAACTGGTCACATGCCTCGCCATGGGTAAGCCTTGCCTCGGGCAGACTAAGGCCAGAATAAGATAACACACATTGGGCGTGGAGCGATGGCGAGAGTAGCGTGTACCCTCCGTGGCAAGAGGCTGGACGGTGGTGTATCTGTGCTCTCGGTTGACGTGAACCTGATCTGGTCTTAAGAACCCCGGTGGCGGGTTGACATATGCAAGGGTTAAGTGCTACATATGTCGTGTGATTGGAGATCCTCAGCTGAGGATAATCGATTCGGATCGCCGTACCTTCGCGGTTATGAAGACTTGGTCACTACCCTATACGTAGAATTCCAGTAAAGATGAAAGGCTTGTTAAGAAATTGGCTAGTGCAGGTCAAGTGTTTGAACTAGGGTAGAAAGAACTCTAGATGCAGGTAATCTTACTTAACCTGTCCAAATAAAATTGGATTTTTAAGGATCCACTTTAGTAAGCATTTCTGCAAACAGAGTCATTGATTATTGATAAGCCTTGCCTTGACTCCCTTAAGCCAGCATACCCTTGTGAGTCTTTTCCTTAGTCGGGTAAGTCTTGCTGAGTAATTCCATACTCAGGGTTTTATTCCCTATTGTTTTTAGGTGAGGAAGCAACAAACTTTTGTTGTTTCTGTTCCAAGGTGGTCCCAAAAGAAGAAAAGCAAGAGTAAAGCTGCGGGAGGAAGAGTTCCTCCATAAGAACTTTTGTTTAAGAAACTTATCGGGAGGGGTTTTTGCCTCCCTTGGTGTGTAATAATACTACTCTGCACTCATAAGTTATATCCTAGTCTGTAATATACAACTTTGTCTTACTTTTAAAATAAAGGTAAGTTTATGTAACCACTTCCGCATTTTCGTATCTCCGATGATCTGTAATGTCTACGTGACGGGTGAAACACTCTTGGGAAAGGTAAGAAAAGCAGATACCGAACTTGTCAAGTGATTCAAGGGCACCTACAGGGTGGTCTGAGGTCTGTTGGACAAGGACAACTGTAGGTGGGCCTAATGACTTGGGAGGTTCCGTCACACGGTGCACCACCAGACAGTGTCCGGTGCACCAGGGAGAATCACTCTGAACTGCTCAACTTCGGGTTTCTGGAAATTGCTCTCCACTATAATTCACCGGACTGTCCGGTGTAGCACCGGACTGTCCGATGTGCCAGCGGGAGCAATGGCTAACAGCGCCAACGGTCGTCTGCAAAAGCGCCAACAGTGAACAGTGCGGACTGCGCGTGTAGAAGTCAGAGCAGGCGCCAGAAGGCGCACCGGAGAGTGAACAGTGACTGTTCGGTGCACCACCGGACTGTCCGGTGGCCCAGCTGTCAGAAGCTCCAACGGTCGAACCCTAACGGTTGGGTGACGTGGCTGGCGCATCGGACTGTCCGGTGCGCCCGTCGACAGCAGCCATCCCCAACGACCACTTTGGTGGTTAGGGCTATAAATACCCCCCAACCACCACACTTCAAGGCATCCAAGTTTTCATCCAACACATTCAATACAAGAGCTAGTGCATTCAATACAAGACACAATTAGAGTGAATGAAAATCTCTCCAAGTCCCAATTCCACTCAAAGCAATAGTGACTAGAAGAGTGAGTTTTGCCGTGTTCTTTTGAGCTCTTGCGTTTGGATCGTTTTTCTTCTTCCCCATTTCTTATTCCTAAGACTTTTGTAATCAAAGCAAGAGACATCAAGTTGTGCTGGTCCTTGTGGGGACTAAGTGTCCCGATTGATTGAGAAGAGAAGCTCACTTGGTCTTGGTGACCGTTTGAGAGAGGGAAAGGGTTGAAAGAGACCCGGTCTTTGTGACCACCTCAACGGGGAGTAGGTTTGCAAGAACCAAACCTCGGTAAAACAAATCACCGTGTCACTCTTGTCATTTGCTTGTGATTTGTTTTCGCCCTCTCTTTCGGACTCGACGTTATTTCTAACGCTAACCCCGGCTTGTAGTTGTGCTTAAAGTTTATAATTTTTAGGTTCCGCCTATTCACCCCCCTCTAGGCGACTTTCAATTGGTATTGGAGCCCAGTACTTCATTAGAGCTTAACCGCTCGAAGTGATGTTGGGAGATCACGCCAAGAAGGAGGTGGTGACCGGCGAGAAGTCCGCCACAAGCCACGGGAAGACTCCATCGGGAGAGTCCGACAACAAGGGGAAAGGATCCCCTTCACACACCAAGTCGCATCGGAGCGGCGACAATAAAAAGAAGATGAAGAAGGTGGTCTACTACGAGACCGACTCTTCGTCGCCATCTACCTCCGGCTTCGATGCGCCGTCCATTACTTCTAAGCGCCATGAGCGCAAGAAGTTTAGTAAGATCCCCCTACGCTATCCTCACATTTCAAAACGTACTCCTTTACTTTTCGTCCCACTACGCAAACCACCCATTTTTGAGGGTGAAGATTATAACATGTGGAGTGATAAAATGAGGCATCACCTAACCTCACTCCACGCTAGTATTTGGGACGTTGTTGAGTTTGGAGTGCAGGTACCATTGCCGGGGGATGAAGATTATGATTCGGATGAGGTTGTCTAGATCCGACACTTCAACTCCCAAGCCACTACTATACTCCTCGCCTCTCTAATTCGAGAGGAGTACAATAAGTTGCAAGGGTTGAAGAGCGCCAAGGAGATTTGGGACGTGCTCAAGACCGCGCACGAGGGAGATGAGGTGACCAAGATCACCAAGAGGGAGACGATCGAGGGGGAGCTCGGTCGTTTTATGCTCAACCAAGGAGAGGAGCCACAAGCCATGTACAACCGGCTCAATACCTTGGTAAATCAAGTGCGCAACCTCGAGAGCACAAAATGGGATAACCATGAAATGGTCAAGGTTATTCTAAGATCACTCGTTTTTCTTAATCCTACACAAGTTCAATTAATTCATGGTGATCCTAGATACAAGCTAATGTCTCCCGAGAAGGTTATAGGAAAATTTGTGAGCTTTGAATTGATGATCAAAGGCTCTAAGTAAATCTTCGAGCAAGGCGTCTCCTCCGTACCCGAGGTACAACCCGTCGCATTCAAGGCGACGGAGGAGAAGAAAGAAGAGTCTACATCAAGTAGACTTCCCATCAACGCCTCCAAGCTCGACAACGAGGAGATGACGCTCATCATCAAGAGCTTCCGCCAAATCCTCAAGCAAAGGAGGGGAAGGATTACAAGCCCCGCTCCAAGAAAGTTTGCTACAAGTGTGGTAAGCTTGGTCACTTTATAGCAAAATGTCCTATTTCTAGTGACAGTGACAGGGGCGACGACAAAAAGGAAAGGAGGAAGGAAAAGAAGTACTACAAGAAGAAGGGCGGCGATGCCCACGTGTGTCGGGAATGAGACTCCGATGAGAGCTTCACCGACTCCTCCGACGACGATGATGCCACCAACATCGCCATCAACAAAGGCCTCCTCTTCCCCAACGTCAGCCACAAGTGCCTCATGGCAAAGGATGGCAAAAAGAAGGTAAAATCTAGAGCCTCCACTAAATATGCTACATCTAGTGATGAGGATAACTCTAGTGATGATGAAGAAACATTGTTTGCTCTTTTTGCCAACCTAAACATGCAACAAAAGGAAAAATTGAATGAATTGATTAGTGCTATTCATGAGAAGGATGAACTTTTGGATATCTAAGAGGACTTCCTTATTAAAGAAAACAAGAAGCATGTTAAGGTTAAAAATGCTTATGCTCAGGAGGTAGAAAAATGTGAAAAATTAACTAGTGAGCTTAGCATTTGCCATGACACTATCTCTAACCTTAGAAATGAAAATGCCAAATTGATTGCTGAGGTTGAGAAATTAAATGTTTGTGATGATTCTCTTGTCAAACTTAAGAATGATAATGATGGTTTGATTTCTAAAATTGATAAGTTGAATGAATCGCTTTCTAGCCTTAAGATTGAGAATGATAAATTAATTGCTAAGGCTAAAGATTTAAATGTTTGCAATGTTTCTATTTCCAATCTTAGAAATGAGAATGCTATTTTACATGCTAAGATTGATGAATTAAATGCATGCAAACCCTCTACATCTAGTGTTGATCATGTTACTATTTGTACTGGATATAGAGATATTAATGTTGATGCTATTCATGATCACCTAGCTTTAATTAAACAACAAAATGATCATATAGCTCAACTTAGTGCCAAAATTAATGAGCATGACTTAGAAGATGAAAAATTTAAATTTGCTAGAAGCATGCTCTATAGTGGGAGACGCCCTGGTGTTAAGGATGGTATTGGCTTCCAACAGAGAGGCAATGTCAAGCTTAATGCCAAAGATTGTCTAATTTTGTTAAGGGCAAGACTCCTATGCCTCAGGATAACGAGGGCTATATTTTATATCCTACTGGTTATCCTGAGGATAAGATTAGGAGAATTCATGCTAAGAAGACTCATTTTGTTTCTCACCATGCTTTTATTTATAAGAATGAGGCTTCTAGCTCTAGGCGTTCTACCCATGTTAAAACGCCTAAAAAGAAATATCCTATTGCATCAAATGACCATAACATTTCATTTACGACTTTTGATGCATCCTATGTGCTTACTAACAAATCAGACAAAGTAGTTGCCAAATATGTTGGGGGCAAACACAAGGGGTCAAAGACTTATGTTTGGGTACCCAAGGTGCTTCTTTCTAATGTCAAAGGATCCAAGACCGTTTGGGTACCTAAGAACAAGGCCTAAACTTGTTTTGTAGGTTTATGCATCCGGGGGCTCAAGTTGGATCATTGATAGCGGGTGCACAAACCACATGACTGGGGAGAAAAGGATGTTCTCCTCCTATGAGAAAAACCAAGATCCCCAAAGAGCTATCACATTCGGGGATGGAAATCAAGGTTTGGTCAAAGGATTTGGTAAAATTGCTATATCACCTGACCATTCTATTTTCAATGTTTTTCTTGTAGATTTTTTAGATTACAACTTGCTTTCAGTTTCTCAATTATGCAAAATGGGCTACAATTGGCTTTTTACGGATATAGGTGTTACTGTCTTTAGAAGAAGTGATGATTCAGTAGCATTTAAGGGAGTATTAGAGGGTCAGCTATACTTAGTTGATTTTAATAGAGCTGAACTTGATACTTGCTTAATTGCTAAGACTAATATGGGTTCGCTCTGGCATCGCCGACTAGCCCATGTTGGGATGAAGAATCTTCATAAGCTTCTAAAGAGAGAACACATTTTGGGACTAACAAATGTTCATTTTGAGAAAAACAGGATTTGTAGCGCATGTCAAGCAGGGAAGCAAGTTGGTGTTCATCATCCACACAAGAACATCATGACGACCGACAGGCCACTTGAGCTACTCCACATGGATCTATTTGGCCCGATAACTTACATAAGCATCGGCGGGAGTAAGTACTGTCTAGTTATTGTGGATGACTATTCTCGCTTCACTTGGGTGTTCTTTTTGCAGGAAAAATCTCAAACCCAAGAGACCTTAAAGGGATTCTTGAGACGTGCTCAAAATGAGTTTGTCTTAAGGATCAAAAAGATTAGAAGGGACAATGGAACGGAGTTCAAGAACTCACAAATTGAAGGCTTCCTTGAGGAGGAGGGCATCAAGCATGAGTTCTCTTCTCCCTACACACCTCAACAAAATGGTGTAGTGGAGAGGAAGAATAGAACTCTATTGGACATGGCGAGGACCATGCTTGATGAGTACAAGACACCGGATCGGTTTTGGGCTGAGGCGATTAACACCGCTTGCTACTCCATCAACTAGTTATATTTACACCGAATCCTCAAGAAGACATCATATGAACTCCTCACCGGTAAAAAGCCCAATGTTTCATATTTTAGAGTCTTTGGTAGCAAATGTTTTATTCTTGTTAAAAGAGGTAGAAAATCTAAATTTGCTCCTAAGGTTGTAGAAGGCTTTTTACTTGGTTATGATTCAAACACAAGGGCATATAGAGTCTTTAACAAGTCCACTGGACTAGTTGAAGTTTCTTGTGACATTGTGTTTGATGAGACTAACGGCTCTCAAGTAGAGCAAGTTGATCTTGATGAGCTAGATGATGAAGAGGCTCCATGCGTCGCGCTAAGGAACATGTCCATTGGGGATGTGTGTCCTAAGGAATCCGAAGAGCCTCCACAAGCACAAGATCAACCACCATCTTCCTCCATGCAAGCATCTCCACCAACTTAAGATGAGGATCAAGCTCAAGATGATGAAAATGAAGATCAAGAGGAGCCACCTCAAGAGGAGGACAATGATCAAGGGGGAGATGCTAATGAACAAGACAAGGAAGATGATGAGGGTCCAAGACCGCCACACCCAAGAGTCCACCAGGCGATTCAAAGAGATCACCCCGTGAACACCATCCTCGGTGATATTCATAAGGGGGTAACCACTCGATCTCGAGTCGCTCATTTTTTTGAACATTACTCTTTTGTTTCCTCTATTGAGCCACACAGGGTAGAGGATGCACTTAAAGATTCGGATTGGGTGCTGGCGATGCAAGAGGAGCTCAACAACTTCACGAGGAATGAGGTATGGCATTTAGTTCCACGTCCTAACCAAAATGTTGTAGGAACCAAGTGGGTATTCCGCAACAAGCAATATGAGCATGGTGTGGTGACAAGGAACAAAGCACGACTTGTGGCCAAGGGATATTCACAAGTTGAAGGTTTGGATTTTGGTGAAACCTATGCACCCGTAGCTAGGCTTGAGTCAATTCGTATATTACTTGCCTATACTACTTACCATGGCTTTAAGCTCTATCAAATAGACATGAAGAGTGCCTTCCTCAATGGACCAATCAAGGAAGAGGTCTATGTTGAGCAACCTCCAGGCTTTGAAGATAGTGAGTATCCTAACCACGTCTATAAACTCTCTAAGGCGCTTTATGGGCTCAAGCAAGCCCCAAGAGCATGGTATGAATGCCTAAAAGATTTTCTTATCACTAATGGCTTCAAAGTCGGTAAAGCCGATCCCCTAAAACTATTGCAAAAGATTTGTTTGTATGCCAAATTTATGTTGATGATATTATATTTGGGTCTACTAACAAATCTACATGGGAAGAGTTTAGTAGGATCATGGTTCAAAAATTCGAGATGTCTATAATGGGGGAGTTGAAGTATTTTTTAGGATTTCAAGTCAAGCAACTCCAAGAGGGCACCTTCATCAGCCAAACGAAGTACATTCAAGACATACTCACCACGTTTGGAATGAAGGATGCCAAGCCCATCAAGACACCATGGGAACCAATGGGCATCTCGACCTCGACATGGGAGGTAAATCCGTAGATCAAAAGGTATACCGGTCGATGATATGATCTTTACTCTACTTATGTGCATCTTGACCGGATATTATGCTTTCCGTATGCATGTGTGCAAGATTCCAAGCCGATCCTAAGGAAGTTCACCTTAGGGTCGTGAAACGAATCTTGAGATATTTAGTTCATACACCCAAGTTTGGTCTTTGGTACCCCAAGGGATCCTCTTTTGATTTATTAGGATTTTCCGATGCTGATTGGGCAGGGTGTAAGATTGATAGGGAGAGCACATCAAAGACTTGTCAGTTTCTAGGGAGATCCCTGGTGTCTTGGGCTTCTAAGAAACAAAACTCAGTAGCTCTTTCTACCGCCGAAGCCGAGTACATTGCCGCAGGCTATTGTTGCGCGCAATTGTTTTGGATGAGGCAAACCCTCAGGGACTATGGCTACAAATTTAGCAAAGTCCCTCTCCTATGTGATAATGAGAGTGCTATCCACATGGCGGATAATCCCGTTGAACACAGCCGCACTAAGCACGTAGCCATTCGGTATCATTTTCTTAGGGATCACCAACAAAGGGGGGATATCGAGATAGCCTATATTAACACCAAAGATCAATTGGCCAATATCTTTACCAAGCTACTAGATGAGAAAACCTTTACCAAGCTTAGGAATGAGCTAAATATTCTTGATTCTCGGAATTTTGATTGATACTTTGCACACATAGCTCATTTGTATACCTTTGATCATATCTCTTTTATGTCTATGACTAATGTGTTTTCAAGTGTATTATTATGCTTAGTCATAGTATTGAAAGGGAAATGGAGTATTCAGCAAAGACGACACTTCCACTCAACTCCATCGGTATTATCTACTCTTTGCCGGTATTCCGCCATCTCTCCACATTAGTATAATCTTCACTCATATTTATTTGTTTGCCATAGGGAGAAAGTAAAAGAGCTTATATTTCACTCACAAGTATCCGTTTTTGGCGATTCATGCCAAAGGGGGAGAAAGTATTAGCCCAAAGCAAAAGGACCGCACCACCACCAACGAATTTTAAAAATCAAGTTTTCAAATTAGTATCTTAATGTGTTTTCAAAAGGAGGAGAAAGTTCTAGTGTCTTCAAAAATTTGTAAAACCCTCTTGAACACTAAGAGGAGAATTTCATTAAGGGGGAGTTTTGTTTAAGTCAAAGGAAAAACATTTGAAACAGGGGGAGAAAATTTCAAATTTTGAAAATGCTTCTTTCAATCTTATTCATATACCTTTGACTATTTGCAAAAAGGATTTTGAAAAGAATTTACCAAAGAATTTGCAAAAACAAAACTCGTGGTGCAAATATGGTCCAAAATGTTAAAATAGAAGAAAACAATCCATGCATATCTATTGAAATAATTATATTGGTTTAATTCCAAGCAACCTTTGCACTTACCTTATGCAAACTAGTTCAATTCTGCACTTATATATTTGCTTTGGTTTGTGTTGGCATCAATCACCAAAAAGGGGGAGATTGAAAGGAAAATAGGGTCAAACCTTTTCCTAAATAATTTTGGTGATTGAATTGCCCAACACAAATAATTACAAGAGCTAGTGCATTCAATATAAGACACAATTAGAGTGAATCAAAATCTCTCCAAGTCCCAATTCCACTCAAAGCAAAAGTGACTAGAAGAGAGTGTTTTGCCGTGTTCTTTTGAACTCTTGTGCTTGGATCGTTTTTCTTCTTCCCCATTTCTTGTTCCCAAGACTTTTGTAATCAAAGCAAGAGACACCAAGTTGTGGTGGTCCTTGTGGGGACTAAGTGTCCCGATTGATTGAGAAGAGAAGCTCACTCGGTCTCGGTGACCGTTTGAGAGAGGGAAAGGGTTGAAAGAGACCCGGACTTTGTGACCACCTCAACGGGGAGTAGGTTTGCAAGAACCGAACCTCGGTAAAACAAATTGTAACACCGCAGGTGTTACTTAGGATTTTCACTAAAGACTACGCAAGGAAAGCCCATCATCACATGTGACTTAACTTGAGTGAAGGACTTCAAACTTGGAAATCAAGATCCCAAATAAGTGCAACCCATCTTAGATGTCCTGCCTTGACTTATCATGCACATATAAGGGGGGAGATTTGCCCAAACCCTAATTCAAACCCCTTTGGACAATTGGAGCCCTAGAAGTAAGTATGACCAAAAGGTTATGAAAACCACATGATCATGACTTGGGCCAATTATAAAAGTTGTAGTACACTTGATACCCTACAAATAATAGTAAGAAAGTGACCCCAAAAAGATTTTAGAAAAAACCCCAAAAGGTTCACAAAAGGGTTGAGCATAAAAGGAAAATCAGAATTTTTCTAAGTCCAAAACCAACCCTCTTGCAAAGATCAAACATGTTCACCTTGATCCCAACCTCAAAACCTTATGGCCCAATTGACAAAGTGGCGCCAAAATACCTCTAGAACACCCTGGAAAAGTTTGAACCCAACCCTAAGTCGTTTGACATGACTTGGCACAAGTTTTGTCTCGGTTAGGACAGCTAGGACAGAGACAACTTCCCACCCCCATATCTCTCAAACCCGACCATATCTACCCTCGGAACTCACATGAACTAGATAGCTCTAGGTGCAGGGAAGAGATCTCTCACAGGTCTTAGGGCAAGATTCGCATGTTTTGGCCGCTCAACAGAGGGAAGAACAAGGGCAGAAGCAAAGAGCCACGTGTTCGACACGCTCTGAGCTCACCAGAGCACGCCCGACGCCCGCCACCGCGTGCCCCCACGTCGCGCCAAGCCAGGACAGCGCCGTTGCCCGCGCCCGCGCCTATAAAGGCACCAGGGACTTCGACCGTACTCACCCGCGCGTGCCCGACCTCACCGGAGCACCAGATCACCGGCATTGCCCCGCGCACGACGTGCCCGCGACCACCCGTTCCCCCGCCACCGTAGACCGGCCAGCAGAGCCTCTCCCAACCCCGTCCGACCCTCGGAGTAGACCGTGCATGCTTTGGTGAAGCTTCTCGAGCCAGGAATCAAACTTTGCCTCGCCGGAGAAGCTAGTCCACGGTCGCCGGATTTCACCCGACCGCCAGTGAACGTAGACCGAGCTCCACGGTGAGTTATTTTTCAATTCCTTGCACGAGTCGACTCATCAACACCCTGGGAAGCTCCCCGTGCCATTGGATTGACCGGTATCGCCGTGGTTAGGTCGGAGCACTCGCCGCCGACGAGTTCACCCGCCTGCGCACGTGGACCGGCCGATTCCGGCCACCACCGCCGTCGAGCCGTACATCGCTATGACCGCCAGAACCTCCCGGAGTCAACCCCGCCCTTCGTCGGACCACCCTCGCCGCTGGTAAGCCGCGCCGCCCTGTTCTTTTCCGTGGTCACTGTTTAAATAAGGGGAGGGACCTCGGGGAAGAAGTAAAGGCCAGGGGGTTTTGTGCGCTGTCAGCGACTCAAGGGAATAGTGGCGCAGGGGTATAACTGAAGGGATTGATTTAGAAAGAACCCAGGGTCTTCGATGCAAACGGGTATTCCAGAAAACCTTTAAAAATATCCTAATTTAAATGCAAACAGAACTTGAAAAATTCATAACTTCAGTTTGGTTCATCCAAATCGAGTCAAACCAATTTTGCCAGATCCTAAATGATGTAAACTACTTAGGAAAAATATAAAACCCCTAAGTGTTGCAGAAAACTTTAAAGTTTTGATTTAAAGGATTAACCGGTCAAAAGCTAAATAAAATAAGGAAAAATAGCTACACTATTATACTGGGGTTAAGAAAATTTAGAGAAGTACTTAATCACTTTATAACCTGTTTAAAATAATAAACCCCTCTGTACACCCAATTAAGGTAGGGTTTGCCATTTAAATCATTTTTGGCTTAAAGTTAAAGAAAATATAAAAGGTAGTTTAACATAAGAACCAGGGAGTACCCACATTTTTGCTAGCTTCCTTATTCAGTATGGTTCACTAGAAAATTTTGTTTGACCTTTGTTTAGTATAAAAATAAAGAGATACCTTTTATTTTAGGAAAATAAGGAAAACTTAGAAAAACCCTAGAAAAATAACCCTGAGGAGACAACACCCCAAACTTTGGGATAACTAATGTTTTGTTATTATGAACATAGAAAAATTATGAGTTTTGTTGTTGGATATTTTTCAAATAACAAGTTAGTTGTAAGTATCTTTTTAGCATTAAACTTTAGAAAACCATAACTAAATAACCACTAAGTAGCCCTCTGTGATTTTTGGCACAAAAGCATGTTATTACCTATAGATACCAGTAAAAATGACTCTTAGTACAGAACCCACCCCTAGATAATAGTTGTAGTACAAGTGGCCCCTTCTTGCCCCAACTTTTGTATTTTTGTCCAGGGATTATTTTAATTATTCTGGATCCCAAATTTATAGGACAGACTACAGTGACCAATAGTAACCCACTGTAATTTTTACAGAATTTTTGGAAAAATTTAAATCACTGTTGTAGTTCAAACCCACCCTAAAATCATGAATAGAAAAAGAAAAGGGGAATTTAATGGTGGAGAATAATGTTACCCTAACCAAACGAGCAAAACCCCTTGAGTGTGTACTAAAACATTTAAGGAGCAATCCAAGTCTAAATCCATTATGCTTACCCCTAGGCAAAACCTCAAACCTAAATTGATAAGCATAAACCCCTAAGAGTCTCTTATAACCAAGAAACCCTAAGTTATTAACTAACTTAGTTTTTCTTCACTTAGTAGAATGATTACTAAATCCTGCATGATCATAGCATACATGTTTCTTATTCATTGCATTCAATAGATTGCAACGTCACCGACGGAGAATACATCCTCGTGCCAGAGCAAGGAGTTGCTCAGGAGGTAGCCCCGGATCCAGCACCAGAGCCTACCTCAGAGGATCTGCCTGCCCCAGCTTTGGAAGGCAAGCCCCGGTTTATGCATGACCAATTATATTATGTTATTTTACTGCACTTAATGTTTGTAGGCTTGTATTGTGCACTTAAGTGTAGGAGTTGCTTGAAAACCCTAGTTGCATGAACTCAGGATTCCTTTTGAGATGGAAACTAGTATGCTAGGTCGAATAGCTGCTTTGCTAATTAGGAATCTCGGTAGAAGTTGAGTGATTTTTCTAGCACTCGCACGAGGTCAGGAAATTGGTTGTACCCATTTTCATATCATACTAATGTTAGTCTGTGGACAACAATCCATGGGGATTGATTGTGTACGAGGTGGAAATTGGAATAAGGATTAAGGTGTGGTACCGTGAGTCAAGCGTTTGAACGTACTAAACATATGTCGAGAAATATGGTAAATCGGTAAGCCTAGTACCTGATTCAACCTGGCAGCAGATTGCCCTCCTCACATGACCTGAGACATGGTCTCCCATTCCGGTTATGGTGGGTACAAGTGCGGTCACTGCACGACGGCAGTCGGGGTCAGTGAGGCATTGTACGCCAAGGCGGTGAGCCCCTCTCTACTGACGGGGAATCGATGGGGACGGTTGATGTGTGTGGGGACGAAGTGCCTCGCCACGTCGTGTGTTTAGGTTTACCTTGCAAGGATAAAAACTCGATTCGAATCGTCTGCTTCTCGCAGCTAATGAGACTGCTTGATCCATGCTGCTACATTGAGTAAAAAGTGGAAATGTGATGAATTAGTAGAAATTGTTGATTGCTAAATGTTTGATACCATGTATGACTAGATAGGTATACATTTAGTCTTAAGAGAGTCACACTAAAACTTGAAAAAGCTAAACCTTGATTTTTAGACTCAGCTAGTGCTTTTGGCAAACCAAACCCCACACCCAAACAGCTGCATATCTAGAGGTAGAGGAGTAGACTCCTCACACCGGGTAAGTCTAGCTGAGTATTAGTATACTTAGCCTTGCTTGTGGCATAATTTTATAGGTGCTCTGGAGGACATGGTTGCTGGAGTGACTTAGCCGTCCATCTTGCCACCGGGTTGGACAATCGAGTGGGACCCTACCTCGGCTGAGGAGGAGCATGAGGAGTGATGGGACAGGCTTCCCCATCCCTCCATTTATTTATCGTTAGTTTTATTTCGCTGCATCCCGAACAATGATCACTACTTTTGCTAAAACTACGATGATGTTGTAATAAATTTAATACTTCTTAATGTATGGTTTTATGCTTTATTGTATTTGCTCTGTGCCTCACCATCGAGTGAGTACGTGGTACTTGATCCTGTTAGTGGCCTCGTCAGACTAGATCCGAGGGACTGACATGTTATTCCTATTTAAGTGTGGTCTAGCCTCTAAGTCGGGACTCAGGCACTTAAGTTGGAATAATTCGGGCAGTTCCGCCACAGCTGGTATCGGAGCTCGTACCACCACAGAGGAATCAATAAACTATAAATATCATCCTTTTTTCAAAGTAAAACTTGTTAGAAACAAATGTTGGATAGATCGTCAGGACGATAAGGATAGACCTAGGACGTGGAGCCTTAGGATAATAGAGGGGTAGCTAGGTGGCTATTTGAATAAGCCTTACCGGCTACTATAAGGGATGGGAGTTCTTTCCTATTCACCCTAAGTTGGAATGAGGTCGCTTAGGACGAGCATACATGCATCCTTACTTAAAATACTTGATAATTGGGTAGAAACCCTAATACACTGTAATAACAGACTAAGTAAACTCAGTGCCATTGTCGTAGTCATAGAAAGGCTGAGTTTGATCCCTTTTTATTTTGTAATTCTTTTTCTTTTTACTTACGCTTAACCATACACAGATGACTTCTCACGGATCCACGAACGAAGGGAATGCGCAGTCCCACACCGATGGGCTTGCACGAGAGGGTTTCCCCCGTATCTTGTGGGAGGTACTTCAGGGAGCTGGTTACACGACGCCTCCCTAGTACGCGGTCCGGCTGTTCGAGAAGCACCGAGTGCTCCGCTGTAGGGTGAGGATGACCCTGGAGCCTCATCCCCTATAGCCAGGCTGGCGTTCGTTGGATTCAGAGTCTTTTGGATACAGGGCTGAGGATACTATCGAGGCGATTGCTCTTCACGGACTGACCACCTTCTGTGGATTCCACCCCTTGGAGCTGTCCACTGACCCCATTGGTTTGTTCCCCGCGGAGAAGGAGGACGACCCAATGTGGAAGGACCGAGTGGAGCATGCTAAGGATATTTGGGCTATTTACCCAGGTCAGACTGCTCACTTGACGGTACGGTGCATGAATGCCCTGTATCGTCTGCAAGTGATGTGTGGAGAGGCAATGTCCCATCTGATGGCATTGTTGGAGGCTACCAAGATCACCTTGGATAACAGAGAGGAACTTGTGGTTGACTTGTCCATTGAGATGGTGGAAAAAGACCTACAAGTGGAACAATTGTCAAATGAAATCCAAGAGCTTGAGGAGCTAGTGGGAACCAGGGAGAACACCATCGAGGTTCTCGAGGATCAGCTTATCAACACTCAGCAGCAACTCGCAGAGGCTAACCATCATCTGGATATGCACCACGAGGAGATCCAGGACATAGAGGCCAACGAGAATGTCGACATCGAGGGAGGGGAGGAGCCTGCCTCCAGCTTGGACATTGCTGGCTCAAGGAGACCACCTTCCCCCGAGTCGAGCGTTGCCTCATTTGCTCACTAGGTCGCAGAGATAGAGTTGGAAGTCTGCGGTGGTAGACTCCTCGAGGCTAGCTTAGCTTTTGCACCTTTGGGGTACTAGGCTAGATGGAGTTGAGTCTTTTGAGTTACTGATATAATTGGGACAAACTCTTTTGGAAGTATGGATGATGAATGATGTCAGTTTTAATTTAAGAAGAAAAGTTTATGTCATGCAGAATCTTTTATAAATTATGCAAGAATATATTGGTTTTATCCCTTTTGACTCTTTCGCCACGATTGAACATTGAACCTCAGAAATATGATATTGAGAATATCCATGATTTTTCAGATGGTAGGAAGAGCGTGTCTTGGATAGAATGAGCGCATTCCTCCACCCCCGCCACCGCCTCCTACCATGCAAGAGTTGATGGCTTAGCAGAATGAGATTCTGCGTCAGTTAGCTCAGCGCCACCGCCACCTCAGCTTTATGGTGGTGGTGATCACCATCACCGTCCCCCAGCAGCAGCCACTTACCAGGAGTTCCTCAGCACTCAGCCGCCATTGTTCACGTGGGCAGAGGACCCACTTGATGCTGATGTATGGATCAGGGTAGTGGAATCCAAATTTCCATTACTTACCGGCAATTGCTCAGATGCGGCCAAAGTTCGTTTTGCCACTCAGGAGCTTCACGGACCCGCGCGGACGTGGTGGGATCACTTTCTCGCTATGCAGCCAGAGGGCCACGTGGTGGAATGGAGAGAATTCAAGGCAGCCTTCAGAGGGCATCATATACCAGCAGGCATTATGGACCGCAAGCTCAATGAGTTCCTGACACTCACTCAAGGGAACCGGACAGTGTTACAGTATGCTCAGGCCTTCAATGTCCTATGCCAATACGCTGGATATCATGCAGATACTGATGAGAAGAAGAGGGATAGATTCAGGAGGGGGCTTAGCACTAAGCTCCGCGACCGTCTCAACACAGTCAGGGCCAACAGCTATAATGAGTTAGTCAACATGGCCATTTCTCAGGAGGATTGTATCACAGCCCGTTAGGCTGAGAAGAAGAGGAAGACCCCTGTGGCAGGATCTTCAGCTCAGCCACAGCGCTTCAGAATTGTATCCGACACCCAGAGCAGAGGACCTCAGCAGTAGCAAGGACGTTGGGTGATCCCACCACAGCAGCAGCAGCAGGCACCCAACTGCACCCAGTTTCCAGTTCAGAGGAACAATCAGCCACAGCTGCAGCAGTACCGCTAGACCAATTACAACAGGTGTTTCACTTGTGGTAACACCGGGCATTATGCCAAGAATTGCCCTTGGAGTCAGCAAAGGCAGGGGCAAAATGCCAACCAGAATCAAGGCAAGAGGCAGAAGGTGCAAGTGAGACAAGGCAAACTGAACTTCACCACCATGGCTGACATTCCAGAGGGAGCACCCGTCATGACTGGTATCTTTTCAGTTTTGAATTATCCTGCTATTATTCTTTTTGATTCTGGTGCATCACATAGTTTTATCAGTACCAAATTTAGTGCCAAGTGCCAATTACCTTTTCACCACACCAACGGGGGTATCACGATTTCAACACCAGGAGGCAGGGTTGCCACCTATCAAATCAACAGGCAGGTGCCTATAAAATTTGGTAGTCTTGTGATTAGAACCACCCTTCTCATCTTAGGGTTGGATAGTGTGGACATTATATTAGGAACTGATTGGTTATCCGGGCATCAGGCAGTACTTGATATTGCAGCAAGGGCCATTGAGATTCACTCCCCTACTTATGGCGAGACTACTTTGTATTTGCCTGATCAGGGTTGTACCCACTCTTGTGCATTCACCATGATAGAGTCACCAGTTGAAAGAATCCCTGTGGTCTGTGACTACCCAGATGTTTTTCCTGACGAATTGCTAGGAATGCCACCCGATAGAGACATAGAGTTCGCGATTGAATTGCAACCCGGGACTGCTCCTATATCCAAGAGACCCTATAGGATGCCTTCAGCGGAATTGGCAGAATTGAAAAAGCAGCTACAAGAGTTGCTGGATAAGGAGTTCATTCGCCCAAGTACTTCACCATGGGGATGTCCGGCCTTATTTGTGAAGAAAAAGGACGAGAGTTTGAGAATGTGTGTCGATTACCGCCCTCTCAATGCGGTGACCATTAAGAACAAATACCCATTGTCCCGCATTGACGTGTTGTTTGATCAGTTGGTTGGGGCCAAAGTGTTCTCCAAGATAGACCTTCGCTCGGGCTACCATCAGATCAAGATCCGTGCCAGCGATATTCCCAAGGTGGCTTTCTCAAGCAGATATGGGCTCTATGAATTTTTGGTGATGTCTTTTGGGTTGACGAATGCCCCGGCATATTTCATGTATTTGATGAATTCAGTCTTTATGCCAGAACTGGACAAATTTGTGGTGGTTTTTATTGATGATAATCTGGTATATTCCAAGAATGAAGGCGAGCATACTGAGCATCTACACATTGTGCTTCAGCGACTGTGCGATCATCGTCTGTATGCCAAATTGTCCAAATGTGATTTCTGGCTGAAGGAGATAAAATTTCTGGGCCACACAATTTCTCAGGATGGGATATCAGTTGATCCTGAGAAGGTGCAAGAAGTGATGGATTGGAAACCTCCTACTACAGTACGGCAGATCCGTAGTTTTCTAGGATTGGCAGGGTATTATCGACGATTTATTCCGGATTTCTCCAGGATTGCTAAGCCGATGGCTGAATTGTTGAAGAAAGGAGTTAAGTATGAATGAAGTCAAAAATGTGAGGATGCCTTTCATACACTAAGGAAGCATTTGACAACAGCACCAGTGCTAGCTCAGCCTGATAGCACCAAGCCTTTTGAGGTTTATTGCGATGCTTCCGGTACTAGATTGTGATGTGTCTTGATGCAAGACAACAGAGTTATCGCTTATGCCTCCCGAGCACTCAGACCCCATGAGCAGAACTACCCCACACATGATCTGGAGTTAGCAGCTGTGGTTCATGCTCTCAAGATTTGGAGACATTACTTGATGGGAACTCACTGTAATATTTACACTGATCATAAGAGCCTCAAATATATCTTCACCCAGGCTGATCTTAATATGAGGCAGAGGAGATGGTTAGAATTAATCAAGGACTATGATTTGGAAGTACATTACCATCCTGGCAAAGCCAATGTTGTGGCAGATGCTTTAAGTCGGAAGGCCCAGTGTAGCTGTATGATCATGGACTCTAAGATCGCCACCCTATGTGATGAGTTGTGCAAGCTGAACCTAGAAGTCATTTCCTCCGGTCTTTTAAGTTATATTTCAGTGGAGCCCACCTTACATGAGCAGATAGTCATGGCACAGATGGGTGACAAGGGTGTTCAAGTCATCAAGGAAATGATCAAACAAAAGATGGACAAATACAAATGCTTCCGTCAGGATAGCAAAGGAATTCTATGGTATGGAAACCGACTGGTTGTCCCCAAGAATCTCGAACTCATAAAGAAAATATTGGATGAAGCTCACCTATCCAAATTCTCCATGCACCCCGGCAGCAACAAGATGTATCATGATCTCATATCCTTGTATTGGTGGACCAGAATGAAGAGGGAAATTGCTAGGTATATAACTGAGTGCGACACTTGCCAGAGAGTCAAGGCCAGTCATTTCAAGGTAGCAGGCACTTTACAGCCCCTTCCCATACCATCTTGGAAATGGGAGGATATTTGCATGGACTTCATTGTGGGATTGCCCAATACCTCCCGACACCATGATTCTATTTGGGTCATTGTGGACAGGTTGACCAAGACAGCTCATTTCTTGCCAGTACATACTACCCACAGGACAGAAAAGTATGCTGAAATTTACATTGACCAGATAATTCGCTTGCATGGAATACCAAGGACTATAGTATCTGACAGAGGAGCACCATTCGTAGCACGTTTTTGGGAGCAATTGCAAGAATCACTTGGGACTCATGTAATAAGAAGCTCAGCATACCACCCTCAAACAGATGGTCAGACAGAAAGAATAAATCAGATTTTGGAAGACATGTTGAGGGCATGTGTGCTACATTATGGAAAGGATTGGGACAAGTGTCTTTCATTGGCAGAGTTCTCTTATAATAACAGCTACCAGGCCAGTTTGAAGATGGCACCTTTTGAAGCCTTGTATGGGAGAAGGTGTAGGACACCACTAAATTGGTCACAAGCTAGGGAGAGGGAAATATTTGGACCAGACTTAGTACTTGAAGCAGAGGAAAAGGTCAGAGTTATAAAGAAGAACCTAGAAGCTGCTCATGCCAGGCAAAGGAGCTATCATGACAAAAGAAGGAAACCTCTACAGTTTGAAGTGGGAGATCATGTTTACCTTAAGGTGTCACCCACCAAAGGTGTTCAGAGGTTTGGAATCAAGGGCAAGTTAGCTCCTCACTACATTGGACACTATGAGATCAAAGCAATTTGTGGGCCCGTAGCATATCAATTGGAGTTGCCACCCCACATGTCAGCAGTCCATGATGTGTTCCATGTATCTCAGCTACGGAAGTGTGTCCGCTTACCCACTGAAGTACTACCTGAACCGAAAATTGAGTTAGAACCAGGCTTGTCTTATCAAGAGTGCCCCATCAAGGTATTGGATCAAAAGGAGAGATCAACGCAGGCAAAATCGATCAGAATGTATAAGGTTCAGTGGAGTCACCATTCAGCAAAAGAAGCTACGTGGGAGACTGAGGATTTTCTACGTTCTCGCTTCCCCGACTTTCTGCCCAAAGGAGTCGGTACGTAATCCAAAAAAAACCCCCACCCCCACCTGCCCTTTGAATCTAAATATAAGAAAAACTTAGATGTTAAAGGTATAGTAAGCTTTGAAAATAACTTTAGAAGGGCTTCCTTCTGGAGTTGCAAAGAGGATGACATTCGAAGAGCAGTTAACTAGAGAAACTTGGACAAAGGAAGAAGCAACGCATCAGCACACATTCATGGCACCCCTCCAAAGGACTCTACCTAAATCTCGGGACGAGATTCCTTTAAGGGGGGAGGGCTGTAACACCCCAGGTGTTACTTAGGATTTTCACTAAAGACTACACAAGGAAAGCCCATCATCACATGTGACTTAACTTGAGTGAAGGACTTCAAACATGGAAATCAAGATCCCAAATAAGTGCAACCCATCTTAGATGTCCTGCCTTGACTTATCATGCACATATAAGGGGGGAGATTTGCCCAAACCCTAATTCAAACCCCTTTGGACAATTGGAGCCCTAGAAGTAAGTATGACCAAAAGGTTATGAAAACCACATGATCATGACTTGGGCCAATTATAAAAGTTGTAGTACACTTGATACCCTACAAATAATAGTAAGAAAGTGACCCCAAAAAGATTTTAGAAAAACCCCAAAAGGTTCACAAAAGGGTTGAGCATAAAAGGAAAATCAGAATTTTTCTAAGTCGAAAACCAACCCTCTTGGAAAGATCAAACATGTTCACCTTGATCCCAACCTCAAAACCTTATGGCCCAATTGACAAAGTGGCGCCAAAATACCTCTAAAACACCCTAGAAAAGTTTGAACCCAACCCTAAGTCGTTTGACACGACTTGGCACAAGTTTTGTCTCAGTTATGACAGCTAGGACAGAGACAACTTCCCACCCCCATATCTCTCAAACCTGACCATATCTACCCTCGGAACTCACATGAACTAGATAGCTCTAGGTGCAGGGAAGAGATCTCTCACAGGTCTTAGGGCAAGATTCACAAGTTTTGGCCGCTCAACAGAGGGAAGAACAAGGGCAGAAGCAAAGAGCCACGTGTTCGACGCGCTATGAGCTCGCCAGAGCACGCCCGATGCCCGCCCCCGCGTGCCCCTGCGTCACGCCAAGTCAGGACAGCGCCGTTGCTCGCGCCCGCGCCTATAAAGCCACCAGGGACTTCGACCGTACTCACCCGCACGCGCCCGACCTCACCGGAGCACCAGATCACCGGCATTGCCCCGCGCACGGCGTGCCCGCGACCACCCGATCCCCCGCCACCGTAGACCGGCCAGCAGAGCCTCTCCCAACCCCGTCCGACCCTCGGAGTAGACCGTGCATGCCTCGGTGAAGCTTCTCGAGCCAGGAATCAAACTTTGCCTCGCCGGAGAAGCCAGTCCACGGTCGCCAGATTTCACCCGACCGCCGGTGAACGTAGACCGAGCTCCACGATGAGTTATTTTTCAATTCCTTGCATGAGTCGACTCATCAACACCCTGTGAAGCTCCCTATGCCATTGGATTGACCGGTATCGCCGTGGTTAGGCCGGAGCACTCGCCGCCGACGAGTTCACCCGCCTACACACGTGGACCGGCCGATTCCGGCCACCACTGCCGTCGAGCCATACCTCGCTGTGACCGCCAGAACCTCCCGGAGTCAACCCCGCCCTTCGCTGGACCACCCTCACCGCCAGTAAGCCGCGCCGCCCTATTCTTTTCCGCGGTCACTGTTTAAATAAGGGGAGGGACCTCAGGGAAGAAGAAGTAAAGGCCAGAGGGTTTTGTGCGCTGTCAGCGACTCAAGGGAATAGTGGCGCAGGAGTATAATTGAAGGGATTGATTTAGAAAGAACCCAGGATCTTCGATGCAAACAGGTATTCCAGAAAACCTTTTAAAATATCCTAATTTAAATGCAAACAGAACTTGAAAAATTCATAACTTCAGTTTGGTTCATCCAAATCGAGTCAAACCAATTTTGCTAGATCCTAAATGATGTAAACTACTTAGGAAAAGTATAAAACCCCTAAGTGTCACAGAAAACTTTAAAGTTTTGATTTAAAGGATTAACTGGTCAAAAGCTAAATAAAATAAGGAAAAATAGCTACACTATTAGACTGGGGTGAAGAAAATTTAGAGAAGTACTTAATCACTTCCTAACCCGTTTAAAAATAATAAACCCCTCTGCACACCAAATTAAGGTAGGGTCTGCCATTTAAATCATTTTTCGCTTAAAGTTAAAGAAAATATAAAAGGTAGTTTAAAATAAGAACCAGGGAGTACCCACATTTTTGCTAGCTTCCTTATTCAGTATGGTTCACTAGAAAATTTTGTTTGACCTTTGTTTAGTATAAAAATAAAGAGATACCTTTTATTTTAGTAAAATAAGGAAAACTTAGAAAAACCCTACAAAAATAACCCTGAGGAGACAACACCCCAAACTTTGGGATAACTAATGTTTTGTTATTATGAACGTAGAAAAATTATGAGTTTTGTTGTTGGATATTTTTCAAATAACAAGTTAGTTGTAAATATCTTTTTAGCATTAAACTTTAGAAAACCATAACTAAATAACCACTAAGTAGCCCTCTGTGATTTTTGGCACAGAAGCATGTTATTACCTATAGATACCAGTAAAAATGACTCTTAGTACAGAACTCACCCCTAGATAAGAGTTGTAGTACAAGTGGCCCCTTCTTGCCCCAACTTTTGTATTTTTGTCGAGGGACTATTTTAATTATTCTGGATCCCAAATTTATAGGACAGACTACAGTGACCAGTAGTAACCCACTGTAATTTTTATAGAATTTTTGAAAAAATTCAAATCACTGTTGTAGTTCAAACCCACCCTAAAATCATGAATAGAAAAAGAAAAGGGGAATTTAATGGTGGAGAATAATGTTACCCTAACCAAACGAGCAAAACCCCTTGAGTGCCTACTAAAACATTTAAGGAGCAATCCAAGTCTAAATCCATTATGCTTACCTCTAGGCAAAACCTCAAACCTAAATTGATAAGCATAAACCCCTAAGAGTCTCTTATAACCAAGAAACCCTAAGTTATTAACTAACTTAGTTTTTCTTCACTTAGTATAATGATTACTAAATCCTGCATGATCATAGCATACATGTTTCTTATTCATTGCATTCGATAGATTGCAACCTCGCCGACGGAGAATACATCCTCGTGTCAGAGCAAGGAGTTGCTCAGGAGGTAGCCCCGGATCTAGCACCAGAGCCTACCTCAGAGGATCTGCCTGCCCCAGCTTTGGAAGGCAAGCCCCGGTTTATGCATGACCAATTATATTATGTTATTTTACTGCACTTAATGTTTGTAGGCTTGTATTGTGCACTTAAGTGTAGGAGTTGCTTGAAAACCCTAGTTGCATGAACTCAGGATTCCTTTTGAGATGGAAACTAGTATGCTAGGTCGAATAGCTGCTTTGCTAATTAGGAATCTCGGTAGAAGTCGAGTGATTTTTCTAGCACTCGTGCGAGGTCAGGAAATTGGTTGTACCCATTTTCATATCATACTGATGTTAGTCTGTGGACAACAATCCATGGGGATTGATTGTCTACGAGGTGGAAATTGGAATAAGTATTAAGGTGTGGTACCGTGAGTCAAGAGTTTGAATGTACTAAACATATGCCGAGAAATATGGTAAATCGGTAAGCCTAGTATCTGATTGAACCTGGCAGCAGATTGCCCTCCTCACGCGACCTGAGACGTGGTCTCCCATTCCAGTTATGGTGGGTACAAGTGCGGTCACTGCACGACGACAGTCGGGGTCAGTGAGGCATTGTACGCCAAGGCGGTGAACCCATCTCTGCTGATGGGGAATCGATGGGGACGGTTGATGTGTGTGGGGACGAAGTGCCTCGCCACGTCGTGTGTTTAGGTTTACCTTGCAAGGATAAAAACTCGATTCGAATCGTCTGCTTCTCTCAGCTAATGAGACTGCTTGATCCATGCTGCTACATTGAGTAAAAAGTGGAAATGTGATGAATTGGTAGAAATTGTTGATTGCTAAATGTTTGATACCATGTATGACTAGATAGGTATACATTTAGTCCTAAGAGAGTCACACTAAAACTTGAAAAAGCTAAACCTTGATTTTTAGACTCAGCTAGTGCTTTTGGCAAACCAAACCCCACAACCAAACAACTGCATGTCTAGAGGTAGAGGAGCAGACTCCTCACACCGGGTAAGTCTAGTTGAGTATTAGTATACTTAGCCTTGCTTGTGGCATAATTTTACAGGTGCTCTGGAGGACATGGTTGCTGGAGTGACTTGGCCGTCCATCTTGCCACCGGGTTGGACAGTCGAGTGGGACCCTACCTCGGCTGAGGAGGAGCATGAGGAGTGATGGGACAGGCTTCCCCATCCCTCCATTTATTTATCGTTAGTTTTATTTCGCTGCATCCCAAACAATGATCACTACTTTTGCTAAAACTCTGATGATGTTGTAATAAATTTAATACTTCTTAATGTATGGTACTTGATCCTGTTAGTGGCCTCGTCGGACTAGATCCGAGGGACTGATGTGTTATTCCTATTTAAGTGTGGTCTAGCCTCTAAGGCGGGACTCAGGCACTTAAGTTGGAATAATTTGGGCGGTTCCGCCACACAAATCACCGTGTCACTCTTGTCATTTGCTTGTGATTTGTTTTCGCCCTCTCTTTCGGACTCGACTTTATTTCTAACGCTAAACCCGACTTGTAGTTGTGCTTAAAGTTTATAATTTTCAGATTCTGCCTCTTCACCCCCCTCTAGGCGACTTTCACATCTATTTATAGGCATGGGACGCAGCCCGGTCAAAATTACATTTATGACCTTGTTAACTAGTTACAATCATGACACAAATTATCATGGACTGATTGGTCTTTTCTTCTTTAAGTCGGTGCAGCCCTACGTCTCAAGGCGTACCATTATGCCGAAGCTCCTCGGACAGCAGCTTCGTGTGTACCTTCGCGTTGTGCTTGATTATACGCTGGTCTTTCGAAGGTACTTCTTCTTAAAGGACCTTCGGCGACGAAGCAGGCCCCCAACAGTAGCCCCTTCGCGGTGCTAGATCGTTTTTCGTAATGAGCTTGATACGTGAAAAATCTTCAAGGCTTCGGAAAGCCGAAGGTCCGAAAAACACCTTCCCTGAGCTCGTTGCCGAGAAACGATTAAAGTACTCCAGGCGCGAGGTGGCCCACCACACAGTGGGTAGTGGTCCACCGTTCAACGGGTGCTGGTGACTGTTCGGCGGGTGTGGGCGACTTGGCGATTCACCTTCCCACCTACAGCACTATATAAACAGACGTGTATGTGTGAAGTTACCACAACATTCATTGCCATTGTACTGTTGTGCTGTTGAAAAATTTGACCATAGCCGAAGCTTTTTCACCGCATCCTCAAGCGAACCGTCACTTTGAATTAGCTTCATCAAAACTGTAAAAAACATCAGCTTCGTAAAAACTACAAAAAGATCCATCAGATGGCCAGAGTATGCTCGACTACGAGGGTAACCCGTGAAGGAGAGGAGACTGAAGCCACCGAGGCAGCTCCAATCTTCGAAGTCATGAGGCAATCGGGGTTAGTTGTGACAGAGGGAGCCATTGGAGAAGGTGCACCTGCTACCGAAGCTGAATAAGTTGATGTTGAGGAGGAAAATGCTGATGAAGAAGAAGAAGATTATAGCATTCTGATCCCATCAAAACCTAGCCACTTGGATTTTGAAAAGTATACTGTGCCTGAAACCGATATGCCCATGATGATAAAACTGGGCTACTTCGGAGAAGCTCAGAATAAGCTTATTCGCTTTGCCAGGGAAGAAACCACTCCAATACCGAAGGATGATGAAGTAGTGGTTTTTAAAAGTTTTTTCAGAGCAGGATTACGGTTTCCGCTGAACGAGATGATTGGAGAAGTTTTGGATAATTATGAAATCTATCTTCATCAGCTGACCCCTAACGCTATTGTTAGGCTCAACATCTTCATCTAGGCCCTTCGAAGCCAAGGAATTGACCCAAATGCTGAAGCTTTCTGTCGAGTGCATGAGCTGCATTACCAAACAATGGCCAGAGAAGACGGGCTGCATGAAAATTTGGTTGTTATAACTTCGCGTATCGCAAGGATATGAAGGCTCCGGTCCTCAGTTATCGCACCAAGTGGCCAACTGGCTGGAAGAGTGAGTGGTTTTATATTAAGGCCAATGAAAAGAAAAGGGAGAAGTTGAAGACGATGGTCTTGAGCCCACTGAGTTTAAGCTTCGGGATGACTAGACCCTTGTGCAACATGAAGCTAGGGTTACCATGCCAGCTAGCTATAGCAAAATTTAGAGTGGTGGCTGAACATATCAGCACCAGAGATCTAGTGCAAGAATACTTGGCGAACAGGGTATCTCCAACATTGAGTGAATGGAGTATGCCGAAGTGAAAGGAACAAAGAAGAAGGGTGAACTTGTTCGACTGCCCTATCGCTTTAAGTTTGAGAAACAATTCAAAGAGCCTTGCCAAGAGTGGCTAGAGATGATTGAGGCTATGTGCAACGAAATTTTGGGCAATTATAACAAAAAGGAAGATCAATTGATGACTGCAGCCTTCAGCACCCGACCAAAACAAAGGTTGAATCCGGTAATGGACGCTTTAAACTTTGAATACCCTGACTATAAACGACTAAGCAAGGGTGCAGAAGGACCAAAGAGAAAAGGGGTTGTCAGTGTTATGAGCAGACAGGCTGCTAGGATGGTGAAAGAGGACGAAAAAGCTCTAAAAAGGAGAAAATCCAGTCCTGAGCCGAAGGTGGCGACCTCGAAGAAGAGAAAAAGTGCATCTCCAGAGCCGAAGATAGCTGAGATAGTGGGGGGAAGCTCCTTCGATGCCTTCTGTTGGCGAAGTAGAAGAAATTTTAAAGGTAATGACCGAATCCTTACCTATCAAGTTGCTAAGTCCTCTGGGGCCACATCTGACGAAGCTTTTACAGAAGAAGGATGAGCCTTTGACAGCGAAAAAGGCGGTTGGGCCAAAAAAGCAAAGAATTGTTACTGTTATGCAAGCCATTGAGGAAACTCCACCACCGGCCTCAGCATAAAAAATGACACCAGTTGCCGAAGCTGCTACTTCTGCCGAAGCTGTGACTGCCGAAGCTACCAATCTGTAGAGTACATTATCTGCTATTGATAAAGTGCTCTTGGATTTGGCCGTGGAGGAGACTGCCACGGCTACAGAGGTAGTCCTGGCTGCAGAGGAGACTGCTGCGGTTATAGAAGAAGCCCTGGTCGCAGTGCCTAGAAAAGGGAAAGAAATTGCCGAAGATACTTCGGAAGAAAAAAGCTTCAACTTTCAAAATCTAATTGGTCAAGAATTATCCAAGGCCGAGAAGGAGGAGCTGCAGGAGTATGCTATATCCTGTGGATACCAACCAGGAGCCATGCTCTTTGGTGGAATCAACGAAGAAGCCTTAGGATGCATTCGAGACTGCACCGGTGCGAAGGTTATCAGCACTCTGTCGAAGAGTGTTGGTTTTCCAAAGCTTGAAGCTGACATCAGCAGCTACCGACGACAGCATATCGTCGGTAGCTTATTCTACTCCAACTTTAAGGTAAAGCTTTTTTCCTCAGTTTTTATTGTTTTGTGATAAAGCAAAGATTTCTAACGAAGATTATTTTGCATAGAGTATGCTACTAAGCAAAGCCTTGAGAATGCAACAAGACCTCGAAGATAAGAAGAATGAGGTTATAATTGAGGGCTTGGAAAATAAAATCAAAGATCATGAAGCTTCTCTAGAAAGGAAAGACTTCCTTCTTTAGACAATGGAGGGTTCATTGGCTGAAGCCCAAGTCGAAGTTGCCAGATTAAATGATGAACTCCTCCGAAGATCGGAAAGCTTCGAGCAGGAAAAGAAGAATTTCGATGCGAAGCTCAAAGCCAAAGTCGAGAAAAATTCGAATCTGCAAAAATTCTTAAAAGAGCTTCAGAACATATGTTTGGACTTCGGCAACCAGTGCGTGCAGCGGCTAAAATAGGTCTTCAACTCAGTGGGAGCCAGCTCTGAAAAATTTGAACCTTCGGTTGAAGATCTGTCAAGCACCTTCGAACATATTGAGAGCGAAGTTGAGGTGCTTGACGAAGTTATAGCTGGGCACGACGACTTCTGTGCCCTGCTAGCTTCTCACGGCATAGCTGTAGCTTTTATGAAGGCTAGTTGCACGCATGGAAAGATTGTCAACAGACCAAACTTCAGGTTATCACCAGCGGACTTAACTGATATCCCCAGCCTCGCCCGAAGCATTGGAAATAGATTTTTAACACAAATTTGGACGAAGGGTGGGCGGGATTTAGCTGGTGACGAAGCTCGTAGTCATCATAAGCCAGTATTAAACTTGTACCTGTTGCTTACCTTCTCCTAAGATTACTTCTTTACCTTGTACTGCTTTGTTGTGTACAGGATGACGACGCCGAAGGTCAATAATCCGAAGCTTGACGGAGACTGATGAAGCTGCTGCACAAAGCTCTAGAAACATTTGAATTATCTTTGTAAAAGATATTGTAATTTAGGAATGAAACATTACTCTATAAACTTGTCCATACCTTGTAATATATTTTTACCTTTTCATCCGTGTGTGAATTTCTTTGATGTAGACGAAACTTATATCTTTTGAGCCGAAGGCGAAAAACACCTTCCCTTCTTTTCGTACACAACGAAGCATATCTTTGCTTCTTTATACTCATCAAAGCCTTGTCATCAAAGCCGAAGCATCTATCTGTACTCTATGTTATGATGATGATGAGCATACGAATGTCTACATGAATGTGTATGAATTCAATGAATGATGTGATGTAATGTGCAAATGAATGTCCAAACACGCGCACACGAAGCCACACCCAGACTCTGCATCCCCTTAGGAACGTTTTTTGAGTCTTAAGCTCTGCATCCCCTTAGAAACATCTTTTGAGCTTCTTCACCTTTTATTTCAGTGGTATAAGTTCTGCATCCCCTTAGGAACGTCTTTTGAACTTCTTCGCCTTCTATTTCGGCGGTATAAGTTTTGCATCCCCTTAGGAACGACTTTTGAACTTCTTCGCCATATATTTCGGCTGTATTTCGCTCTGCATTCCCTTAGGAACGACTTTTGAGCAGAAAACTTACACTACGCTCCCTTAGGAACGAATTTTTGTAGCTTCGTTATGCTCTGCATCCCCTTGGGGACGACTTTTGAGCTTCTCCCTGCTTTTCCTCTTTTTTTCTCTCTGCACTCGATGGTGCATGCTCAGATTTTACATTTTACATCCTTTTGGGGGATTTGGCTCTCGTGGAGCTAAATAAGAAAGGAAAAATTACAAGCCATGGCCCCGTTAAAAACCTTTCTCCCCCTTTGAAAAGGAAAAGGGTGCCATAGAAAAAATGAAAAAAGATTACATCAAATTACACATAATATCGCCGAAGCTCATCCGCATTCCAAGATCTAGGTATGTCATTGTCGTCCATATCCTTCAATCTATAAGAACCGGGCCTCGACGAAGATACCACCAGAAAAGGTCCTTCCCACTTCAGCTGCAATTTGCCTACTGTGTCCGGATTGGCCACTCTCCGAAGCACCAAATACCCAGGCTTAATATTTTTGAATCGAACTTTTTTGTCACACCATTTTATTGTTTCGGCTTGATATTTGTTGATGTTCTCTACAGCCTGAAGTCTGGTCTCCTCTATAGTATCTTTTGCTACATGATAATCAGCTTTGTCTTCTGCTGAAGCTACTGTTCTTATTGATCCTGCTTTAGCTTCTTCTGGAGTCATAGCTTCGTCACCAAATAATAGTTTGAAAGGTGTAAAACCTGTTGATCTTGACATGGTTATGTTGTGGCTCCACACCACTTTGATCAACTCATCTAGCCACTTTCCTCTGGGCTGATTGAAGATTAGCTTCATTATTCCTATCATTATAATGCCATTTTCTCTTTCTACCAGTCCATTTAACTCTGGGTGCCTTACTGATGCAAAATGAATCTTCATGCCAATTTGGTCACAGAAATCTTTGAACATTTCAGCATCGAACTGTGTTCCATTGTCCACAGTTATAGCCTTCGGCACGCCGAAACGACAAACAATATTTTGCTAGAAGAATTTTTGGACTGTAACCGAAGTTATTGTAGCCAAAGGCTTTGCTTCAATCCACTTAGAAAAATATTCTACAACCACCACAACATATTTAAATTACCTTGCGCTGGTGGAAGTGGGCCTAACAGATCTAGGCCCCATCTTTGCAACGGCCAAGTAGGCTGTATCAGCTGCGTGAGAGACAAAGGTTGCTTCTGATCTCTTGCACATTTTTGACAATTCTCGCACTTTTGAACTAACTCTGCTACATCCGAAGCTGCCTTCGGCCAATAAAATCCTTGTCTAAACACTTTTCTCAATAAGGGCCTGGACCCAATGTGAGATCCACATAGACCTGCATGTATCTCCTTCATTAATTCTATACCTTCGGTTCTGGATAGACACTTGAGGAGTGGAGAACAAACTCCATGCTTATATAATTCCCCTTCTATCATCACATACGGTCTTGTCCTTGCCTCCATTCTCTTATTATAAGCTTCATCATCCGAAAGACAATTACCTTGCAGAAAAGATATAATTTTAGTTCTCCAATCTTCACTATGTACAGGAGAAACTGTAAGCACTGCTCTCTCCATAAGTTCAACCGAAGGTGCTTTTATTGTTTCAAAGAATACTTCCAAAGGTAGAGGGAGCCCCTATGCCGCTGATTTGGCTAACAGATCTGCATGTTCATTTTCTCCTCTTGGAATATTCTTGACAGAAAAACCTTCGAAAGAAGCCTCCAACCTTCGAATTGTATCCAGATATTTTTCGAGCTTTGGATCTCTCGCCTTACTACTTTTGTATACATGACCAGAAATAACTTGAGAGTCAGTTTTAAGGATGGCCCTTCTTATACCCATTGCCTTTAACTTCCAAAGGCCCAACAGAAGTGCTTCGTATTCAGCAATATTATTTGTACAACTGAAGTCAAGCTTTGCTGCATAACATGTTTGATTTTGGAAGGCGCAACAGAACTGCAGCTGCTCCTGCGCCGAAGGTTCCCCAAGAACCATCGCAGAATACTGTCCAAGCTTCGGCGTCTTTATTGGTTTCTTCTTCCTGAGTCCCTGGCGTCCAATCAGCAATGAAGTCTGCTAACACCTGGGACTGAATTGAGGATCTATGTACATAATCAATACTGAACTCATTAAGCTCCGTAGCCCATTTTCCAATCCTTCCAGTAGCTTCTCTGTTCCTCATTATGTCCTTCAGAGGCTGTGACGAAGGAACAATTATGTGATATGCTTGAAAATAATGCCGGAGCTTCCTGGAGGTCATTAACATAGCATACAACACCTTCTCCAATTATGTATAATTTTTCTTTGATAAACTTAAAACTTCGGAGACGAAGTACACTAGAGCCTGCCTTTTGATTTGGCCATCTAGCTTCTCCTGTACAAGAGCCGCACTAACTGCAGAGTGCGATGCTGCCACATATAAGAGTTGTGGAGCCCCTAGCGAAGGTGGAGTTAGTGTTGTTAGATCGATCAAGTATTGCTTCAGCTCTTCGAAAGCTTTTTGCTGGGCCGGACCCCATTGAAAAACTTCGGCTGACTTCAGTATTTCAAAGAATGGCAGATTTCTTTCTGCTGATCTGGATATGAATCTGTTTAATGATGCTAATCTTCCTGCCAGCCGTTGGGCCCCCTTCTTTGTGCTTGGCGGCTCCATCCGAAGGATAACTTCAATCTTGCTCGGGTTGGCTTCAATTCCCTTCGTTAATACCAAACAGCCAAGGAACTTGCCCTTCTTCACCCCAAAAACAAACTTTTCTGGATTTAACTTCAGGCCAGCTTGCCTGAAATTGGCAAATGTCTCTTGCAAATTAGCAATGTGATTTTCTTGCTTCGTGCTTTTCACTATGATATCATCAACATAGGTCATTACATTCCTACCTATTTGAGAATGAAGGACCTTGGCTGTCATTCTGTTGAAGCTTCCTCCAGCATTCTTGAGCCCCTCAGGCATCCGAAGGTAGCAATAGGTGCCACTGGGAGTTATGAAGCTAGTCTTCGGCTCGTCTTCCTTCTTCATCCAAATTTGATGATAGCCTGAGTAACAATCTAGTAGACTCATGAGCTCTAAAGAAGCTGCTGCATCTACTGGAGAGTCTATTCTTGGCAATGTGAACTCGTCCTTTGGACATGCCTTGTTGAGATCTGTGAAATCAATACACATTCTCCATTTGCCATTGGCCTTCTTCACCATAACAGTGTTGGCTAGCCATTCTGGGTATTTCACCTCTCTGATGACACCAGCACTAAGAAGTCTCTTTACTTCGTTCCGAGCACCTTTAGCTTTGTCTTCAGACATCTTCTAAAGCCTTTGTTTTCTTGGCCTGAAGGATGGATCCACATTGAGTGAATGTTCAATAACATCTCTGTTGACACCATAGAGATTATTAGCTGACCAAGCAAAAACATCTTTGTTGTTGAATAAAAATCTTAGCAAAGTCTTCTCTTGCTCATCAGATAATTGAGACCCCAACAATACCCTTTGTTCTGCTGTCTTCACATAGAAGCATAGGCTTCGACTGATCCGCCGAAGCAGCCTTCTCTCTTTTTTATTTATACTGCTGGCAGGCTTCGGCTCCATCTATGTTATGGATTGCCTTTGAATCTGTCCAGTTTCCTTCGGCCCTTCTGGTAGCTTCTTGACTCCCATAAACAGCAATGGGCCCTTGTTCCGAAGGTATCTTCATGCATAAATATGCTGGATGAAGTATTGCTTCGAAGGCATTAAGTGTCCCTCGACCAATGATTGCATTATAGGGGTACTCCATGTCAACAATATCAAAGATAACCTGTTCGGTCCTTGTGTTGTGGACGAAGCCGAAGGTCACTGGCATTGTGATTTTACCAAGTGCGACAATCTGCCTTCCTCCGAAGCCACAAAGAGGGTGTGTAGCATCATGAATCTTGTCTTCTGGCTCTTGCATCTGTCTGATGGCCTTAGCAAATATGATATCCGCTGCACTGCCTGTGTCAACCAGAACATTGTGGACCAGAAATCCCTTGATGACACAAGATATGACCATAGCATCATTGTGAGGGTAATCCTTGAGTTGAAGGTCCTCCTGGGAGAAGGTGATTGGGATGTGAGACCATTTGGACTTGATGAAGGGTCCCTGCACCCCAACATGCTGCACCCTTCTCTGCGCTTCTTTCTTTTGCTTCTTGCTAGCCGGCTCTGAACTTGAACCGCCTGTTATCGAGAGCACCAGCTTTGTAGCCGAAGGTACTACGACTTGGTTGTTGAACGAAGCCATCAGCTCAAAAGTGGAAGTGAGTTCACCGGAGGTGGGCGCCAATGTTGGGGACTTGTTCTCAAATGCTATGAGTTAAGAACAAGGCAACACAAAAATGTTAAAGGTTAATACCCTTCGTCCTTCGAGGCATTCTCTCCCTTAGGATATAATGATCTTCAGACGAAGGTCATGAAGGACATACCTTCATGGTCGCAGTATATGTTAATTAAAGAAGAAGCATATGAGATATAAGAGGCAACATGAATAATCATATAATATTATTAATATCTTTTCTTTTTATTATCATGGATAAACATAAACAATATTGAATTACATTTGTACCTTCGGCTTGACAGAAGGTAAAAGTCCAAGCGTGACGCCCGAGCGAATACCAATCAGCGTGAACAGTACGGGGGTACTGTTCATTTATTTATAGGCACGGGACGCAGCCCGATCAAAATTACATTTATGACCTTGATAACTAGTTACAATCATGACACAAATTATCATGGACTGATCAGTCTTTTCTTCTTTAAGTCGGTGCAGCCCTTCGTCCTAAGGCGTACCATTATGCCAAAGCTCCTTGAACAGCCGCTTCGTGTGTACCTTCACGCTGTGCTTGATTATACGCTGGTCTTTCGAAGGTACTTCTTCTTGAAGTACCTTCGGCGACGAAGCAGGTGTAATACTCAAAATTGTATAAAAGCATTATATGGTGATTTCCTTATGTTATGTGCCTTATTTGCATCATGAACAGAGCATACATAAAATGAAGAGTGATTAAATCGAACCAAAGACACTAAAGTAAAAGAAAGTGCATCTCGTTGGAGTTTTGTTTGCTATGCATTTAAATATTAACAACCATATCAGCACTACTAATCAAAACATAATAAGAAAGAAATGAAATTGAAACCCAAATGGTAATTAGGGTTTGGAAATGAAAATGGAAAGGAGAAAGAATATAAATGTAAAGGAAATTTATATATTCCCAAAATTAGTATTTTTAAAGTCACAATATAATTTAAGAATAAAGTGGCACAAGATTTGAATTTAAATCTGAATTTAAAGTGGAATTTGGGAATAAAGAAAAGAAAATAGGAAAAGAAAAGAAAATAGAAAGAAAGAAAGAAAAAAAGATAAATCGTGTACCTGGGCCGCTCCTATGCAATTCCGGCCCACCATACCATTCCCTCCGCGCGGCCCGTCTTCATTCACAGGCACGCGCCGACGCCTCTGGCCCACCGCTCAGCCGCACATCTCCACGCCGCGCGCGCAGGTGCTCTCTGCTATGCGGGCCCGTTGGTCAGCCCTCTTCCTCACGCCACACCACGGACTGCCTCGCCCGATGACGTGCGGGACCCACGTGTCATCAACTACCTCCGCCGGAATCGGATCTCTGCCGCTTCTTCCGTCGACCGAGCCTCTCGCCAACGGACCAAGCTCGATGGGGCGATAAATGCTCGACCGCGGGTACCTCAGACCATCTTCACGACCTTCTCATCCTCTCTGCTTTTCCCCGCGGGAGAATCCAAGCTGCGGAACGCTCGGTAGAAGTAGCCACGCGCGACCGACGGAGGAATCACACCTGCACTGCCGATTGGCCTCGGCGTGTGGCTTCTAGGTGTTCGGTTGGTCATCGCGGACGTGCGAGTGGTCATCGGGAGAATCGTGGGGTGCCACAACTCCGGCAATTGCTCGTCGGAGCTCCTTCAACAACACCCGACCGCCAAGTTCTGTGGTCGGAGCTCTTTGTGCCGCGACCCCCGGTAAGAATCCCTCTCCTAGGTTCGCTTTTCACTCGGCAACGCGTAGATGCTCTCGGATTGTGCGATCGGGGCGTGGGCGTGCGGATTGGTCACCCCTCCGGCGAGGGCGCGCCGCGGGCAGGGCGGCGCCGCTGCGTGTGGGCGCGATTTGGAGACGAAGGGCTGTGGACCGTTGATCTCCTAGAGAACGGCTCAGGTTAGATGATCGCGTACCGTTTCGTCATAACCGATGTGCGCCGTCTGATCGTGATCGGACGTTCTGGCGTTTGGTTGAGCTCCTTAAAATCTGGTGCGTTGATCATCAATCGGACGGGGGCCAGCGCTTACCGGTTGATGGACGGGCGAATCTAATCCGAGCCGTAGGTATAGGATCGTGCGGTCCTGGTTGAAACATACCCCTTCGGCCAGGGATTTTTGTTAAAGAACCCCTCTGTTTATTTAAAAACAACCCACAGTCCACACTCCTGTAGCATGTGTCTCAGTATTCTTAGCACCGAGACCCCTGAACTTTCCAAAAAATGAGGCCCAGTCCAGAGATAATTAAAAACAGAGAATTGATTATAAAAATTTATTTTTAATACAAAAACAATTCTAGAAACTTATAAAATGCATAGAAAATTCATTTTTACTCCAAACTGAGCCATTCTAATTTCTAAAATTTTGTAATAAGATTCTCTATCATTTAGTATCACTGTTTTGACATGAACTCAGTTAGAAAATTAATTTATCATTTAATCCTATTTCAAGCACATTAAATCTTAGGAAATCCATAACTTGAAATCTATAACTCCAAATTTAGTGATTCCAGTTCCTATGATCTCAATTTAATGTGTAGATTTCTACTGTATATTTTATTTGTATGTTTGATGTGATGTTAATTTATGCTATACTATGTATGTATTGTGTTGATGCGAGTAGACGAGCAAGCCACTGTGGATTCTGAGGTTCAGCAAGTAGAAGTAGCTGAGCAGGAGCTCATTGAAGGCAAGTTGTGCCCTTGATCACTTACTTTTTCCCAGCCATGTTCTTATTAATTATAATGATCTGCATAGGGTAATTTTGATGGGATCCTTTATGTTACCCCAGTTTTGGTTATCTTTATACCTTGTTCACCCCTGAAATATTTTTGGGTAGTACCTGCTATTGCTTTATGTGGATTGGGTATAGAGATACACTATTCATGATTATTCTGTTATTATCTTGTTATTATTACTGTTCATGTTAAGATCATTAAATTAATGGGAACATGGAGCGACCACCCGGGACAACAGTGCTACCACAAGGGTTTAATGGGATGCCCTTGGCTAATTAACTAGGGAAGCTAGTGGAGGTCTTCCTTACCCGAAAGGGGCAAGGGCAGTAGGGGAGTGGTCAGTGTAGGGAGGTCCTTGGGTTGATTTTGCTGCGATGGCGGTCAGGCGAGGAATTCCTGCACTGGAGCTTCCTATAAACTGTAGCGGGATTTCTGAAGCTAGTGGAACTTTGTAAAGGCCTCGTAGTGTTACCCTGCCTCGCCTCCTCGGTAGAGGTGTATGGGATTGGCCGTCTCTTGGCAGATGGGTAACATGACTTGTGGGTAAAGATGTGCAACCTCTGTAGAGTGTAAAACTAGTATACTAGCCGTGCTCACGGTCATGAGCGGCTCGGACCCTCACATGATTAATTTGTGGAACTTAAATTTAATTTGACATTTGCATCGCATTTGGGATTATTTTACTATTACTTTTCTTTATTATTATTAAGGTTTGATATTTACTTACACCTAGTAATTGCTAATAAAATTTTGACCAACTTATAAAAGCAATGCTCAGCTTCAGCCTTTATTTCATTTATCAGCCTTACACATCATGAATTCCCACCTTTGGTGAGTTCATGCCACATTATTCCCCATGACTTGTTGAGCTATGAACGTATGTGAGCTCACTCTTACTACCTCACACCCCCCACAGGAGAAGAACAGGTGGTCGAAGAGGAGCCGCCTAACACCGAGGCATTCGATCTGATCTAGGTGGCGTTTCTCAGTTGACATTGGTGCCGACGATCCTTAGTTCGTTTTATATTTATTCTTTTACTTTGTAATAAGTCTTCCACTATGTAATAAATACTCTGATGTTTTGTGACATTTATCTCTATACACTCTGTTATTATATATGTTGTCTTCTTTGGCGCATGTATGAGATGCACCCAGCTTTGTCCTTTAAACCCGGGTGTGACAGAAGTGGTATCAGAGGAAATGTTGACTGTAGGACAAGACCTAGATAGAAATGGATAAAACCCTTACCTACTTATCTTATTCTGATTCATTCTACACTTACCTTACTCTGATTCTTTCTACACTTACCTTGATCCAGTCTCACCTTCTACTGTTCTACTCTGATCATTCTTACCTTTTCTACTCTGAGACAAGATGGATTTCACACCTTGGAATCCCTACGCCTATGACATTTTTAAGAGATAGGAGACCTAAGACAAAAAAAATAAAACTATTTTCTCTTTTAAAAATGTTGGTTGATTGTTCTGATGATCAATGCCTGATTTGCTTCTTTGATTGATTGAGATATTATATATGGACATCTTAGTATGTGCCAGCATAAGGTAATAAATTAGCTATGGTAGGTAAAACATTAATCTGCTTAGCTAATAAATCCCCCAAAGTAACATGATTCGTAATTACTGCCTTGTCTACTGCTCTCTCTTACCATATGTATCTAACTCAGATGGTCAATACTAGGAGGGGTGGTGGAATTGATTTGCCTCCTAATCGACACACTAAAAGGATATATAGACAACCTCAGCCACCGCCAGCAGGGATGAATCCTCCTAATCCTCCACCAGGCGGAGTTGATCCACTGATTGTAGCTCAGATGGCGGTGATGCAGCAAATGGCGGACACTATGGCTGATATGCGTGCCCAGATGCAGCAAGAACGCTAGGAGATGCGCCAGGAGAGAGAAGATATACGCCATGAGTTGCGCCAGGAGAGAGAAGAGATACGCCAGGAAAGGAGGGCGCAACAACAGCAGCTGCAACAACAACTTCAACAACAGCAGCAACAGCAACAAGTGCCATTGTCTCCACCACCACCAGTTCCACCTCGTGATAAGCATCGGGAGTTTATGAGTCATAAGCCACCGACCTTCGCCAGTTCGCCAGATCCCCTTGATGCAGACGATTGGTTGAAGTCAATTGAGAAGATGCTCAACATCGCCCAATGCTCAGACCGAGAGAAAGTTCTTTATGCCTCAGGTCGTCTGACAGGTCTTGCTGCTGACTGGTGGGATTCTTATACTGCTGCCCATGATGCTGCTGATATTATTACTTGGGCAGAGTTCAGTACACAGTTCAGGAACTACCTTATTCCAGCTGGTATGATAAAGATCAAGAAGAAGGAGTTTCTGTTATTAAAGCAAGGCAACATGTCGGTCAGCGAGTACAGAGACAAATTTATTCAGCTGTCGAGATATGTTCCGGAGGAAGTTGCTGAGGATGAGAGAAAGCAGGAGCATTTTATTGAAGGACTTAATGGACCCTTACAGTATGCACTGGTTGCACACACATTTCCGTCATTTCAGAGGCTACTGGATAAGGCTCTTGCTATTGAACACAAGCGTGTTCAACTGGGTGATTTGAAGAGGAAGGCTATCTCACAAGGACAGGGTAGCAGCAGTGTTCGTCCCCGCTACGTACCGCCACAGGGTACACCGACTCGACCAGGAGGACCACACCCAGTTCAGTATGCTCCACAGGGCTCTCCACGGACACCTACTCATCAGGCCGCTCCCACTGGCACCCCAACGAGGCCTACAGGACAGAAGACCGGCCCTACATGCTTCAAGTGCAGTCAGATTGGGCACTATGCTAATGCTTGTCCTATGGGAAATTCTGGTACACCAGCTAAGAACAAGCAACAGACTCATGGCAAGGGATATTCTATAGCCAGGGTGAATCAAGTCAGCGTTGATGATACTCCTGATGGTGCTGACATCGTACTCGGTATGTTTTACATTAATGCCCTTCCTGCAACAATATTATTTGATTTTGGTGCTACACATTCATTCATGTCTGCTCGATATGCCACACTAATGAGATACCCCTGCTAAATATGAGAAAACCAATGATAGTAATCACACCTAAAGGGCCTATTGAGGCGAATCAAATGACACGTAGATTGACATTATCAATTATGGGAAGAGAATTTGGAGCTACTGCTATAATATTAGATGCCAGCAGTATAGATCTGATTCTTGGTATGTCATGGTTAAGGAAGGCAAAGGCCATTATAGCATGTGGTAGAGGTACTATAGAGCTCACTAGTCCTAAAGGAGAAACATTTCAAGTTAATATTGCAGTAACCACCTCATCCATGCGTGCAATGTTCTTTATACCTGAGGAGTTTGTTGGTGACAACATCCGGGTGGTTAGAGATTTTCCGGATGTCTTTCCAGAGGAGTTACCAGGGATGCCACCAGATAGGGAAGTTGAGTTTGTGATTGATCTTTTACCTGGAACTGCCCCTATTCCTAAGCGACCATATAGGATGGCTGTAGAAGAACTAAAGGAGCTTAAGAAGCAGTTAACTGAGTTACAAGAAGCGGGGTACATTCGTCCGAGTTCCTCACCTTGGGGAGCACCGGTGTTATTTGTACAAAAGAAGGATGGATCGCAACGGATGTGTGTGGACTATAGATCACTTAATGATGTTACTGTGAAGAACAAGTATCCATTACCCCGTATTGAGGATTTGTTTGATCAGATGAGAGGAGCCAGGGTATTCTCGAAGATTGATCTCCGATCGGGATACCATCAGATGAAGATTAGACCATCAGATATTCCAAAGACGGCTTTCTCAACCCGATATGGATTATATGAGTTTACTGTTATATCATTTGGATTAACCAATGCACCAGCTTATTTTATGAATTTGATGAATAAGGTGTTTATGGAGTATTTGGACAGATTCGTCGTGGTGTTCATCGACGATATTCTTATCTATTCTAAGAATGAAAGTGATCATGAACAACATCTAAGGTTGGTGCTACAAAAGCTGCGAGATAATCAACTCTACGCTAAGTTCAGCAAGTGCGAGTTTTGGATTGACAAGGTGCCATTCCTTGGACATATTATTTCTAATGGAGGAATAGCAGTGGATCCTGCTAAGGTCAAAGAGATTATGGAGTGGAGAGTGCCCACTACAGTTACAGAGATTCGGAGTTTCTTGGGACTTGTAGGATATTATCGTAGATTTATTGAAGGATTCTCTAAGATTGCCAAGCCTATGACATCGCTTTTGGAGAAAGGAAGAGAATTCAAGTGGGATGAGAAATGCCAAGAGAGCTTTGATCAATTGAAGGAGAGGTTGATGTCGCCACCAGTATTGGTTATGCCAGATCTACAGAAGGGATTTGACATTTATTGTGATGCGTGTGGCCAAGGACTTGGATGTGTGCTCATGCAAGAAGGACATGTGATTGCCTATGCATCTCGTCAGTTGCGGAAGCATGAACTGAACTACCCCACCCATGACTTGGAACTGGCTGCCGTTGTGCATGCACTTAAGATTTGGAGACACTACATCATGGGAACTAAGTGCCAAGTATATACGGATCATAAGAGTTTGAAGTACATATTCACTCAGAAGGATCTCAACCTTAGGCAACGCCATTGGTTGGAGCTCATTAAGGATTATGATTTGGAGATTCACTATCACTCAGGCAAAGCGAATTTGGTTGCAGATGCCTTGAGTCGGAAGGAGCATGTTCACTCCGCTTTCGTTGTCCAGCTACCTCATGAATTAGCAAAAGATTTTGAGAGACTCAACCTAGGAATTGTTACACATACGGAAGGAATTACCATTGAATTGGAACCTACCTTGGAGAAATAAATTTGTAAACGTCAGGTTGGTGATGCTAAGATTTAGGAGATCAAGGATCTGATAACGGAGGGTAGAGGCCCAGAGTTCACGGAGGATGAGCAAGGCACTATATGGTTCAAGAATTGGATCTGTGTTCCCGATATCGATAGTCTTCGGGAAACCATATTGAAGGAGGCACATGATTCAGTTTATTCTATTCATCCTGGGAGTACTAAGATGTATCAGGATTTGAAGCAAAAATATTGGTTGTATGGATTGAAGAGAGATGTGGCTGCACATGTGGCTATGTGCGATGTATGCCAAAGAGTTAAGGCTGAACACCAGAGGCTAGCCGGACTACTGCATCCACTGAAGATACCTGAGTGGAAATGGGAAGAGATTGGCATGGACTTCATCGTTGGATTACCCTGCACGTCTGCTGGATATGATTCTATATGGGTGATTGTGGACAGGCTAACTAAAGTAGCCCACTTTATTCCAGTGAAGACCACATATTCAGGAGCCAAGTTAGCAGAGTTGTACATGGCCCGGATTGTCTGCTTGCATGGTGTGCCAAAGAAGATTGTGTCAGACCGGGGATCACAGTTTACCTCTCGGTATTGGAAGATGTTGCACGAGTCCTTGGATACCAGATTGAATTTTAGTTTGGCTTACCATCCCCAGACTGATGGGCAGACTGAGAGGACCAACCAAGTGCTAGAGGATATGTTAAGAGCTTGTGCTCTTAAGCATGGTGGAAGTTGGGATAAGAGTTTGTCGTATGCAGAATTCTCTTATAATAATAGCTATCAGGCCAGTTTGAAGATGTCACCGTTTGAGGCTTTGTATGGCAGAAAGTGCAGGACTCCACTGTATTGGGATCAAACTGGTGAAAGGCAGTTGTTTGGGCCTGAGATTATACAAGAAGCAGAGGAACAAGTTCAGCAAATAAGGGAGAATTTGAGAACTGCACAGTCCAGGCAGAAAAGCTATGCTGATACCCGGAGAAGACTGCTAGAGTTTAAAGAGGGAGATTATGTCTATTTGAAGGTGTCACCACTCCGGGGTATGAGAAGATTCAAAGTCAAAGGAAAGTTGTCCCCTCGCTTTATTGGACCCTTCTTAATCTTAAAGCGAGTGGGAGAGGTTGCATACCAATTGGAGTTACCGGATCATCTTGCGGATGTTCATGATGTATTCCATGTATCTCAGCTGAAGAAATGTCTTAGGGTACCTGAAGAACAGTTACCAATGGAAGACCTTAGTGTTCAAGAGGATTTGACTTATGCTGAGTACCCCATCAAGATTCTGGATACACTGACTCGTGTCACAAGGAATAAGGTTATAAAGATGTGCAAAGTTCAATGGAATCACCATGGCGAAGATGAAGCAACTTGGAAAAGAGAAGAAGAGCTTCACATAGATTTTCCCCACCTTTTCCCTAGATCTTCCTAAATCTCGAGGACGAGATTATTTTTAAGGGGGGTAGGATTTGTAATACTCAAAATTGTATAAAAGCATTATATGGTGATTTCCTTATGTTATGTGCCTTATTTGCATCATGAACAGAGCATACATAAAATGAAGAGTGATTAAATCGAACCAAAGACACTAAAGTAAAAGAAAGTGCATCTCGTTGGAGTTTTGTTTGCTATGCATTTAAATATTAACAACCATATCAGCACTACTAATCAAAACATAAGAAGAAAGAAATGAAATTAAAACCCAAATGGTAATTAGGGTTTGGAAATGAAAATGGAAAGGAGAAAGAATATAAATGTAAAGGAAATTTATATATTCCCAAAATTAGTATTTTTAAAGTCACAATATAATTTAAGAATAAAGTGGCACAAGATTTGAATTTAAATCTGAATTTAAAGTGGAATTTGGGAATAAAGAAAAGAAAATAGGAAAAGAAAAGAAAATAGAAAGAAAGAAAGAAAAAAAAGATAAATCGTGTACCTGGGCCGCTCCTGTGCAATTCCGGCCCAACATGCCATTCCCTCCGCACGGCCCGTCTCCATTCACAGGCACGCGCCGACGCCTCTGGCCCACCGCTCAGCCGCACATCTCCACGCCGCGCGCGCAGGTGCTCTCTGCTATGCGGGTCCGTTGGTCAGCCCTCTTCCTCACGCCGCACCACGGATTGCCTCGCCCGATGACGTGCGGGACCCACGTGTCATCAACTACCTCCGCCGGAATCAGATCTCTGCCGCTTCTTCCACCGACCGAGCCTCTCGCCAACGGACCAAGCTCGATGGGTCGATAAATGCTCGACCGCGGGTACCTCGGACCATCTCCACGACCTTCTCATCCTCTCTGCTTTTCCCCGCGGGAGAATCCAAGCTGCGCAGCGCTCGGTAGAAGTAGCCACGCGCGACCGACGGAGGAATCACACCTGCACTGCCGATTGGCCTTGGCGTGTGGCTTCTGGGTGTTCGGTTGGTCATCGCGGACGTGCGGGTGGTCATCGGGAGAATCGTGGGGCGCCACAACTCCGGCAATTGCTCGTCGGAGCTCCTTCAACAACACCCGACCGCCAAGTTTCGTGGTCGGAGCTCTTTGTGCCGCGACCCCCGGTAAGAATCCCTCTCCTAGGTTCGCTTTTCACTCGGCAACGCGTAGATGCTCTCGGATTGTGTGATCGGGGCGTGGGCGTGCGGATTAGTCACCCCTCCGGCGAGGGCGCGCCGCGGGCAGGGCGGCGCCGCCGCGTGTGGGCGCGATTTGGAGACGAAGGGCTGTGGACCATTGATCCCCCAGAGAACGGCTCAGTTTAGATGATCGCGTACCGTTTCGTCATAACCGATGTGCACCGTCTGATCGTGATCGGACGTTCTGGCGTTTGGTTGAGCTCCTTAAAATCTGGTGCGTTGATCATCAATCGAACGGGGGCCAGCGCTTACCTGTTGATGGACGGGCGGATCTAATCCGAGCCGTAGGTATAGGATCGTGCGGTCCTGGTCGAAACATACCCCTTCAGCCAGGGATTTTTGTTAAAGAACCCCTCTGTTTATTTAAAAACAACCCACAGTCCACACTCCTGTAGCATGTGTCTCAGTATTCTTAGCACCGAGACCCCTGAACTTTCCAGAAAATGAGGCCCAGTCCAGAGATAATTAAAAACAGAGAATTGATTATAAAAATTTATTTTTAATACAAAAACAATTCTAGAAACTTGTAAAATGCATAGAAAATTCATTTTTACTCCAAATTGAGCCATTCTAATTTCTAAAATTTTGTAATAAGATTCTCTATCATTTAGTATCACTGTTTTGACATGAACTCAGTTAGAAAATTAATTTATCATTTAATCCTATTTCAAGCACATTAAATCTTAGGAAATCCATAACTTGAAATCTATAACTCCAAATTTAGTGATTCCAGTTCCTATGATCTCAATTTAATGTGTAGATTTCTACTGTATATTTTATTTGTATGTTTGATGTGATGTTAATTTATGCTATACTATGTATGTATTGTGTTGATGCGAGTAGACGAGCAAGCCACTGTGGATTCTGAGGTTCAGCAAGTAGAAGTAGCTGAGCAGGAGCTCATTGAAGGCAAGTTGTGCCCTTGATCACTTACTTTTTCCCAGCCATGTTCTTATTAATTATAATAATCTGCATAGGGTAATTTTGATGGGATCCTTTATGTTACCCCAGTTTTGGTTATCTTTATACCTTGTTCACCCCTGAAATATTTTTGGGTAGTACCTGCTATTGCTTTATGTGGATTGGGTATGGAGATACACTATTCATGATTATTCTGTTATTATCTTGTTATTATTACTGTTCATGTTAAGATCATTAAATTAATGGGAACATGGAGCGACCACCCAGGACAACAGTGCTACCACAAGGGTTTAATGGGACGCCCTTGGCTGATTAACTAGGGAAGCTAGTGGAGGTCTTCCTTACCCGAAGGGGGCAAGGGCAGTAGGGGAGTGGTCAGTGTAGGGAGGTCCTTGGGTTGATTTTGCTGCGATGGCGGTCAGGCGAGGGATTCCTGCACTGGAGCTTCCTATAAATTGTAGCGGGATTTTTGAAGCTAGTGGAACTTTGTAAAGGCCTCGTAGTGTTACCCTGCCTCGCCTCCTCGGTAGAGGTGTATGGGATTGGCCGTCTCTTGGCAGATGGGTAACATGACTTGTGGGTAAAGATGCGCAACCTCTGCAGAGTGTAAAACTAGTATACTAGCCGTGCTCACGGTCATGAGCGGCTCGGACCCTCACATGATTAATTTATGGAACTTAAATTTAATTTGACATTTGCATCGCATTTGGGATTATTTTACTATTACTTTTCTTTATTATTATTAAGGTTTGGTATTTACTTACACCTAGTAATTGCTAATAAAATTTTGACCAACTTATAAAAGCAATGCTCAGCTTCAGCCTTTATTTCATTGATCAGCCTTACACTTCATGAACTCCCACCTTTGGTGAGTTCATGCCACATTATTCCCCACGACTTGTTGAGCTATGAACGTATGTGAGCTCACTCTTGCTATCTCACACCCCCCCACAGGAGAAGAACAGGTGGTCGAAGAGGAGCCGCCTAACACCGAGGCATTCGATCTGATCTAGGTGGCGTTTCTCAGTTGACATTGGCGCCGACGATCCTTAGTTCGTTTTATATTTATTCTTTTACTTTGTAATAAGTCTTCCGCTATGTAATAAATACTCTGATGTTTTGTGACATTTATCTCTATACACTCTGTTATTATATATGTTGTCTTCTTTGGCGCATGTATGAGATGCACCCGGCTTTGTCCTTTAAACCCGGGTGTGACAGAAGTGGTATCAGAGGAAATGTTGACTGTAGGACGAGACCTAGATAGAAATGGACAAAACCCTTACCTACTTATCTTGTTCTGATTCATTCTACACTTACCTTACTCTGATTCTTTCTACACTTACCTTGATCCTGTCTCACCTTCTACTATTCTACTCTGATCATTCTTACCTTTTCTACTCTGATACAAGATGGATTTCACACCTTGGAATCCCTACCCCTATGACATTTTTAAGAGATAGGAGACCAAAGACAAAAAAAATAAAACTATTTTCTCTATTAAAAATGTTGGTTGATTGTTCTGATGATCAATGCCTGATTTGCTTCTTTGATTGATTGAGATATTATATATGGACATTTTAGTATGTGCCAGCATAAGGTAATAAATTAGCTATGGTAGGTAAAACATTAATCTGCTTAGCTAATAAATCCCCCAAAGTAACATGATTCGTATTTACTGCCTTGTCTACTGCTCTCTCTTACCATATGTATCTAACTCAGATGGTCAATACCAGGAGGGGTGGTGGAATTGATTTGCCTCCTAATCGACTCACTCGAAGGATATATAGACAACCTCAGCCACCGCCAGCAGGGATGAATCCTCCTAATCCTCCACCAGGCGGAGTTGATCCACTGATTGCAGCTCAGATGGCGGTGATGCAGCAAATGGCGGACACTATGGCTGATATGCGTGCCCAGATGCAGCAAGAACACCAGGAGATGCGCCAGGAGAGAGAAGATATACGCCAGGAGTTGCGCCAGGAGAGAGAAGAGATAGCCAGGAAAGGAGGGCGCAACAACAGCAGCTGCAACAACAACTTCAACAACAGCAGCAACAACAACAAGTGCCATTGTCTCCACCACCACCACCAGTTCCACCTCGTGATAAGCACCGGGAGTTTATGAGTCATAAGCCATCGACCTTCGCCAGTTCGCCAGATCCCCTTGATGCAGACGATTGGTTGAAGTCAATTGAGAAGATGCTCAACATCGCCCAATGCTCAGACCGAGAGAAAGTTCTTTATGCCTCAGGTCATCTGACAGGTCTTGCTGCTGACTGGTGGGATTCTTATACTGCTGCCCATGATGCTGCTGATACTATTACTTGGGCAGAGTTCAGTACACAGTTCAGGAACTACCTTATTCCAGCTGGTATGATAAAGATCAAGAAGAAGGAGTTTCTGTCATTAAAGCAAGGCAACATGTCGGTCAGCGAGTACAGAGACAAATTTATTCAGCTGTCGAGATATGTTCCGGAGGAAGTTGCTGAGGATGAGAGAAAGCAGGAGCATTTTATTGAAGGACTTAATGGACCCTTACAGTATGCACTAGTTGCACACACATTTCCATCATTTCAGAGGCTACTGGATAAGGCTCTTGCTATTGAACACAAGCGTGTTCAACTGGGTGATTTGAAGAGGAAGGCTATCTCACAAGGACAGGGTAGCAGCAGTGTTCGTCCCCGCTATGTACCGCCACAGGGTACACCGACTCGACCAGGAGGACCACACCCAGTTCAGTATGCTCCACAGGGCTCTCCACGGACACCTACTCATCAGGCCGCTCCCACTGGCACCCCGACGAAGCCTACAGGACAGAAGACCGGCCCTACATGCTTCAAGTGCAGTCAGATTGGGCACTATGCTAATGCTTGTCCTATGGGAAATTCTGGTACACCAGCTAAGAACAAGCAACAGACTCATGGCAAGGGATATTCTATAGCCAGGGTGAATCAAGTCAGCGTTGATGATACTCCTGATGGTGCTGACATCGTACTCGGTATGTTTTACATTAATGCCCTTCCTGCAACAATATTATTTGATTCTGGTGCTACACATTCATTCATGTCTGCTCGATATGCCACACTAATGAGATACCCCTGCTAAATATGAGAAAACCAATGATAGTAATCACACCTAAAGGGCCTATTGAGGCGAATCAAATGACACGTAGATTGACATTATCAATTATGGGAAGAGAATTTGGAGCTACTGCTATAATATTAGATGCCAGCAGTATAGATCTGATTCTTGGTATGTCATGGTTAAGGAAGGCAAAGGCCATTATAGCATGTGGTAGAGGTACTATAGAGCTCACTAGTCCTAAAGGAGAAACATTTCAAGTTAATATTGCACTAACCACCTCATCCATGCGTGCAATGTTCTTTATACCTGAGGAGTTTGTTGGTGACAACATCCGGGTGGTTAGAGATTTTCCGAATGTCTTTCCAGAGGAGTTACCAGGGATGCCACCAGATAGGGAAGTTGAGTTTGTGATTGATCTTTTACCTGGAACTGCCCCTATTTCTAAGCGACCATATAGGATGGCTGTAGAAGAACTAAAGGAGCTTAAGAAGCAGTTAACTGAGTTACAAGAAGCGGGGCACATTCGTCCGAGTTCCTCACCTTGGGGAGCACCTGTGTTATTTGTACAAAAGAAGGATGGATCGCAACAGATGTGTGTGGACTATAGATCACTTAATGATGTTACTGTGAAGAACAAGTATCCATTACCCCGTATTGAGGATTTGTTTGATCAGATGAGAGGAGCCAGGGTATTCTCGAAGATTGATCTCCGATCGGGATACCATCAGATGAATATTAGACCATCAGATATTCCTAAGACGACTTTCTCAACCCGATATGGATTATATGAGTTTACTGTTATATCATTTGGATTAACCAATGCACCAGCTTATTTTATGAATTTGATGAATAAGGTGTTTATGGAATATTTGGACAGATTCGTCGTGGTGTTCATCGACGATATTCTTATCTATTCTAAGAATGAAAGTGATCATGAACAACATCTAAGGTTGGTGCTACAAAAGCTGCGAGATAATCAACTCTACGCTAAGTTCAGCAAGTACGAGTTTTGGATTGACAAGGTGCCGTTCCTTGGACATATTATTTCTAATGGAGGAATAGCAGTGGATCCTGCTAAGGTCAAAGAGATTATGGAGTGGAGAGTGCCCACTACAGTTACAGAGATTCGGAGTTTCTTGGGACTTGCAGGATATTATCGTAGATTTATTGAAGGATTCTCTAAGATTGCCAAGCCTATGACATCGCTTTTGGAGAAAGGAAGAGAATTCAAGTGGGATGAGAAATGCCAAGAGAGCTTTGATCAATTGAAGGAGAGGTTGATGTCGCCACCAGTATTGGTTATGCCAGATCTACAGAAGGGATTTGACATTCATTGTGATGCGTATGGCCAAGGACTTGGATGTGTGCTCATGCAAGAAGGACATGTGATTGCCTATGCATCTCGTCAGTTGTGGAAGCATGAACTGAACTACCCCACCCATGACTTGGAACTGGCTGCCGTTGTGCATGCACTTAAGATTTGGAGACACTACATCATGGGAACTAAGTGCCAAGTATATACGGATCATAAGAGTTTGAAGTACATATTCACTCAGAAGGATCTCAACCTTAGGCAACGCCGTTGGTTGGAGCTCATTAAGGATTATGATTTGGAGATTCACTATCACCCAGGCAAAGCGAATTTGGTTGCAGATGCCTTGAGTCGGAAGGAGCATGTTCACTCCGCTTTCGTTGTCCAGCTACCTGATGAATTAGCAAAAGATTTTGAGAGACTCAACCTGGGAATTGTTACACATACGGAAGGAATTACCATTGAATTGGAACCTACCTTGGAGCAACAAATTCGTAAAGGTTAGGTTGGTGATGCTAAGATTCAGGAGATCAAGGATCTGATAACGGAGGGTAGAGGCCCAGAGTTCACGGAGGATGAGCAAGGCACTATATGGTTCAAGAATCGGATCTGTGTTCCCGATATCGATAGTCTTCAGGAAACCATATTGAAGGAGGCACATGATTCAGTTTATTCTATTCATCCTGGGAGTACTAAGATGTATCAGGATTTGAAGCAAAAATATTGGTGGTATGGATTGAAGAGAGATGTGGCTGCACATGTGGCTATGTGCGATGTATGCCAAAGAGTTAAGGCTGAACACCAGAGGCCAGCCGGACTACTGCATCCACTGAAGATACCTGAGTGGAAATGGGAAGAGATTGGCATGGACTTCATCGTTGGATTACCCCGCACGTCTGCTGGATATGATTCTATATGGGTGATTGTGGACAGGCTAACTAAAGTAGCCCACTTTATTCCAGTGAAGACCACATATTCAGGAGCCAAGTTAGCAGAGTTGTACATGGCCCGGATTGTCTGCTTGCATGGTGTGCCAAAGAAGATTGTGTCAGACCGGGGATCACAGTTTACCTCTCGGTATTGGAAGAAGTTGCACGAGTCCTTGGATACCAGATTGAATTTTAGTTCGGCTTACCATCCCCAAACTGATGGGCAGACTGAGAGGACCAACCAAGTGCTAGAGGATATGTTAAGAGCTTGTGCTCTTAAGCATGGTGGAAGTTGGGATAAGAGTTTGTCGTATGCTGAATTCTCTTATAATAATAGCTATCAGGCCAGTTTGAAGATGTCACCGTTTGAGGCTTTGTATGGCAAAAAGTGCAGGACTCCACTGTATTGGGATCAAACTGGTGAAAGGCAGTTGTTTGGGCCTGAGATTATACAAGAAGCAAAGGAACAAGTTCAGCAAATAAGGGAGAATTTGAGAACTGCACAGTCCAGGCAGAAAAGCTATGCTGATACCCGGAGAAGACTGCTAGAGTTTAAAGAGGGAGATTATGTCTATTTGAAGGTGTCACCACTCCGGGGTATGAGAAGATTCAAAGTCAAAGGAAAGTTGTCCCCTCGCTTTATTGGACCCTTCTTAATCTTAAAGCGAGTGGGAGAGGTTGCATACCAATTGGAGTTACTGGATTATCTTGCGGATGTTCATGATGTATTCCATGTATCTCAGCTGAAGAAATGTCTTAGGGTACCTGAAGAACAGTTACCAATGGAAGACCTTAGTGTTCAAGAGGATTTGACTTATGCTGAGTACCCCATCAAGATTCTGGATACACTGACTCGTGTCACGAGGAATAAGGTTATAAAGATGTGCAAAGTTCAATGGAATCACCATGGCGAAGATGAAGCAACTTGGGAAAGAGAAGAAGAGCTTCACATAGATTTTCCCCACCTTTTCCCAAGATCTTCCTAAATCTCGAGGACGAGATTATTTTTAAGGGGGTAGGATTTGTAATACTCAAAATTGTATAAAAGCATTATATGGTGATTTCCTTATGTTATGTGCCTTATTTGCATCATGAACAGAGCATACATAAAATGAAGAGTGATTAAATCGAACCAAAGACACTAAAGTAAAAGAAAGTGCATCTCGTTGGAGTTTTGTTTGCTATGCATTTAAATATTAACAACCATATCAGCACTACTAATCAAAACATAATAAGAAAGAAATGAAATTGAAACCCAAATGGTAATTAGGGTTTGGAAATGAAAATGGAAAGGAGAAAGAATATAAATGTAAAGGAAATTTATATATTCCCAAAATTAGTATTTTTAAAGTCACAATATAATTTAATAATAAAGTGGCACAAGATTTGAATTTAAATCTGAATTTAAAGTGGAATTTGGGAATAAAGAAAAGAAAATAGGAAAAGAAAAGAAAATAGAAAGAAAAAAAGAAAAAAAAAGATAAATCGTGTACCTGAGCCGCTCCTGTGCAATTCCGGCCCACCATACCATTCCCTCCGCGCGGCCCGTCTCCATTCATAGGCACGCGCCGACGCCTCTGGCCCACCGCTCAGCCGCACATCTCCACGCCGCGTGCGCAGGTGCTCTCTGCTATGCGGGCCCGTTGGTCAGCCCTCTTCCTCACGCCGCACCACGGACTGTCTCGCCCGATGACGTGCGGGACCCACGTGTCATCAACTACCTCCACCGGAATCAGATCTCTGCCGCTTCTTCCGCCGACCGAGCCTCTTGCCAATGGACCAAGCTCAATGGGGCGATAAATGCTCGACCGCGGGTACCTCGGACCATCTCCACGACCTTCTCATCCTCTCTGCTTTTCCCCGCGGGAGAATCCAAGCTGCGCAGCGCTCGGTAGAAGTAGCCACGTGCGACCGACGGAGGAATCACACCTGCACTGCCGATTGGCCTCGGCGTGTGGCTTCTGGGTGTTCGGTTGGTCATCGCGGACGTGCGGGTGGTCATCGGGAGAATCGTGGGGCGCCACAACTCCGGCAATTGCTCGTCGGAGCTCCTTCAACAACACCCGACCGCTAAGTTCTGTGGTCGGAGCTCTTTGTGCCGCGACCCCCGGTAAGAATCCCTCTCCTAGGTTCGCTTTTCACTCGGCAACGTGTAGATGCTCTCAGATTGTGCGATCGGGGCGTGGGCGTGCGGATTGGTCACCCCTCCGGTGAGGGCGTGCCGCGGGCAGGGCGGCGCCGCCGTGTGTGGGTGCGATTTGGAGATGAAGGGCTGTGGACCGTTGATCCCCCAGAGAACGGCTCAGATTAGATGATTGCGTACCGTTTCGTCATAACCGATGTGCGCCGTCTGATCGTGATCGGACGTTCTGGCGTTTGGTTGAGCTCCTTAAAATCTGGTGCGTTGATCATCAATCGGACGGGGGCCAGCGCTTACCGGTTGATGGACGGGCGGATCTAATCCGAGCCGTAGGTATAGGATCGTGCGGTCCTGGTCGAAACATACCCCTTCGGCCAGGGATTTTTGTTAAAGAACCCCTCTTTTTATTTAAAAACAACCCGCAGTCCACACTCCTGTAGCATGTGTCTCAGTATTCTTAGCACCAAGACCCCTGAACTTTCCAGAAAATGAGGCCCAGTCCAGAGATAATTAAAAACAGAGAATTGATTATAAAAATTTATTTTTAATACAAAAACAATTCTAAAAACTTGTAAAATGCATAGAAAATTCATTTTTACTCCAAATTGAGCCATTCTAATTTCTAAAATTTTGTAATAAGATTCTCTATCATTTAGTATCACTGTTTTGACATGAACTCAGTTAGAAAATTAAATTATCATTTAATCCTATTTCAAGCACATTAAATCTTAGGAAATCCATAACTTGAAATCTATAACTCCAAATTTAGTGATTCCAGTTCCTATGATCTCAATTTAATGTGTAGATTTCTACTGTATATTTTATTTGTATGTTTGATGTGATGTTAATTTATGCTATACTATGTATGTATTGTGTTGATGCGAGTAGACGAGCAAGCCACTGTGGATTCTGAGGTTCAGCAAGTAGAAGTAGCTGAGCAGGAGCTCATTGAAGGCAAGTTGTGCCCTTGATCACTTACTTTTTCCCAGCCATGTTTTTATTAATTATAATGATCTGCATAGGGTAATTTTGATGGGATCCTTTATGTTACCCCAGTTTTGGTTATCTTTATACCTTGTTCACCCCTGAAATATTTTTTGGTAGTACCTGCTATTGCTTTATGTGGATTGGGTATGGAGATACACTATTCATGATTATTCTATTATTATCTTGTTATTATTACTGTTCATGTTAAGATCATTAAATTAATGGGAACATGGAGCGACCATCCGGGACAACAGTGCTACCACAAGGGTTTAATGGGACGCCCTTGGCTGATTAACTAGGAAAGCTAGTGGAGGTCTTCCTTACCCGAAAGGGGCAAGGGCAGTAGGGGAGTGGTCAGTGTAGGGAGGTCCTTGGGTTGATTTTGCTGTGATGGCGGTCAGGCGAGGGATTCCTGCATTGGAGCTTCCTATAAAATGTAGCGGGATTTCTGAAGCTAGTGCAACTTTGTAAAGGCCCCGTAGTGTTACCCTGCCTCGCCTCCTCGGTAGAGGTGTATGGGATTGGCCGTCTCTTGGCAGATGGGTAACATGACTTGTGGGTAAAGATGTGCAACCTCTGCAGAGTGTAAAACTAGTATACTAGCCGTGCTCACGGTCATGAGCGGCTCGGACCCTCACATGATTAATTTATGGAACTTAAATTTAATTTGACATTTGCATCGCATTTGGGATTATTTTACTATTACTTTTCTTTATTATTATTAAGGTTTGGTATTTACTTACACCTAGTAATTGCTAATAAAATTTTGACCAACTTATAAAAGCAATGCTCAGCTTCAGCCTTTATTTCATTGATCAGCCTTACACTTCATGAACTCCCACCTTTGGTGAGTTCATGCCACATTATTCCCCATGACTTGTTGAGCTATGAACGTATGTGAGCTCACTCTTGCTATCTCACACCCCCCATAGGAGAAGAACAGGAGGTCGAAGAGGAGCCGCCTAACACCGAGGCATTCGATCTGATCTAGGTGGCGTTTCTCAGTTGACATTGGCGCCAATGATCCTTAGTTCGTTTTATATTTATTCTTTTACTTTGTAATAAGTCTTCCGCTATGTAATAAATACTCTGATGTTTTGTGACATTTATCTCTATACACTCTGTTATTATATATGTTGTCTTCTTTGGCGCATGTATGAGATGCACCCGGCTTTGTCCTTTAAACCCGAGTGTGACAGCAGGCCCCCAACAGGAATCTACAAGAAAAACATTTGAAATCGAATGGTCAGAGGATATAGCAATTTTACCGAAACCTTTGACCAATCCTTGATTTCCATCCTCGAATGTGATAGCTCTTTGGGGATCATCATTTTTCTCATAGGAGGAGAACATCCTTTTCTCCCCTGTCATGTGGTTCGTGCACCCGCTATCGATTATCCAACTTGATCCACCGGATGCATAAACCTACGTACCCAAACGGTATTGGGTCCTTTCACTAGAAACAAGTACCTTGGGTATCCAAACACAAGTCTTAGGACTCTTGTGTTTACCCCCAACATATTTGGAAACTACTTTGCCTGATTTGTTAGTTGAAACATAGGAAGCATCAAACGTCTTAAATGAAACATTATGCTTATTTGATGCATTAGGAATTTTCTTTTTAGACATTTTAATATGAGTTGTATGCTTAGAACTAGAAGCCTCATTTTTATACATGAATGCGTGGTGAGAAACACTGTGAGGTTTTCTAGCATGAATTTTCCTAATCTTGTGCTCATGATAGTTTGCAGGATATAAAATATAGCCCTCTCTATCCTGAACCATGGGAGCCTTACCCTTAACAAAGTTAGATAAATTCATGGGGGCATTAAGCTTGACATTGCTCCCCAGTTGGAAACCAATGCCATACTTAATGCCAGGGCGTCTCCCATTATAAAGCATGCTATGAGCAAAATTTAAATTTTTCATTTTCGAGCTCATGCTCGACAATTTTAGCATTTAATATAGCTATGTGATCATTTTGTTTCTTAATGATGGCATGGTGATCATCTATAGCATCATCATTAATATCTCTACATCTAGTGCAATTAGAAACATGCTCAATAGTAGATGTAGATGGTTTGCAGGCATTTAATTCTTCTATCTTAGTATTTAATCTAACATTCTCATCTCTAAGATAGGAAATTATATCATTGCAAACATTCAACTTTTCAATCTTAGATAATAAGTTATCATTCTCAGTTTTAAGTCTAGAAATTGAATCATGACAAATGCTAAGTTCCTTAGATAAATTTTCACATTTTTCTACTTCTTGAGAATAAGCATTTTTCAATTTAACAAATTTTTTGTTTTCTTTAACGAGCAAGTCCTCTTGGCATTCCAAGAGATCATCCTTCTCGTTAATGGTTTCAATTAATTCATTCAATTTCTTCTTTTGGTCCATGCTAAGGTTGGCAAAGAGGGAAAGTAAATCTTCTTCATTATCGCTAGAACTACCCTCATCACTAGATGTAGTATATTTGGGGGTACTTCTAGAATGTACCTTCTTCTTCTTGCCATCCTTTGCCATGAGACATTTGTGGCCGACGTTGGGGAAGAGGAGGCCTTTGTTGATGGCGATGTTGGCGACGTCCTCGTCGAAGGAGGAGTTGGTGGAGCTCTCATCGGAGTCCCATTCCCGGCACACATGCGCATCGTCGCTCTTCTTCTCCTTTTTCTTCGCCTTCTTGTCTTCATCCCTGTCACTTTCACTAGAGATTGGACATTTAGCTATGAAATAACCAGACTTACCACATCGGTAACACACCCTTTTGGAGTGGGTCTTGTAGTCCTTCCCCTCTTTTGTTTGAGGATTTGGCGGAAGCTCTTTATGATGAGCGTTATTTCCTCATTGTCGAGCTTGGAGGCGTCGATTGGAAGCCTACTTGATGAAGACTCCTTCTCTTCTTCCGTTGCTTTGAATGCAATGGGTTGCACCTCGGGTGTGGAGGTGGCGCCTTGCTCCAAGTTGACAACGTGTTTGGAGTCTTTGATCATAAGCTCAAAGCTCACAAACTTACCAATAACTTCCTCGGGAGACATTAGCTTGTATCTAGGATCTCCACATATTAATTGAACTTGAGTAGGATTATGAAATACGAGAGATCTAAGAATAATCTTGACCATTTCATGGTCATCCCATTTGGTGCTCCCAAGGTTGCGCACTTGGTTGACCATCGTCTTGAGCCGGTTGTACATAGCTTGTGGCTCTTCTCCTTTGTTGAGGATGAATCGACTGAGTTCTCCCTTGATCGTCTCGCTCTTGGTGATCTTGGTCACCTCGTCCCCTTCATGCACGGTTTTGAGGACGTCCCAAATTTCTTTGGCACTCTTTAACCCTTGCTGAAGGATTACGGGGAGGCTACGCTAGTGCAAAACAAAATTTTCAACCCCATAAAACCAAGAACTACTGCGCTTATAGGTCATGGAATTACCACTAGACGCGCAGAGCAGTGGAAGACGTCTCGATGTAGACGAACACGTCGAGTAGTGCCGTGCAGTCGTCGGCGTCCTTCACGTCCTCGCACGGTTCGTCCTAGTGCTCCAGATGCAGCACCTCCGAGGTATCCACACGTATAGGGAGGAAGCGTCGCGTACTGAACTGCTAGGTTCGCGACGGCGGCTTGGTGAGGGCGAGAGGCGAGCGGCTACTCGTTTGCTGGTGGCCAATTAGGGTTAGCCTAACCGCGCCCCCGCCCTCATTATATAGGCGTTATGGTGGGCTTCTAACACCGAGGCCCATCAGTAACCCTAAAGCCCAGTCTAATTTCGGATCTAATCCGAGTTAGGCTTCCTTCCCCTTAAGTGTGTGACCCTATAGGTTCACGTACGAATAGACATAGCTCGAGTACTCTTACTTGGCCCAATAATTGACAGCGGCCTCTAGCAAGACATGTCAACTCCTATGCGCACGTAAAGATCATATCAGACAAACCATTGCAACATTACGTACATGTTGTTCCCTTTGTCTCACGATATTTGGTCTAGCTCTAAGCTGACCTCTCTTTCTCGATACTGTGAATTGGAATCCTTTCAATGGTTAACTCTTAACCCTAGCACGACCATGCATTTCTTGATCCAATCACTCGAGGGGCCCAGAGATATCTCTCTCACAAAGAGAGGGACAAATTCCATCTTGACTGACCATGCCTCACAGCATGGTTCCTGACAAACCCAAAACTACCTTTATAACTACCCAGTTACAGAATAGCGTTTGATAGTCCCTAGGTAAGTCAATTCACATCTTGAGAACATGCGACATTCTCTGGTCTAAGGATACAGTATTCATGTTGCAAAAAGAGAACTATATTACAATATCTCACGTTGGGTCGGTCCAGCCTCATGTCATACATGCGCCCACATTATTAGTTTAACATCTCCATGTTCATGACTTGTGAAATGTAGTCATCAACTAATACATGTGCTAGTCATCGACTCTGACTAGGGACATCATTTAGAATAACCATATAAGTAAAGAATCTCACAAACAATTCACATAATTGCTAATCAATACATGGTGCCTTCCATGGATATTCAATTAAGCAATATATATGTCATGGATACAAAGAAATATGCTCATCTCTATGATTATCTCTAGGGCATATTTCTAACAGTCTCCCACTTGCACTAGAGTTAATCTAGAAGATATCTAATACCCATAGATCTCATGTGTGCCTCATGCTTAGGTTGTGGAAGAGGTTTTGTCAAAGGATCAGCAACATTCAAATCCGTATGTATTTTGCATATCTTTATCTCACCCCGCCTAACGAATTCCCGTATGAGGTGAAACTTCCGCAGTACGTGTTTGCTTTTTTGGTGGTTCCTTGGCTCCTTAGCTTGCGCAATAGCCCCATTATTGTCACAGTAGAGGTTCAATGGACTAGATGCATTAGGAAACACACCAAGCTCGATGAGGAACTTTCTTATCCAAACACCTTCCTTCGCAGATTCAGAAGCTGCAATGTACTCGGCTTTTGTTGTAGAATCAGTCACAGTCTCCTGTTTGGAACTCTTCCAACTAACAGCACCACCATTTATTGTGAACACAAAACCTGATTGCAATTTTAACTCGTCTGGGTCAGTTTGGAAGCTAGCATCGGTGTAACCAGTTACAACGAGCTCCTCCTTACCCCCATATACCAGGAACATATCTTTAGTCCTTCTTAAGTACTTAAGAATGCCTTTTACCGTTGTCCAGTGACCCTCACCTGGATCAGCCTGGTACCTACTCATAGCACTTATAGCGTATGAAACATCTGGGCGTGTACTTATCATGGCATACATGATTGATCCAATTGCTGAGGCGTATGGTACCTTACTCATGCGCTCCCGCTCATTAGCCATCGCAGGACATTGCATCTGGCTAAGGTGTATACCATGTGACATAGGTAAGAACCCTTTCTTGGACTGTTCCATGTTGAACCGTTTCAAAACCTTGTCAATGTATGTATCTTGACTTAATCCTATAAGCCTCTTCGACCTATCTCTATAGATCCTTATGCCCAAAATATATGTTGCTTCCCTTAAGTCCTTCATAGAAAAACTCTTTTTCAATGAAGCCTTGACGGACTCCAGCATAGGAATGTCATTCCCAATCAATAATATGTCATCCACATACAAGATCAGAAATACAACAGCGCTCCCACTTTCCTTCTTGTAAACACAAGCTTCTTCTTCATTCTGATGAAAACCAAGCCCTTTGACCACTTCATCAAAATGAATGTTCCAACTCTGAGATGCTTGCTTCAACCCATAAATGGATTTTTGAAGTTTGTATATCTTTCCAGCATTGATCGGATCGACAAAACCCTCAGGTTGTATCATATACACGTCCTCATCTAGGTTTCCATTAAGGAAAGCTATTTTGACATCCATCTGCCAAATCTCATAATCGAAATATGCGGCAATAGCTAGAATGATCCGAATAGATTTAAGCATCGCTACTGGCGAGAATGTCTCGTCATAGTCAACTCCTTGAACTTGTCGAAAACCCTTTGCAACAAGTCGAGCCTTATAGATGTGAACATTTCCATCCATGTCTTTCTTCTTCTTATAGATCCATTTGCATTCTATGGGTCTAACACCATCAGGCAGGTCAACCAAGTTCCAAACTTGATTTTCTCCCATGGAATCTATCTCGGATCTCATGGTGACTTGCCATTTCTCGGAATCTGGGTCCATCATCGCTTCTGCATATGTTGCAGGTTCGTCGTTGTCTAACAACAACACTTCCCCATTGCCCAACAATAGCACTTCTCCTCGTGCCTCACGAAGCCTTGCTGACCTTCGTGGTTGTGGTGGTGATTCTCTTGCCATAGACGTCTCAACTTGTTCTGCTACATTAGCATCACTTGTTGAATCTTGTCCCACTGGCTCATCCTGAACTTCTTCAAGATACACCTTTTGTTTACTTTTCTCTCTTTTGAGAATCTCTTTCTCTAAGAACACACCGTTCCGGGCGATAAACACTTTGCCCTCTGACAGGTGGTAAAAGTAATATCCTAAAGTTTCCTTTGGATATCCCACGAACATGCACTTGTCCGATTTTGGAGTGAGTTTATCCGACTGAAGTCGCTTGACGTAAACCTCACAACCCCAAATCTTCAGAAAGACAAACTGGGAGTCTTCCCAGTCCACATCTCATATGGTGTCTTAACTACGGACTTAGACGGTACCCTATTTAGTGTGAAAGCTGCTGTTCTAGAGCGTATTCCCAAAACGACAAAGGTAGGTCCGACTGGCTCATCATTGATCGAACCATATCCAATAAAGTCCGATTACGTCGCTCAGACACGCCATTCCTCTGAGGCGTTCCAGGCGGCGTAAGCTGTGGAACAATTCCACAACTCCTTAGATGATTGCTAAACTCATGACTCAAATATTCACCTCCACGATCCGATCGCAGTGCTTTAATTTTCTTGCCACGCTGATTTTCTACTTCATTCTGAAACTCTTTGAACTTTTCTAAGGATTCAGACTTGTGTTTCATTAAGTAGACATACCCATATCTACTAAAATCATCAGTGAAGGTTATGAAGTATTGGAATCCTCCCCTAGCTGTCGTACTCATTGGTCCGCACACATCAGTATGTATGAGTTCCAATAAATCTAATGTCCTCTCTAGTAAACCCGTGAAGGGCGCCTTGGTCATCTTGCCAAGTAAGCAAGCTTCACATGTCTCGTATGATTCAAAATCGAACGAAGTTAAAAGCCCATCAGAATGAAGCTTCTTCATGCGATTATCACTTATATGACCCAAACGACAGTGCCACATGTAGGTAGGACTTAAATCATTAGGCCGAGGCCTTTTAGCACTAATATTACAGATAGGTGCATCATCAAGATTTAAAATGAATAACCCATTCATAATGGATGGAAAAGCCACAAACATGCCATTCTTAGAGATCACACAACCATTGTTTTCACTCGCAAATGAATAACCATCCTTCATCAAACATGAAGGAGACATAATGTTTCGACTCATACTAGGAACTAGATAACAATTATTTAACTCCAAAATAAATCCTGATGGGAGGTGGAGTTGCATCGTCCCGACGGTCAACGCAGCAACTCTTGCATTATTGCCTACCCGGAAATCAACTTCTCCTATTTTCACGCTTCTACTTCTTATCATTCCCTGCATCGAATTGCAAATATGGGCAACCGATCCGGTATCAAATACCCAAGAATTAATATAAGAATCAGCAAGAAAAATTTCTGTAATGTGAATAGCAAGTGTACCTGCTGTGGCTGTACCCTTACCGCCGCGATCCTTAATAGAGGCCAAGTACTGCTTGCAATTCCTTTTCCAGTGACCAAGTTCTTTGCAATAAAAGCACTCTGCATCTGCAGCTAGTCTAGCCTTGGGCTTTTGATTTGGCTTGGATACTATATCCTTTGCCTTGTCCTTCTTCTTTTGAGATTTACCCTTCTTAAAGTTGGGTTTGTTTTGGACCGCCATCACATGGCCGCTGCTGCCAGCGCTTTTCTTTATGTCCCCCTCTGCTGTTTTCAGCATGCCACATAGTTCATTGAGGCCCCTCTCCGCCCCATACATATGGTAGTTCATAATGAAGTTTCCATAGCTGGGCAGAAGAGATGCCAAAATGAAGTCAGTGGCCAACTCTTGGCTTATTGGGAAGCCTAGCTTCTCCAACCTCTGACTGTAACCAACCATTTTGATTACGTGTGGCCCAACTGCTGTGCCTTCTGCTAGCTTGCATTCCAGAAAGGCTTTGGACACATTGAACCTTTCAGTCCTAGCCTGAGTCTGGAACATATCCTTGAGCGCCACGATCATATCGTGCGCCTCATGGTTTGTCTCAAACTGCATCTGTAGCTCAGGCTCCATGCAAGCAAGCATTAGGCAACTCACTTCAAGATTAGCATCCATTGCTTTCTTGTAAGCGGTTTTTAGCTGTAGCAGTTGCATTTTCACCAGGATCCTCTGGCAGTGGGGTGTCTAGAACTTCTTCCTTTTTTTCAGCCCTGAGAACAATTCTCAGGTTACAGATCCAATCCATATAGTTTGTTCCATTTAACTTATCCTTTTCAAGAATTGATCACAAAGTAAATGTTGGTGTGCTAGGTGCCATTTATCTACAACAAAATAATGCAAAATACTAAGACAAAAATATCCATGACAGAGTAAATCATATTAAACATTTAATAGTCTACTCCCACTAAAATCAATATCCCTCGATTGATACTTAGTGATTCAGAACCCACAACTAACAAGTCTACTAGTGAGCTTTAGCATCACCGCTAGAAGACAAGGTAGATCGGTAAGCAACTCATTGCTAATCATATCATATATATGACTTCTGTTGTTGGGTGACATCTCTATGTCTCGGCTCCCAACCTTATGCCCCAAAGTCCTTAACCATTAAGCTGACTTTGTTTAAGTTAACCAACCCTTTCTGCAGTTCGTATCCGATACAAACCTATCTAGTCAAGGAAAACTGGTGGCACCCTAATTTCATAGACCCACCACCAATTGTACAAGACTTATGATAGTGCAAGGTTTGGAGAGGCATTTAAGCTTAAACATTTATGAGGGATCGTCCTACTTATATCATTGCACACCAAGGACATATATGCAATATGAACAAGTAGAACATTAAGAATGGCATTCACACAACAGTTGTGATTCGGTATGGCTTGCTGTCACATGGTGATCCCCATCTCCAATAATCTGTCCATCACGATGATCTCCATCTCCATGATATAGGTATGCCATCCTTCAGGTGATGAGTCCTTCAAGACCTATCTAACGTATGCTGGTAAACAAATTACATATACGCTTTGGATCATCACATGTTGACACGCAGGTCATTACATTAAAATTGGACAATACATGTGGCTCTAGCCGTATTGCCCTGGTCACGACACGCAGGTCATGAATAATTCATTAATATGCATCATATACACACAATAGCCATACCGATCACAAGATGTCCTGCAAAAACAGGTTAGACAAACACGTTTCTATATGTTCGCCACTACAGCAGATAGCCACGGGGTCAAGGGGGAGCCGCCCCCCGCGGGTCTCAGGGCAGCGCCCTGAAAACCTCACAGGATTCCATGCATCGTATGTATGGAAATTCCGCTGAAAATCTCATGCGGTTGATCAAATCAACCCAAATCCGAGACTTTCGACTCGAAGAAGATTACACTCATGACGTCGATCTGTTACGTCAATCTGCTGGTTGTGTACGCGGTTAGCCCCGATGGTGATTCCAGCCGGTAGGGGCAAGTCGCGCACATAACAGAGAAGGACGAACTAATCTCTTCAGTCATATCCGATGTAATCTACTTCAACCCTTTATAACCAATTGATCTAATCAAACCGTGCATCAAGTAGATCCATCTCATGAACCTAGATCCAGACCTAAAACTATGCAGAACCTGCCTCTGATACCACTGAAGGATTACGGGGAGGCTACGCTAGCGCAAAACAAAATTTTCAACCCCATAAAACCAAGAACTACTGCGGTTATAGGTCATGGAATTACCACTAGACGCGCAGAGCAGCGGAAGACGTCTCGATGTAGACGAATGCGTCGAGCAGTGTCGTGCAGTCGTCGACGTCCTTCACGTCCTCGCACGGTTCGTCCTAGTGCTCCAGATGCAGCACCTCTGAGGTATCCACACGTACAGGGAGGAAGCGCCGCGTACCGAACTGCTAGGATCGCGACGGCGACTTGGCGAGGGCGAGAGGCGAGCGACTACTCGCTTGCTGGTGGCCAATTAGGGTTAGCCTAACCATGCCCCCGCCCCTCATTATATAGGCGGTATGGTGGGCTTCTGACACTGAGGCCCATCAGTAACCCTAAAGCCTAGTCTAATTTCGGATCTAATCCGAGTTAGGCTTCCTTCCCCTTAAGTGTGTGACCCTATAGGTCCACGTACAAATAGACATAGCCCGAGTACTCTTACTTGGCCCAATAATTGACAGCGACCTCTAGCAAGACATGTCAACTCCTATGCGCACGTAAAGATCATATCAGACGAACCATTGCAACATTACGTACATGTTGTTCCCTTTGTCTCACGATATTTGGTCTGGCTCTAAGCTGACCTCTCTTTCTCGATACTGTGAATTGGAATCCTTTCAATGGTTAACTCTTAACCCTAGCACGGCCATGCATTTCTTGATCCAATCACTCGAGGGGCCCAGAGATATCTCTCTCACAAAGAGAGGGACAAATTCCATCTTGACTGACCATGCCTCACAACATGCTTCCTGACAAACCCAAAACTACCTTTATAACTACCCAGTTACGGAATAGCGTTTGATAGTCCCTAAGTAAGTCAATTCACATCTTGAGAACATGCGACAATCTCAGGTCTAAGGATACAGTATTCATGTTGCAAAAAGAGAACTATATTACAATATCTCACGTTGGGTCGGTTCAGCCTCATGTCATACATGCGCCCACATTATTAGTTTAACATCTCCATGTTCATGACTTGTGAAATGTAGTCATCAACTAATACATGTGCTAGTCATCGACTCTAACTAGGGACATCATTTAGAATAACCATATAAGTAAAGAATCTCACAAACAATTCACATAATTGCTAATCAATACAAGGTGCCTTCCATGGATATTCAATTAAGCAATATATATATCATGGATACAAAGAAATATGCTCATCTCTATGATTATCTCTAGGGCATATTTCTAACACTTGTACCTTGTTATACTCCTCTCGACATAAAGAGGCGAGGAGTATAGAAGTTGCTTGGGAGTTAAAGTGTCGTATTTGGGCGGCCTCGTCCGAGTCGTAGTCGAGTCGTAGTCCTTGTCCCCCACTTTTGGTGCCTGCGCTCCAAACTCAACAATATCCCAAATACTTTCGTGGAGTGAGGTTAGATGGTGTTTCATTTTATCACTCCACATACAATAGTCTTCACCATCAAAATATGGTGGTTTGCCTAGGGGTACGAAAAGTAATGGAGCACGCTTTGAAATATGGGGAGAGCATAGGGGCATCTTACTATACTTCTTGTGCTCATGGCGCTTAGAAGTAGTGGATGACTCGGAGCTTGATGTGGAGGGTGATGAAGAGTCGGTCTCGTAGTAGACCACCTTCTTCATCTTCTTCTTCTTGTCACCTCTCCGATGTAACTTGATGGAGGAAGAGGATTCCTCCTTGTGTTTGTTGCTGGACTCCCTTGAGAGAGTCCTCCCCAAGCTTGCGGCCTTTTCACCGGTCATGATCTCCGTCTTGGCGTGATCTCTAGACATCACTTCGAGTTGGTTAGACTCTTTAATGAAGCCCTGGTTCTGATACCAATTGAAAGTCGCCTAGAGGGGGGTGAATAGGCGAAACCTAAAATTTATAAACTTAAACACACACTAAGATCAGGGGTTAGCGTTAGAATTAAATTCAAGTCCAAAGGAATATCTCTCTTGCTAGGAGTTGCTCAAAGATTGCGGATGACGTATGAGAGCCAACTCAAATTCACACTAGCAAGGAAGCGTTAGAGAGGGAAAACAAATCAAACAAGAATCAAGCCGAGTGAACACGATGATTTGTTTTACCGAGGTTCTATTCCAAAGAACCTAGTCCCCGTTGAGGAGGTCACAAAGACTGGGTCTATTTGAACCCTTTCCCTCTCTCAAACGATCACTTAGACCGAGTGAGCCTTTTCCTTAATCTCTCGGGTCACTTAGACCCTGCAAGGACCACCACACACTTAGGTGTCTCTTGCATCGATTACAAGTCACTTGAGAAATAGAAGGGAAAATATAAAGGCCAAACCAAGCGACAATAGCAACAAAGAACACAAGTGATCCTCTCACAAGCCCTAATGCACTAGAGTTGATTTAGGAGCTTTTAGTGGATTGATTGCTTTGATTTTGTCTTGGAGTGTTGGGTTTTTGCTCTTGCAATGAATGAAGAATTTAGAATGCTTGGATCAAAGTGAATGAGGTGGTTGGGGGGTATTTGTAGCCTCCCAACCACTTCTAGTCGTTGGCTTAATTCTGTTGTCGATGGGCGCACTAGACAGTCCGGTGCGCCACTGCACAACCAATGTGCACTGTTGAAAGGGAAATGTGCCCTTGGGCTATTTCTAGAATTGTTTTGGTGATTAGATGCCCAACACATAGTCCCAAGATTTTAAATGCCAGGATGCAAATCAAAGAGAAATGTATGTCTCTGGACTTAGTCAATTGTTTTTGGGTACTAACATGCTTATCTAAGTGCTAGAGACATAGCCAAGAAACAAGGAAAAGAAATAAAGAAGGACTGGCTCGGTTCAGCCACAATAGCACCAGCCTGTGGCGCACCGGACTGTCCGGTGGTGCACCGGATAGTGTCCGGTGCCCAGGCTGGCCCGGTGGCGAACTAGCCGCTCTCGGGAATCAGCGAGGCGACGTGGCTATAATTCACTGGATTGTCCGGTGGTGCACCGGACTGTCTGGTGAGTCATCAGCGCTCGCGCCCAAGTCTTTGGCGATGAACTCGTCGCTCTCGGGAAAAGAAAAAGACGTCGCAGCTAAAATTCACCAGACCGTCCGGTGGTGCACCGGACTATCCGGTGAGTCAACGGCGCCAGTGGCCAATGGTCGCCTGCGTGATCAACGGGCGACATGTGGCTCAGCCAACGGTCAGATGGTCGCACTGGACTGTCCGGGGCGCACCAGACAGTGCCTGGTGTGCCAACAGATCCGATGACACAATGGTCGACTTCACCGGAAAAGGAAAGAGATCACGCACCGGACTATCCGGTGCACCACTCTTTAGAAGGCAAGAATTGCCTTTCAAGTTGATCTCCAACGGCTCCCAGTGGCCTTGGGGCTATAAAAGGGACCCCTAGGCGCATGGAGCAGAATACCAATCATTCACTAAGCATCCTAAGACTCCCAGACTCCGCCTCCACGCATTTGATCGATTGTGTTAGTGATTTGAGCTCCATTTGAGTTGTGAACTCTCTGTGCTGTGTTTCGAGCTCAAGTCTTGGCTTGTGTGCGTGTGTGTGCTGCGGATTTGAGTTTTGTATGTGTTACTCTCCCTCACTTACTACTGTGTTTCTCTTGTGATAAACTTGTAAGGGCGCGAGGCTCCAATCTATGGAGATTCCTCGCAAACAGGAGAAAGGTTACTAAGGAAGATAGCCGTGGCACTCAAGTTGATCATTGGATCACTTGAGAGGGATTGAGTGCAATCCTACCAAAGGAGGTCACCACAACGTGGAAGTAGGCATTGGCCGAACCACGGGATAAATCACTGTGTCTTGTGTCCATTCTTTTTGTGATTAGCTTTCTTCTAGAGTTCACACTCTTGCAACTTGATTTAATCGCACTAACTTTTATAATCAAGTTTGTGGCCATTTAGTGTTGAATTTTGCAGGATCACCTATTCACCCCCCTCTAGGTGCTCTCAATTAGTATCAGAGTCGTACTCTTCATCTAAGGGACTAACCGCCCGAAGAGATGGATCCTAAGGGTAAGGGGATGGTGGTCAACGACAAGGAGGAGTCCATCTTCAACGAGCCAAGAGACGACAAGCCCACTGACTCAGGCTCAAGTCACAAGAAGAGGGACGGGAAGAAGAAGAGGCGCATCAAGAACATCATTTACTACGACAGTGACACTTCCTCTTCTTCACCAAGGGATGACGACGATGACGACGACTCGTCCAAAAGAAAGACGGTTAATCAAAACTATTCCTTTGATTATTCCCGCATTCCGTATAACTCAAATGCCCATTTACTTTCTATTCCTCTTGGAAAACCCCACACTTTGATGGAGAGGACTACTCATTTTGGAGTCATAAAATGTGTAGTCACCTATTTTCTCTCCATCCTAGCATTTGGGAAATTGTGGAAAATGGGATGTGTTTTGATAGTACGGATAATCTTGTGCATATAAATGAACAAATTCATAAAAATGCCCAAGCCACTATTGTTTTGCTAGCATCTCTATGCAGGGATGAATATAACAAAGTCAGCGGCTTGGACAACGCCAAACAAATATCGGACACCCTCAAAATATCTCATGAGGGTAACGATGCCACCGTGATCACCAAGACGGAACTGGTGGAAGGTGAGCTGGGGAGGTTCGTGATGATCAGGGGAGAAGAGCCAACACAGACCTACAACAGGCTCAAGACCTTGGTCAACAAAATCCGAAGCTATGGAAGCACAAGATGGACGGATCATGACGTCGTCCGACTCATGCTCAAGTCATTTACCGTAATTGACCCTCATCTTGTAAATCTTATTCGTGAAAACCCCAGGTACACCAAGATGACACCCGAGGAAATACTTGGAAAATTTGTAAGCGGACGCATGATGGTGAAAGAAGCTCGCTACGTGGACGATGCATTGAATGGTCCACTGCCCGTCTACGAGCCACAACCCATTGCTCTCAAAGCAACCAGCAGCAGGGAGATGCTACCAAGCAAGGTGGCATAAGTGGAAGCTACCGGGATCAATGAGGATGAGATGGCACTCATCATCAAATGCTTCAAGACCACGCTAAAAGGACGCAAGGAGTACCCCAACAAAAACAAGTCAAGGAGAAAACGCTCCTGCTTCAAATGCGGTAAGACTGGTCATTTTATAGCTCAATGCCCTGATAACGATAATGACCAGGGACAAGACAAACACGGGAAGAGGGAGAAAAAGAAGAACTACAGGAAAGCAAAGGGCGAGGCACACATCGGGAAGGAATGGGACTCCGACTGCTCCTCCTCCGACTCTGAGGATGAAGGACTAGCTGCCTTGGCCTTCAACAAATCTTCACTCTTCCCCAACGAACACCATACATGCCTTATGGCTAAGGAGAAGAAGATACATATTCGAGATACTCCAAAGTACTCTTCTTCTAGCGATGAGGAATCTTCTGATGATGAGATAGATTACACTGATTTGTTTAAGGGGTTAGATAGAGCTAAAGTAGACAAAATTAATGAATTAATTGATGCTCTTAATGAAAAGGATAGACTGCTAGAAAAACAAGAGGATATTTTATATGAGGAACATGACAAGTTTGTTAGTGTTCAAAAATCTCTTGCTTTAGAAGTTAAGAAAAATGAAATACTATCATCTGAGCTATCTTCCTGTCATGAATCTATTTCTAGCTTGAAGGATTTAAATAATGATTTAAATGCTAAGTTAGAAAAAGCAAATGCAACTAGTTCATGTGTAGAACACGTAGTTATTTGCAATAGATGTAAAGATGTTAATTTTGATGAACATGCTGCTACTATTGCTAAGTTAAATGATGATGTTGCAAGTCTTATGAAGTGCCCCAATCCTCTGGGACTCAAATGTGATACAGTTACTAGTCCCAGGAGGCTAGTAAACACATTTATACATCAGATGATTCCAGATCTGCTTAAACGAGACAAACCTATAAAGGTGGTGATCAACTTTAAGAGTTGGTCCACAACTCGGGACATATCATCAGAGTGGGCTGAAGCAGCCCGATATACGAGGCGAAACAAATCAGCGGTCCAACAGCCACAGGCAAGGTTGGGAACAGGCGTAACTCTTACCCGATCACGATCTCCTTCTCTGAAAAACAACAAATAAGCAAGGGTGAGTACTAACGTACTTAGTAGCCCATCTTCACCCACGGAATGGAGAAATCAGATATAATGTATGGAATATGTTGAGCTCAGGATATTTTTGCAGAACGAGCAATATTTGATGCAGGGTTATTTTGTAAAACATTTTGTATTTTTCAAAACGCATCCTCTCCCAAAGGAGCAGGAAGTTTTTCAATATAGAACAAAATCCCTGGACTAAACCATCCAGGTATCTCAGCAGTTTCCCACTGGTTTTCATTTTCAAAAACAGCTACTGGACATCCCGTCCACCATAGCTCACGGCTCAACCGCCGGACCTTTTAAAACCCCTTTTCAAAAGCATTTTTGGAAAAAAACACTAATTGTCAAATCCATGCCATCACTCATCCATATCCGTGGACGTGGACTATTCGAATAGGTTTTCAAACTCTGCGTAGAGGTGTACACTTTACCCACTAGTCCGGTTTCTGCAATCTCACCGTCGTGAGATCCAAATGCCGAATCTCTCTCTTTCCTTGCACGTCCTTACCTTAACGATTATACCGGAAGGAGTCAGGCCACCACCATACCCAAACCGGACAAAATATTCCCCCTCCTTATCCTCCTGGTGCTCTCCAGCCATCATAACCCTAGGGTTCGGACCGTACAAGTTCAGATTGAGCGACTGCCCATACAGTCTCGAGTGGTTGTACTTGATAAGAGTATAGGTAAGGAGTGATGACAAACCGATCTTTAGGCAAGAGGGACAATCCTTCATGCTCACACCTAAACCAGCTGAGCCATCACCTTAGGCCCTCCCCTAAACCAGGGAGTCCCTAATCATCACGCTCAAAGGTGATAAGGGTGACAACCCTTCATCATACCCATTTGAAAAACATTTTCTTTTGAAAGCTCACACCTTTTCTCAAATCATTTGTAAATATTTCAAGTAGTATAAAGATTGATTGTGCATGGCAAGCGGCTGGGTGGCCATAATAACTTGTCACAAAATCATATCATGCATAAAATAACAGGCTGAAGGTTGTGGTTGAAAAACATAGGTAATTTATGCATCAATGGGATCCAGTGAGCATGCCGTTGCTTAACCGGCGAAGGGGTGAGAGCTCGCGGAACTGGCTTCTCGCTCCACCGCCTAGCGTAGACTTGCAGATCTGGCCTCCACGAGACGGCACAAACGCTCCGATAACTATGCAACATGAACAAGCAAGCATACAAACCAGCAAGTATATCAACAAATATTTATTATAGTGGTCATAATGGTGATATATGGATGGGTAGAGTCTTGAGCAGAATCTGTGTCATGTGGTGTTGTAATATTACTGGTGGTGGAGTGGAGGTGCTTACCAGGAGGGTGGATTGGAGGCGAAGCGACACTATACGTGTAGCCGGTAGAGCGGAGTAACTGAGTGGGTGGGATGTTTGCCTTGGCTGAGGGTGTTGAGTGTGTGGAGAGGGAGAGGGTAGCTGGGTGTATTTATAGCTAGGTGTATGTGGTGTAGTACAGTAGAGTTCACTGTTGGTGAGAATAGTGACGAATGAATCGTCTGACTTAGTCTGAATAGGGAAATTATAGGCAGAATATGGGACGAGAGTATTTTGGGAGTTTTTTGGAATATGAACCATGCTTACGGTATGACATGGTTGGATAGGGAATAATTCGATAAGAATTCAAAAACAAGAATTATTGGAATCTGGGTTGGGAGACTGGTTCGAAAGAATCTCAAAGTTAAGCATGCTCAACTTGGAGAAATCCGGGATGGGTGACCATATGGGAAGTTCTGACTAGAAGGAAAATCACAGTCACTGGAGTTCGTATGACTGGAATATTGGTCTGCCAGGTCTTAGGTGAACTGGACAGCATGATGGATGAGTAGTTGAAATTTGGGGTAATTGGATGATCGATGAATAGTAACGATGAATAGTGACGACGAAAAAAGTAACGATAGATATCATCGATGAATAGTAACATGATGAATAGTGACAACGAAAAAGCAATTATAGATATCATCGATGAATAGTAACGATGATGAATAGTATCAGTGAATAGTAACGATGGTGAATAGTAACCACTGATGAATAGTCGTATGAACGAACGATGAGCAATGAATAGGAACTATGAACGAACGATTGAATGATCGGACGAACAAACAATTGGAATTTCTACAGTATAACGCTGAACAAGGATTATTTGGACGGACGAATGATGAATAGGGACTATGCACGAACGATGAACGATGAATAGGAACTATGAACGAACGGACGAACGATCGAATGATCGAAATTTCGGCAGCATAACGGCTGAACAAAGATTATTTGGACGAACGAACGGATGAACGATCGAATGATCGGACGATCGGACGAACGAACAAACAAACTAAGAACAGGTGGACGGACGATCGAAGAACGACCGAACGATCCTTGTGCTAGTGTGTGCTTGTGTGGGAGGTGGAGTGGGCGTGTGGGGGGGGGGGAGGGAGAGAGTTGCTATGAAATGGCTTGGGGTGGCTTGAGAGGAGGCCCTTGCCCCTCTATTTTAGGCTCGGTGGGGGGATTAGGGGGAGGATGAGAGGATTAGTGGGAGGATGCGAGGATTAGTGGGAGATAAGCATGTATTTTTCATGTATAAGTGTAATTAGCTTGTAGAGCTCACTGTATGACACCGGAGGCGTACGTATATGTATGAGCATGAGGAAAATTATGGAGAAAATATTTGTAGGGACTTTAAAATGATTCTGAAGGTATTTCTCAGGAGAAAAATATTTGGAGAATTATCGTGGAATATTTGTGCAGTATTTCTGGAAAGAATCAGAGGGAATCACTGGAGAAATATTTGTAGGATATTTTGAGGAGGATTTTGGGAGAGAATACAGACCACTATATTTTATTTGTTGAGATCAACTTGCAAACAAACATTTTGAAATGAAATTCAAAATTCATTTTGAATTTAGAGCGAGTTTGAGGAAATTTCAAGATTTGAATTTTTGGGATGCTACATCTTAATGATCAACTTAAGACTTGCAAAAATGATTATGAGAAATTAAAATTTGCTAGGGATGCCTACACCGTTGGTAGACACCCCTCAATTAAGGATGGACTTGGTTTTCGAAAGGAAACAAGAACTTAACAAGCCAAAGGACTTCCGATCACAAGGGGAAAGGAAAGGCTCTTATGGCCAGTAGCTCACACTCTTCACATGATCAAAAGAACCATGCCTATCTTTATGCTCATGTTAAGAAAGTTTCTCATGACAATAGAAGTAATGATCATGCTGTTTTACCTATTTACCATAATTCTCATGCTATGGTTGCTTCTAGCTCTACTCATGCTTATGGTAGAAATAGGCCTAGGCGTAATCATGCTGTGTCTCATGCGCCTAGGAGAAATTGTAATAGTCCTACTACTGTCTATCATGGTTGCAATACTTCTTTTGTACTTTCATGTAAAAATGCAAAAGTAGTAGCTAGAAAGTTGGGATCCAAATGCAAGGGAGATAAGACTTGTATTTGGGTTCCAAAAACTGTTGTGACTAACCTTGTAGGACCCAACAAGAGTTGGGTACCTAAGACCCAAGCTTAAATTCCTTGCAGGTTTATGCATCTGGGGGCTCAAGCTGGATTATCGACAACGGATGCACAAACCACATGACGAGGGAGAAGAAGATGTTCACCTCCTATGTCAAGAACAGGGATTCCCAAGACACAATTATCTTTGGAGATGGGAACCAAGGCAAGGTTAAAGGATTGGGCAAGATTGCTATCACGAACGAGCACTCGATTTCTAATGTGTTTTTAGTTGAATCGCTCGGATATAATTTATTGTCTGTGAGTCAATTATGTAACATGGTTATAATTGTTTATTCACAAATATTGATGTATCTATCTTTAGAAGAAGTGATGGTTCACTAGCTTTTAAGGGTGTACTAGACGGAAAGCTCTATTTAGTTTGATTTTTCGAAAGAGAAT